>JAUTXW010003267.1:20000-550993 GCA_030620095.1 Kuschelorhynchus macadamiae
ATGCACCACGTCTTCCAATCAGCCTCCCCGGAAATTGGTTGATGAGGAACTGCGTGGCATCCCTTCAATAATGCGGTGGTACCAGATTTCACCCACATTTCAAATTTTTCGAACGGCAGTAACTATATGTTCTCTAAGAAACTCTAAATACTTCTGTCCAGTCAATTCACCTTCTATGAAATATATATGAAAAATCAATATATCAATACGTTGCAGCGCCTACTTGTTATAATAGCCGCACGGGGCTATTATTACGATGCGCGCGTTTTTCTGTCTGGGTCAGAAAATCTTGAAGTTTGTTTTTTTAACCTACAAGTTTCAGCCCGATAATGCCACGTCGCGCGTCGGGGGAATATGCTTCTATGTAGTGGGTCATTGAGGATGAATAAATTTAAATAAATCAAGTAAATACACGAGGAAATGTCTACATTTTCTCTAAGACTGGTGTACAAATCAAGTCGGTCAGTGATGAGAATGAATTTAGAGAAATTTGAAACTTCAAAACAATTTTTATCCTCGTATTAACTAGATTATATTATAAGGTGAAATGTAATTTTTTATAAATAAGATACACAGGTATATTACACAGGTTGTAGAAAAATTAGGTACTATTAGGACATTAAGGGGAAAAAAGGGGCGCCATTTAATTATAATTTTTATTCACGTATGGTTAAGATTAATACTATAAGGTAAAATGTATTTTTTTAATAAGTAAATATTTTATACCGGTTGTAAATAACTAAATGCAAAAAGGTAAATAAATTATTAAAGAGTGATGTTGTGGTAAAAAAAAATAACGTATGGGTAAAATTTATTTATTAAGAATGTAGGTTCGATTTTTTGCAGAAGACGAATAATACATTAATGATGTGAATATTTAAAGTACCTACGTATATTTATTTTTTTATTTAATAGGGAATTTCTCCCTTTTAGGTAATAATAAGCTATGTTTTCTTCCTCCAGAATGAACGGCTGGCAGTGTAGGTTCGAAATAATTGCTTTTTTCAATGTACGCAGGACTAAGAAGTAATTATACTTTTACTTTTTTCTTTGTGAAAAGCAATCACAGAAAAACAGTTTAATATCTCAAAAGCCATTCATTTCAATAAAATAAATGGGGCAATACATTTAAGGTTAGAAAATGTCTACATGTACAAAACTGGGAAATATGGCCACCTTGCAGATGCCGTTTTTCAATTCCACATGCTCACACAAATCTATAATTACCGAATTTGGTAAGCACAACTTAATTTAGCGATTTTTAAAGATAATTGGGCGTTCCCGTACTTTTTACTGTAAATGCGGTGTTCGTCGTATCCAAGCAATCAGTAAAGATAGAATTATGAAAGTTTAGGATTTTACTAAATTTAAGACGGACAATTCTTTGCAATGAAAATAAATAGGGCATTCCTTTTAGGATAAGAAAATGATTACGTGTACCACAAAACTGGGAAATCTGGTAAGTGTCGATACCATTTTTGTATTCCGCATTATGTAAGCACAACTTTAGAGGTTTTGAAGTATATGTATTCCGTACACCCAGTATTAGATTGCGCTTTTCATTGCGAATTCAACGATGTACTACACAATATGGTTACTTATGTTTTTATCCAGAAAAATGGCTTTTTAATACATTTCTAGCATTTTATTATAGTAGGCCATGAAATCCTAACGATAAAAGAAAAAAAAACAGTTGACAAGTTCGAATAAATGTATTTATTTATTTAACAAATATTTAAATAAGTAAATGTTTGTATTGTTATTGTTGTTGTCGTTTTTTAATTTATTTTGTTCTACAATGGATGGAGGTAATTTTACAAACGAAGAAAAAGGGCATATGCTATCTTGCTACATTTTATGCCAAAGAAATTGTGTAGGAGCCGAGCGCACGTATTCTGACAAATACCCAGAGCGGAGACAACCTGACAAGTGTATTTTTCGGCGTTTGCTATTTAATCTAAAAGAATATGGATCATTTAAAAAGCCTGTATCATCCCGACAAAAACCTTCCAATGAAGAAAATCAATACAACGTTCTACAATCTGTTATTGAAAATCCACAAACTTCCACCAGAGAAATTGAAGACCAGGCGGGGGTAGCTAAATCTACAGCTCAATTTATTTTAAGGAAAAACAAATTTAACCTTACAAATTCCGAATATGTCAAAGGTTAAAACCGGGTGACGATGAACGACGTAGACATTTTTGTGAGTGGTATGCCAGGATGTGTGAAGACTTCTTAATTTTCCTCATAAAGTGATTTGGGGCTGATGAAAGCATAATAACTCACTAATAACGGTATTTTTAACAGACGGAATACCCACTATTGGTCACAACGAAATCCTCGTGTAAATAGACCATCCAGACATCAAGATCGCTTTGGATTTAATATTTGGTATGGGATTTTTGGTAGCAAGATCTATAACCCTATTTTGTTTCACAATTCATTAACTTCCGAGCGGTACCTTGAGATCTTGAGGCACGATTTAGAAGATGCATTAGATAATTTACTGTTAGGCGCTGTAAACGGCTGTTGGTTCCAACAAGATGGTGCTCCAGCCCATAACTCCATAGAAGTTCGCCAATATTTAGCTGAACAGTTTGAAGGAAGATACATTGGGACTTACAGTGAAACACCTTGACCTCCAAGGTCCCCGAACCTAACTCCCTTGGATTTTTTCTTGTGGGGCTACATAAAAAATGAGATATTTAAGGAATGTTTTGACAACGAGGAACAATTATATCAATCAGTACGAGCAGCATTTAATACAATTACTCCTGAAATGTTAAGTCATATATTGGAGTCTACCGTGAGACGGGCGTACTTCTGTTTAGAAAATGGAGGTAATTTGTTTCAACCTTTGTTATAGTTAGTAAATAAATAAATACATTAATTCGAACTTGTCAACCGTTTTTTCTTCCTTTTATCGTTGGGATTTCATGCCCTACTATAATAAAATGCTAGAAATGTATTAAAAAGCCATTTTTCTGGATAAAAACATAAGTAATCATATTGTGCTATACATCGTTGAATTCGCAATGAGAAGCGCAATCTAATACGTTGTAATACAAATTTGTTAACGTCACCTTGTACAGTTTAAAAAGTGAGAATGAAAAAGTGTTTTCCGTTTTTTCATATCTTTTCAAATAGATTCAAAGAAAAATTAAAACGAAATCGCAATATTTCGGTCTTTCTCGGATATTTCCGGAACGGCTTAGAATTTTCAAATTTGTTAAACGGGATTTGGTTGGGCATCAAAATACGCAACTTTTGTCTAATTTAACCAACACTATCTCTTTTACCGTTTCTGAGATCCCCATGCTGTGCATCCTTATCTTGGATACATATATATATATATATATATATATATATATATATATATATATATATATATATATATATATATGTTTATTTACATTGTTCTTTAAACCATTTATATG
Organism: Kuschelorhynchus macadamiae; assembly: GCA_030620095.1. Classification (NCBI taxonomy): domain Eukaryota; kingdom Metazoa; phylum Arthropoda; class Insecta; order Coleoptera; family Curculionidae; genus Kuschelorhynchus; species Kuschelorhynchus macadamiae. The sequence goes on from JAUTXW010003267.1 coordinate 23,441, forward strand.
GAGATACACCAATGAGAATACTGAAGGCAATATCAACATCTTATGATAAATTAGCATAATATAATAAATAGTTTACAATGTAAACATGCAAATGTTATAACAAAGTTTTTAGACTTCTATGTTCCACATATTAGTTTCTCAGGCACGTACCTTGGAAATAAATTTAATGATATTTTAAATGACACAAAATTAAAAACAATAAACATGAAAAAACATTTAAATATGTAAAAAATAAAAACATCACTAAGTTCTCTAATTTAAGTTCTAATGGTAATAATCCTTCTCCATTAAAGATCTGCTGTTTTTTTTTTGAGATTTGACGTGATTCCAGGAGGCTGTGATTCATTTCTGTGTTTTTCGCATACTCTATTGGCTACAAAGATTCGCCATTTTGTGGGGTCACCTTTTATCAACCTTATGGTGATCATAGGATAGAATCCAGGCGAATTTTTGGGTAGCTGTAAGACTACTTTAGTTATCTTTATGAATTTGAACAGAAGAATGGCGGCGCACTCTAATCGAGGTAAAGTTGTTCTGTTCTTCACTGGAGCACCTTTTGACTTGGCTTGTAGAAGTTGACGATATAATTATTTTCTTCTTTTTTTCTGCTGTAGATTAGTGCACAATAGACCTTTTCTGATGCGTCGCTGAATCCTTCTAATTCTACTTTGGAGTTTCGATAATACATCCATCTAGGGATTTTAATCTTCTCTACTTCTTTTCTTTTGCTTTGAAACTGTAACCACCTTGTGTATTTCTTGATCAACGTGCTGGTCCCAGTCCATGTTTCGTAGCCACATATCTTGGATAATGAATTTTGCTTGAAAAGTTTTGAAATTTCTGATATAATATATCTTTTGGTTTGCTTGCTGATTTCGGAAACTTGTACTTTGAATTTAAATGTATCATCTCCTGAGAACTACAGTACGCACAAGGATTTATCGGCGTTGTCTTGCGACAATTCTTAAAACTGGTCTCTAAGTTGCTTTGGAATGGACTTTAGTAATGCGGGCGAGTTGCTTCATCATTTTCTCAAATTAAATCTGGCTGAACTGAGCATTCTTGGTAGTTGTTTTTGAAGTTCTAGGGCTGTTTGGACGTTTTGTGCCCCCGATGGAATGTCATCAACTTAAAAATCTTACAACGTTGCCTGAGTTGCTGCATGATCGTGCATGATCTCGTTGAGGCTAAACTCCACAACTTTTGCAGGATGCGTCAAAGACAACTCTTAAACGGGTAGTTGCACTTGCTTCTTTGACCACGGCTTGATGGGAAATGTAACAATTTTCTTGATTTATTTCTTGTCATCTAATTTTTCTCATGTGACCTAAATCTAGGTTATTTATCCATGAATGCTATATATTGTATTCGCAGGTGTTCGTCTTTTTCAAATTTCCTCTCAACGTTCGCAAGTAGCAAGACAAGCCAAAACGTTGCCAGGTCATCCCCATATGACCCTTAATGTTTGACCAAAATTTGAAGTCAATCGGGTATATATGCCGTGGACAGACAGACAGACAGACCTACGGAATTGAGAAAACATGTTTTTCGGCATCTCGGAGGGTGATTTTTTTTCACGATTACAATAGTTCCTTTTTGCTGGGGAACTCGTAAACCTACATACAGCCAGAACAGCAAATAACATATGAGGCTGAAATATCTGCAAGCCGCAGCGTCCCGTAAGCTGATGACGCTGACATGCATTCCCCTCTATGCAACATGTAAATTTTTAGCCAAAATTCAAATAATTTTCAAAGCAAATTAGAATGCTTTATTGCGGTTTTGCAATTATGTTTGCCCAATACATGTCGCAGTATTACTTACATATTAAAAACGGGTTAAGTTTGCTTCATCGGATCAATCGTCCAAAGAGATTTTTTGTGCATTTAAGGGCGGGAATGAGACTGGTCCCATAAATAAGTAAAATATATTTTTTTTCTGTTTCTTAAAAGATAAAGCTTATAACAGAAAAAAGGTAACTATGTCAGTATGTCACAAGGTAACTGAGACAGGAGGGGGTCCCAAAATGCAAACCCTAACCCCGTATATTTACTAATAATGTCAACGAAAACTGGACATCCTGCAGAATGTACTTATTATGAAACTTTGTAGCCCTGTTTAATAGGATAATACAATACATGTATGGCAAACTTAATTTTAGATTTTAATTAAAAATTTCCATGTTCCACTTAAAGTGTCATCAGCTTATATTCGACTTAACCTGATTTTTACAATTCAGATATATATCTAGCCTATATATAAAAAACAAAAAAAATGTCATAATGGAAGATTTATACTCAACAAAAATGCCGGTCCTGCCTAGCTGCTTCGAATAAAAGTAATTATATTGTGTTTAGCATGTCGGGCTCGGACTGGCTCGGTCGGTGCTTTTAGTCAGACAAGGAGAGCGCCTTATTTAATGACGTGCAGGCCGTCAAATAGGGAACAGGAAATCACAGTAGTCAGTTGTTGCAGACGTAATAAAAAACTAAATGAAATTGTCTAGATTATTGAAATTTTCTGTAGCGGTTGTTGATTCTTAACAATAGGTTGCGATTTCTAATAACACTTCCTCTGTAGGTCCGTTCGTGTATAGAACAAATCTTTATTTGCGGTTTGAACGAATTATTTAGCAATCAGAATCGTTTTTCATTGCTCATTTAACAGAGTGAACGACACGTTGACGAATGACTGATCAGTGATCACCGATATGAAACACGTGTGCAGTTTTTGTCTTATTTGCATTTTCTAAAACCCTAATTCGGGTTAAGTAAGACTGAATATTATTTATTTTAGAAACAATATTTATTCTTATATTTTAGGAGTTCTGCGAAAGTATGTCCCGTTATCTTCAATTCTATCGTACTGCAGTTATTAGCATCCAAGATGATATACATTTTTTAACGATTTGCGAGAAAACTTACCAAATCCAGATGCAAATATCAACGTTAGCTTCAATTTGTAAAGTAGGACCTTATGCATGTGATACCGAGCAGATGCCTCATGGTGTTGCATTACTGAATTATTTATACCAGAGAGTTTTGGGATTAAATGACAAAAATCTTTGTATGGTGCTTTACTCAATTCTGTACCCTTGTTGTCAGATTTATTTTAGGTAAGTATTGTACTAAAGTCTTGACTTAATCTAACTTTTGTTATTAATTGAATGCATTTTTATTGTGTGAAATTCAACAGAGAAAAAACATATCTAGTTTTGTATGTAACCGTAAAATCAGTCAACTTATGAAATTTTCATTGTTAAAGTCAAGATTTACCTCCCCTTATAGTAGTTTATATGTATTTTTTATATAGGAAAATTATTGTGATTCCAAAAATTGTCAAAAAAAAATAAGTTGGGTTATTAAAGTTAGTCAAGAATAAGTATTTGATCTCCCCATCTAAAGAGCCGAATTGCAGGCTTGCCCAGCACTGAAAAAGTGTCCGCCTAGCCAAGTCTCGAACCAACGCATTTACCACTGCACCACCGAGATGATCTACATTATTTTACAACAACGTTTTACTTATAATTGTCCAACTCACCATAGTTGACCTTTTTAACCAAGCTATATTTTTACTGGCATATTTTAATAATTTACTAAATGTCCCTTTTTGTTGCATGTCCCATGTGTAAGACTTTTAAGTTAGCAGCTGGGTGTTATTTTAAAGACAAAAATTAAATGGGTATATCGGTTGAAAGGTCTTTTTAACCCTAATATATCAAAAAAATAGAGGGACATTAAAATCTGTTTCAAAACGGCGGGATTCATAGCTCTCAAAAAGTCAAGAATTTAATTTTTACACTTCATTTTATTAGGTTTTGTCACATTTAGGAATGCCTGCCATTTGAGTTGGATAACTTTAATCTCTCATATTTTGATGAATTAAGGTTCAAATCGACCCTCCTTTCATTTAATTTTTTCTTCAGAAGTATATCCATCCGCTATCTTAAAGTTTTTAAACACAAAATTTACACAAAAAAGGCCTATTGTGATCTGCGAAATTTAAAATTTTTATCTTGACTGGTTCAAAAAATAAAAGGGAGATATTAAAGAGCCGCATTGGAAAATAAAGTAGAATTAATAATTATAAAATATGCTTGATCCAAATCCCTAAACTTAATACAGAAAAAAAAATAAAAATAACAAATATATTTCGTTTTTAATATCTTGAATACTATAAGTTTAAGAACTTAATCTGATCTATTTTTTGGATGCACAATATTGTTATTTGAACAAACATATTCCGCACAAGGATTTTTTTTAAAATCTGGATCTTATTTTTTTTGTTACTGTTATTAAACTTACACCTTTCCACCAAAATCTAAGATAATATTTAAATAAATGATTCAATGAGAAGGAAATATGCTTGCTGAAGCATATAAGATGAGAATTGACAAACAAATCGCCCGCCAGCAACGCGTTCGTCACCAAGAATAACGATAAACGAAATTAGAAATACAAATATTAGCAGGTGTCCGAGGAGATTTAAATATATATATATATATATATATATATATATATATATATATATATATATATATATAATAAAGCATTTTTAAACAATAAAATTTATTGGTACCGTATAATAGCAGTTCTATTTTGATTATTTTATTCACATTTCCAAAATTATTTTTGTATTTCTATGATATGTTTTGTTCTTATTTGTATAGTTTATATCAATTTTACTGAATTTTCTTCTAACCTAATATGTCTTAAATGTTGATATTTCGTATTTATCTAATGTTATGTTCTGTATTAAATTTGAGTAAATTTAAATGAAGTAATAATACTTGTTTTTACTTAAAACGTAATTTAGACTGTATTAGTAAAATTATTTATCGTCTATTGTATCTTAAATGCGTTGATATTTTTTATCTACTTAATTTTTCTAAATAATTTTAGTTACTGAAATATAATTTCCTAGTTCAACTAAAAATAACCATTATTTTTTAAAAAAATCATTAAATTTTATTTATTAAGTTCAAGTAAAGTAATAAAAAGAAAGCAGAAATACAAAAGGACAGCTGAAAGGAAACAAACAAAAAAATTCCGTGCTTTTTACAGCTTATGAAAGCATAATATAACTTTCAAATGATTTGCAAGTTTTTCCAAATAGGCTCTCCTATGGTTTCGCCGTTAAATTCTTAGTTGCAGGTATTTCTTAGTAGCAAGCTTTAGGTCAAATTAATGTAATAACTGGGCACGTGTCGCGACAGTTCATCATCCCAAAGCCGTTCACGCTATGTTAGTTTATTTTGCCCAGGCGGCAAAATTGCCACATTTCTTTATAACTGGTAGGTGGCTCTTCAAACCCAGTGTTAATTTTAAGGGATTAATAACAACAAACGTTGAACTTAAACCCCTGAATAAATATAAGGGTATTTGTACGAAAGGTTTATTATTTAAAAAGTAAAATTTAAGATCTAAAGTGAGCTATTACAGACATGAATTTTAATGTTTCATCAATTATCGCACTAATTGGCTTGTTTAATTTAGTTCATACCTTGATTACAATTCTCTTTGAAAAGTATAAGTTTTCAAATTACTTTCTAAATTTAAAGTGGATACGCCACTGAAAACCGGAAACAAGGTTTTGTCATTTTGACGGTCCATCGTTTTGTGTCTTGACCTTCCCGGTCTGGTCAAGGTCACGGCTAGGCTCTTTCTATATATATATATATATATATATATATATATATATATATATATATATATATATATATATATATTTATATTGTCACGTTTGAAGAAACCCCTTATCGCTATGGTGGAAAATTAAGAAAATAAATCATAACTTGGCAACAGCGCGATCGATTTTAAAAATATTTAGAATTTAAAGAAACAAGAAATAGATGCATCAATTTGGGGTTAAACATACAAACGTTTAAAAAATTTGAGAGTAATTCAAATTAATTTAACAAAGTTTGGACTTGATCCTTTGCTACCCAGTTAAAAAAATCTTAATAACACCTACATGACATTTTATGTTATCTGCCCAAACCCTACAAAATCATTTTTTTTTGTATAAGTAACACAATATAGTATATTGTGTAACAAGTGCGTGAAGTTGTGTGATATTGTGGCCCGAGCCGAAGGAACATCACACTCGTGTATAAAAGTCTTCACGCACGTATTGCACACTATACTTTTTCTACAACCGTAAATAATACAAGTACGAAATAAACTTAAACTATTTAATTTTCTCCTTTATATAATACAAATTAAACTAATGAACTATTTATTTAATTTTCTGTTTTATAATAATTGTAACTTTTTAATAGAACTTATAGTTAAATTATTTAATTTTCTACTTTATAATAATTGTAACTTTTTAATAGAAATTATAGTTAAATTATTTAATTTTCTTCTTTATAATTATTGTAATTATTAATAGTAATGTTGCAATTTGTTAGATTACTAAATTTAACTTCTGTAGCCTCCTTTGATGATGATTTGTTAATAATATTGCTGCTTGTGATCGAGGTCATATTTGGATTTTGAACTGACAAAAGTCTATTTGAAATATCATTTTTCTTGTTAAGGGAATTTTCTACGTAACCCTCAGCTACCGTTGAAGATTTCCAACCGCCGTGTTGTTTTAACATTAGTAAATCTGCACCGGTTTCAACTAGCAAGGAAGCAGATGATCGTCTGAAACAATGGCCTGTATATTTTTCTGGATGTGGTAGTTTTAAAAATTTTGCTATTTCACTAGGCAATTTTCCAAATTTGTTTATCCCGACGACTTGGCGAGTACATTTTCCTCCTTGATACTTGATGAAGAATTTGTTTTCTTGATAATTTTGGGGACGAAGGGCGGCATATTTTCTGTATAATTCTAAATGCTCGGTAATGGTAAATTTTCTTGTTATTTTGGTTTTTGTATCAGGGACGGATACAACAAGAACACTTCCTAAATCTTGAATATCGCACATTTTTAGCTTATAAATTTCGCTTCTTCTTAGAGCACCAGCAATCCCAAATATTAATATCACTTTGGTTAATAAAAAAACTTCGTCAGGAGCCTTATTTATGAACTTGAAAATTTGTTCTTTCTCCAATATTCGAGATTTTTGTGGAATATATCCTTCATTCTTCCGTTTTAAAAATGCATGAACTTTTGGATATTTACCAATGTCAATGTTATTTTTAATGCTAATAGTACTTTTTAGCATTGAATAATGACTCCATAGTGTTGATGATTTCACATTTTTTGACAATTCTGATAAATATGCGAGTAAAACATTTTCAGAAAAGGTTTTAATATTGTTCTTACTGCGCCAGGTCATAAATTTATTGTACGTGTTTTCATAAATTTCCTTTGACTTCTGAGGTAACAGAGAATTACTAGCTGTTTTCGCTGCTTCCGTAATATCTGGTGGAGTACACATTTCTATATCAGAGTCCATAATTATTGCTTATTATAACTTAAAATAATAAACTGTTCAAATTACTATTCGAACTTAAAGTGTCTATTTTAAACTGTTTGCATTGGCAATTTGACAACTCGTTACCATGACAACGATACAAATTGCGAGGCACGGCCGCCTAATAAAATTATTACCAGTGCGGGCCCGGTGCCTAAAATTAATGGCGGCCCATGCATTTCTTATTGAGCCGGTGCGTGAAGTAAATCCTTTAGGGAAAGCATTGTATTTCACGCATCGGTGCTTGAAAACAAGCTTTAGCTACTGCAATCAGTGTGTAAAATAGGATTTTAAGGACGGTTGTAGAAAAAAACTATTTTGGGGTTGAATAAACATTGACAAAAATTAAAGACATTGCTGTACCGTTTTTGTGACACACCCTCTGTGTTTGAAAATATTTGTAAAATATTCAATTATATATATATATATATATATATATATATATATATATATGTATATATGTATATATATATATGTAATAAACTTGAGTTGATTGGGAATAAGTTAATAAATGTTAAATGTACATTTTTTATTTATCTTAAAACATATTTTAGCCGATTTTTACATCCATGGGTGACAAAAGGAACGTTAACTGATCCATATGGAGAATACTTCATCACTCCTAATCTGAAATATTTGTCTACAAGAGGTAGAACTTACTGGACAAGAAGTTACGGAATCAGACAAGATATAATTCCTGACTTTTTAATTGATTTAAAAGATGACATTTTATTGTGTGGAAGAATTATGAATTTACTACAACTTTGTAAGCCTACAGTAAGTATCATTGACAGACCATATTGTTGTCTTTGTAGGTAACGGATATATAAAGTATGACCTGGGAGCTGATGGTGCTACAAACCTACGTGAAATTTGTTTGCGCCTAGACCCGTTTTAAATGAAACTATATCCATACATAAACACGAATCGGTTTACGTGTCGCGTCTGCGCGTGGCGTCAGATAACTAAAAAGGTCACTTCTACTTGTTTTTCTTGAGGTACTACTAATGTAAATGATTTCCTATTCGACGTATGGCAGAATGCTGGCTGAATTTAAAGTTCGTTTTCCGCCTTCTAGCAGGGTTTGTATGAAAGCTCTCGATTGCACGAATAAAATTGACGGCCAACTCTACTTATAGCAGTTGGCAGACTTGCTTCATTCAAGTTACTTTTGTTACACGCTATATATATATATATATATATATATATATATATATATATATATATATATATATATATATATATATATATATATATATATATATATATATATATATATCTATTCGGACGCGAGAAAGAAAGCTTCGAAAATGCCAAATGCGATTTTGGCGAAACGTCAGCAAAACTGTTCTTTTCAGAACGACAGTAGTGAACGGATGTACACCCGGAATGAAAACACATTGTATTTTTCCATCCGTGAAGGAGTAAAAATCAACATATATTATATAGTTGGCGCATTACCTTTCTGGAATGACGTCACGCTGGTTTCAAATAACGTATTTCTTATATTATTTATATTTCAGCGATGATTCCTAACCTAAACGTATGCAGTGATGTAGATAGGAGGGGTGCGTTCAGCACTGGCTAAAGCGAATTTAAAATTGGCATTTTCTGTACAGAAAGCGCTGCAACTTGTCGAAAATGGCTGGCAAAAAATTAACACTCTCATTGCCATAAAAAAACCCTCATCTTGCACACTTAATACAAAAATAACTATTATAACTTCAAAAACTAAAATTATTTTGCAAATAAGACTTTACTAATATAAATTCTTTCATCTTAGTCTTATTCTTTGTTTGCAATGTAATAAATTGACGCCAGTTACCCATTTTCATCAAAATTATTTTAATTCTCAATTACAGACAATACTGAAAAAATATTAAGAAAAGGGGAATAACGAACGATGAATCCTTTACCTCCAGAATGTTTCAAAAACAAAAAGAGATAAAAACAAAAATCACAGATTACTTAAAGAACAAAATAAGAGATATGATCTATTGCGTGTATGCTAAAAATGAATATGTTACAATGCAGACTTTGCTTTAAAAACTAAAAGAGAGAAATTAATGTATAACTAACTTTAAAAATAAAAACTACTCCCCTTCACTGTCTTCAGAATCAGAACTAAATTCTTCATCGTCACTGCTGTCTTCGTCGGTACTAATTACAAGTGGCGCAATGTCTGAAGCATCACATATCTGTATTGTCTTCCAAGCTTCTTGGATTACCCTTTCTGTGTGGCTGACATAATTTTTCCAATGCTCTGAAGATACTTCATTTATCGCTTTTTCCCACATGGCCAAAACTTCCGATGGTGTCCCCTTCAGACTAGCAATGTATTGGTCGTATTTCCTCTTACACTCAGACCATACCATTTCAATAGCATTAAATTGACAATGGTATGGAGGAAGTCTTAGTATTTTGTGGCCCAAAGGTTTCACATATTCGTCAAGGTAGAATGTTTTTTCAATGTTACAATTTTTTTCTACAATGCTCTATATTTCATCCTTCATGGCCCTCTCTGGGAAGTCAATGTTCTTTTCTTTTAACCATCCAATCAATCTCTGCTTTGTCCATGATTTTCTTGGAATATCCTCTAAAAGGCCGGAATGATAGCTTGCGTTGTCCATCACTATCAAACTTTTTGGAGGAAGATTTGGTACCAGCTGATTTTTAAACCAATTTTCAAAATTTTGCTTGTTCATATTGTCATGATAATCTCCGCTTTTTAGTCCACTTTTAAATACACTGCCGGGCATAAAATTAGGGTCACCCTGTACTTTAAAATTAATTTAATAATTTTTATTTTTTGTTGTTGTTTTTTTGTTGTAACATAGTTTCCTAACTTTTTGTGATGATTTTGTCGTGATTGCTTGAATAAAAAAAAATGTTTGTTGTTTTGATAGGCGTTTGGAAAAAAAAGGGTCCTTGACCGAAATTCATAAAAATCATTAACAGCATACTTTTCGTTTCAGTGGCTTTATCTGTCTATTGCAAATTGTTTGTATAGTATTGCTATTGCAGTAAGCGTATTGAAATGGCCATAAATCCTGTTGTTGCGGCGCGAATTGTCTTTCTAGTGTGCAACGAGTATTTCAACGGTACGAACAGACTGGTTTCCTCATTCGAAGACCTGGTTCAGGACGAGGAAGGAGTACAACGGCTAGAGATGACCGCTTTGTCATTTCTAATGCTTTGAGAAACCGAACGGTCACGGCAGTTTCCCTTCGAAATCATCTTCAAGAAGTGAGAAATTTAAACATAAGTGAGTGGACGGTTAGGAGGCGACTTCATGCTGCTGGATTATCTTCTCGAACTAGAGCTACTGGCCCGCCGCTTTCTCGTGAACACCGGATTGCAAGATTGAATTTTGCAAGAGAACATTTGGCTTGGACAATAGAGGATTGGAGTCGCGTGTTGTTTTCCGATGAATCGCGATTTTGTCTGACAGGCTCAGCAGACGTGTAAGAGTGTGGCGACGACAAGGCGAGAGATATGCTCAAGCGTGTATTGCCGAGCGACTTCCATTTGGTGGAGGATCAGTTATGGCATGGGGAGGTATATCTTTTGAAGCTCGCACGGAGTTAGTCTTTATCCAGAATGGGACGTTGAACGCACATAGGTACCTGACAGAGGTTTTAGAAGACCACGTTGTACCGTTTATGGTTATTCTTGGTGAAGACGCAACCTTCATGCATGACAATGCACGGCCCCACACTGCTCGGTTAGTTACTTCTTATCTTGACGAGGTTGGAATAACGCGATTTGTTTGGCCTTCTCGCAGCCCAGACTTAAATGCCATTGAGCATGTTTGGGATGAGATGGGGAGACGTTTACGGAGACATGTGCCGGCCCCAGGAAATTCTAGAGAGCTTTGCGACATATTGGTGCAGGAATGGAACAATATTCCGCAGGATGTGATCCAAAATCTAATTCGAAGCATGCCTCGTCGTTTGCAAGCTGTTATCACTGCCAGAGGAGGAAATACTCGCTACTGAAGTTCTTAAAAAAATTGTAGTTTTCATTTAGAGCACATGAATTGAAATTGTATTTTTTCTTATTTTTTATAAACTTCAAAAAAAAACAACAAAAACTTTTTTTTATTTAAGCAATCACGACAAAATCATCGCACAAGTTAGGAAACTATGTTACAACAAAAAAACAACAAAAAATAAAAATTTCTAAATTAATTTGAAAGTACAAGGTGACCCTAATTTTATGCCCGGCAGTGTATTAAACTGGCCCCCTTAATAAATCCTTCCTTTGATCCAGCGTGAACTACAATATATCGATGACCTTCACTAGCTTTTTTAGAACATGTAGACATAGTGTTATCCTGCCAGCTGTTTCTAAACGAACCTTTACTAAAAATCCAAGTCTCATCAATAAATACGGTGGTATAAGCATCTTGTCCTAGATTTTGATTTTTGACATATTCCCTCAAGAAATTGATTCTCTTGTGGACGATGTGAGGCAAATCCATCAGGTATTTTCTATTATTTCATTTCTTCCACTTAAAACCAATACTTTTTACGTATTTTCTTAGCGAGGTGATGGAAAAATTAAAATATTCATTTATCTCTTTTAGTTTTTTAAGCAAAGTCTGCATTGTAACATATTCATTTTTCGCATACATGCAGTAGATCGAATCTCTTATTTTGTTCTTTAAGTAATCTGTAATTTTTGTTTTTACCTCTTTTTGCTTTTGAGACATTCTGGAGGTAAAGGATTCATCGCTCGTTATTCCTCTTTTCTTAATATTTATGATTGTTGTATGGCTAAGTTTTGTTGCATTTGAAGCTCGTTCAATTATATTATCAGTTTGCGGAAGGATTCCATTTTTAGCTTGCTCTTTTTCCAATTGAAAAAAAGCCAAGATATTCAAAACTATTAGCTGTGATTGCTGATTATATCTTCGCGGCATCTTGCAAAAGTTTAAAAAGAATCACAACAAATCAATGTCAATTTTGACGAATATATTCTGAAAGACACATAACCAAAACCGGCATTGACTGTTGTAAAGAAACGACAATGAGTTTTTTCAAAATGTTTTTGTCACTGTCAGTTAACATAAATCAAACAAAAATAACCAAAAATGACGTCATTCCAGAAAGGTAATGCGCCAACTATATATATATATATATATATATATATATATATATATATATATATATATATATATATATATATATATATATATATATATATATATATATATAATATCTTCGGTTAAAATACTCAAGCTTACCTAACCTAAAGTGCGATAGACCACTATCGTACATACACAAAATAGTTGATCTCTTTGCAATAATGGAACATCTTATAAAAGTTCAGGCAGAACGTATTCTAAGAACGATAGGTAATGATCGCCATTCAGTCTATAAGGAAGAAAATAAGGCCCGATTAGAAAACCTTCCGCAACTCCAACATGTTTACATAGAATTTCCCTTGAAAGTGGTTTTCAAATATTGCGTGAGGATTGACTTCAGCCTATACATGATTGTTGTAGTTCGTGCTTGTGTTACAGGAAAAACACCTAGGATAAAAATCCTGCAACTTGTGCGACATAAAAAAAGTACTAGGCGTGTTAAACTTAGATAATGAATTCATTCTGTTGTCAGGAAATAACTCACAGTTAAATATTTATAAATTTTATTTTAATGAATAAAGATTTTAGTTTAAAACAAATAAAATTAGGTTAAAATAAACTTATGACTAAAAACAATAATAAAGGAAAATATAAAGTAAATAAAATATATATAAAATGGGGAAAAATTGAAAATAGAGGAATACCCGAGCTGTGGACCAACGATGTACACACCTGAAATTAAAGAGAAAATTGTGAGCACACGTGTTCACCTAACTCATATTTATTAAATAAATGAAGCTTAATATTGTTTCCTTTGGAAGTTAATAAAAGTTAAATAAAAACATTAACCTGTCAAACTGCATTTAAAGTATTCATATAGTAATACAACAAAATACAGATTAGAATAGCTTGTTTAATTCTATTCCTCTAGCACTGCTCTCAGTGCTCTAATCGCAAGCGGTGAAAATAAGAAAGCAAACCCCGCTAACCACTCTACTAACTCGTATAGTTAACAAGTACGGTTTGACTTCCCTATAAACACTAGTGTGGACAAACCCCGTAATCGCTAGGTACTAACACTACGCTTAACTTATTAACAATCCGCCAGTTGTATCGATACTTTAGTAATCACCAGTATAAAAGCAAATACGTTAAGTACCATAATCACTACGCTTAACTTATTCACAATCCGCAAGTTGTATCGATACTTTAGTAATCGCCAGTATAAAAGCAAATACGTTAAGTACCATAATCAATAAGCGGTAGAATACCGAAAAACAAATGTTTTATTAGCCTTTGATTTAGAAATGGAGATATTAAAAAATTAAAATAACACTATTTAGGTAAACAAAGCATGCTCAGTGAGAAAAACTCACCGTTATGTTAACTTACAATTGGCACTGCATAATATTACAGCACTGCTAATCACTCTTTTAAATTTTACTTTTAAAATTGAATTGATTCGCCGAAGTTTATTGAGTGCTAATGCATTCAAGCAGACACAAGCAACGCACTCATTGAATGGGTGCCTGTGTTCCTTTCTAGTTTATTTGGTCGATTAATTTTCGTTATAAATTAATACAGTATAGGAAAAAAATATATTATACTTGGGGTGAGGTAGGTCCGCCACCTGCCATACAGAATTGCCAGTCAATTTTATTTGTGCAGTACTCAACGAGAACTTTCATTTAAGCTCTACTAGAGCACTAACGCCTTTCACACACCTAGTAGTGGAAAATTAATGAACTTTGTATGAGGCAGGCCAATCTTCTGCCGGAGTTAGCATTCAATTTTATTCGTGTAGTAGACAGCGAATACTTTGATTTGAGCCGTATTAGAATGTTAACATGACCTGGAACACTTGGAAATCCTGTAAAAATCTGGGAATTAAAATCGCGTCAAGGAATTGCTAAAATTTTCGTAATTGTCAGGGAATTTAGCTGATTAACTTGGAAAGTTGCATTCGAAATTGAATTTATCTAATTACCTCTATATGTAGCCCGTACACATTTTTCATCTTCTCGTAAAACGGCCAAAACCACTAACATGATGTGGGAAGACAAGTTTGGGAAGTATTTTCTGTATTATTACACTTCGTTTTTTGGTGGTGGTTTTACTCTGATGGCCAAATTGTTCAAGTTTTCGAAAAAATCATAAAATATTCTGAAAGAGCATAGATACAAAAATCTTATTTAAAAAGTGTGCGCAAATACATTTATTGCCGCTTTTTTTAAGAAAGTTCAATTTTCCTTTTTTTTTGCTGCCATTCGCTATTTTATTGAAAGTAGAGATGTGTAACTCAGGAGTGAGCTGGCTCAAAGAATCAGAACTCAGTTAAGTGAGTCACTGAAGCAGCTCCGCGGTACAGATCTTTTTCTATTCTGACTCACCTCTTACTTACAGCGTAACGGAGCGGGAACGACTTGCGACGATGAAGAGCCTCAGGGTCACCACCGCCGAAAGAGTCGAATTGCATTGCAATATGTGCTGTTTGTTTCATTCTCGATGCAGCGGGACTTAGCGGTCTTAACTTATTAGGTTTATTCTTTTTTATTTCGGCTGTTTAGATGTAACATAAATACAAATATAGATATTAGATATGGTTGAAACTGTTTATTGGTAAATACGCATACAAAATAGAGCATTTTACTATTTAAGAAAATAATGTAGGTTGAAAAATGTAATAAACTTAAATATTATTTATGCTTACATTATGGAAAAAAACATATGATGAGTTTTTTTCGGCAATATCGTGAAGTTATTTTTAATATTAATTATACAAATATCTATAAGTTTTAATACCTATCTTAAACGAAATAAATAAGAGCCTAATTTATTTGATTGCGTGATTGGCGTTTCAAGTTTGCAGCTAAATGATTTAGGAGAAAAACTACTTGCCTGCAAATCATTAAACTTTTTTGCCATTTGGTTGTTTTCCATCTGCACTGATCAACATTAAAATTTAGTATAAATTATTGAAAGCCTTTGAAGTTCTGTGTTATTTTTTTTCTCTAAAAGCACATCGGTGCATATAGATCTTGCGAAAAAAACCGACCCTATCGGAAAAAAACTATGAATTGAACTTAGTTCCAAAGGGTATATTTATTTTGAAGCCGAAGATAACATTTTTTTTTTGTATAAGAGAAAAACAAATTCAGTAACTTCAAATATATTATCTACAATTTTTAAATTTAATATTTGTTTCTGTGAAGCACCTACATACTAGAAAATATAGCTTAAAAAATGTCTGAATATATTTGCAAACCTTTTTCTTATAATTTGACAAACGGTAAAGCATCAAGTTGGGTGGGTATGGCCGCTTTCGGAACTAATAAATATATATTTAGATAAATTTGATTTAATGTTTGGGCCTTAAAGACGATTTTTTGGGTATTTTTGAGTTTGGCAGGGTAGCTACAATTTGAGGTGCAATGCTTTTCCCAGTTTTGTGAGACGTCTTTAGTAAAATTAGGTCTTTCTATAATATGCAATGTACTGTAGAGGAGAACCATAAACAACTATCGATGTTCTAGATTTATAGATATATAGTTAGTTGCTTTAGAAGGATGAAACAGGGCCTTAAAAGGGAAAAAAATATATTTGAAAATCGTTTTTAACAAACGGTAAAACTTTTCAAATTTCTTCTATTTTGTTTGCATATAAATACATTTTTTCCATTATGCAGGGTAGCCGTAGAAATATGAAGCAGCCCTCAAAAAATGAAAATATCTTTTGTTTTAAAGCGGTTTACGGTTTAAAAAGAAACATACAGCGAAACACGTCAAATATTTCTTGTATGTCTTCCTATATAAAACCTTACTAATTCTATTACTAGTATACTGTATGGATCAGATGAATTAACAGCTCTAAAAAAACTGTTTTTTGCCGTACTATAAACTACTTAAAATTTTTAAATACAGTTTTCACAGTTCCGTGTAACTTTTAGTGGCGTAATTTATTTGAAAAATATTTTGACATCTATAAAAAAAATCCCGTAAGTTCTAAATTACATAAAAATTTTAAATGGGGTTTTCTCAGTTCCATGTAACTTTTAGTGATGTAATTTATTTAAGTAAAATATTTTGATTTGAAGAAAACCGTTTTTCCCGTAAACACCGTTGATTCAAGATTCAAGTCCCCAAGGAAAATTTTTCGAGGTGGGAATTTATTTTTAGGGTTTCTCTTTCAAAAATCTAGGACAAGTTCGCTATCGGTCAATATCGAAGTACGGGATGTCGCTATAAAAGGGGGGTCAAAATGAGGTAACTTTGAAGGCATTTTGCGGAAAACACTAACTTCGAGTTCCTTCCTTCGAGTAACATGTTCCTAAAGTACCATCGAGGGGTTGAAAAACTAGTTTGCCAGAATTACGGTATTATTTTTTTCCATGTTTTCCACCTGTGTTTTAGGTTCGGCCCTGTAGCGTCTAAACGGTTGATCCTAAAGGAATGTAGTAAATACACCGAAAAAATTTCTATGTTTTCTTCCTTTCCGAGACTGGTATAAAATTGAGTGCGGTAGGTGTAAAGACTGAATTTTGAGAAATTTTCGAAATGCAGCGTGCACGAGCATTTATTGCTGGGCTTTAAGCGTTAGTATCTATCGGTGCCTCCTGTGACAAACATTTCTGGGCGGATCAAAAGCCCCATCTTATTTCGACAAGACGTATTACATTTTTTTTCTCGGAGCTTCAGAAAATGGGTAAAATCGAGTTTTAAAAAAATATATAATTTTGTTTTTAAAGAAAATTATCACTTTTTCTAAGTATGCCTTGCCGACGCGAAGTCAAAATAGGCAGTTTGACAAGACGAACTTTTAACACATGGGTTCGGAAATGTTCAAATACCTGCTCAAATGCTTTTAGGAACAGTAAAAATGGAATAGATCGAAAAACACAATACATTTTACAAATTCTGTTCTAATTTTGTAAAAATCTAGCAACCATTTGATGCCCAATTTTGTATACCAATTGAACGTATTTATTATAAGAGTCGAAATAGATGCATTTTCGATATACAAGGGCTAGAAGTAGTTTCATTTTTAATTTGTTCCTTATATGATAGGTACTTATGTTTATAAGTCAAGTGTTGATGAGATAGTATGTTTTTTTTTTTGTTTCTTGTGTTATAATATATACAGTGTGGCAAAATTTAGTTACATTTTCTAATAAATAGCGGATTTATGATTAGCTTTATTTCAACTTTTGTATTAACTACTATGTATATAAAATAAAGTGGTCTCATTTTAAGAGTTTTTGGAATTCTGGACATACCAAGCGAGATTGTATTTAGTACTAATTTTGTTTATACTGGCGGGTAACAAATAAAGTAATTTAATCAAAGTTTACAATTTATATCTATACTATCGCTGTGGATAATTTAGGTAAGGTTTTATAATTTTTATGATTATTTAAACATTTTGGATCCAAGGCTGTTAAATTTTCTTCCAGTTTAAGATTTACACGGTTGAAGATATTGATTTGGAATTTTTGGTGGTAAATAAAACTGTTTAAATAGCCATCGATTTGAACTTTCGGTGAGTGATGATGATAATTTTAATTGGATAAATCTTAAGATTTTCTTCCATTAGAACTTTTAAACGATTTAGGATATCAATTTGTGGTTTTTGATGATTGATAAGGATTTTTTTGAAAATTAGGTCAAGATTGGTTTTAGTAGGAGTTTTTATCGGTTTGAAATATCGTTTTGGGTTTTTCGATAATAGATAAGAACTTTGGCAACTTTTTTGAAAACTTAACAGTCAATTTTAAACTCCTTATTATATCGATTAAGGGTTTCGGTTTTTAAAAATAGTTAGGATATTTGATGATTAAAAAAAAAATCTAATTTGGCAGCTGTGAAAATTTATTACTTTTAAACGATTTAAGATATTGAATTATGGTTTTCGGTAATAGGATCTTCTAATTTGCTGCCAAAATTGGTTCTATTGTTATATTTAGACGGTTTTCGGTAATAGGATATTCGAGAATTTCGATAAAAAAATCTTTGACAAATGTCAAACTTAATTTCAAATTCAAGTGTTAAACTGTTTAATTTATCAATTTGCTGTTCTGCGTACTAGATAATTATTTGATACAAAAAAAGTTTTTGAATCTTTGATTCAAATTAAACGCTTAAAAATAAGTCATGTTAAGAGTTTTTCTACTCAATACGTTACTTTTTCTCAAAGTAACGTATTTCATTTCTACTGACAAATAAGCTTTACGAATGACGTATTGGCCATTTTATAATATATAGTAAAAGAATATTTCCAAAATAAACACAAACATAAAAATCAAGGTTGGCAAAAATAATTATTTAAAAAAATGCTCCATGTGTACTTTTTCGTTTTAAAATATTTAGTATTAGTTGTTTCTTGTTTCTGAAACAAGTACCTGGATTTTAAATGCCAAAATCCTGGAAAACCTGGAAAAGTGAGAGAATTTGGTAATAGAAAATTGCTGGGAACCCTGCTATATTTTCACTTAAATAGGGATTTGGACAATAGGCTAATTTTGACCATGATGCTTCTGACAAAAACAAGCTTCAGAGGAAAACATATTTATTGATGCTGGAAATTTCAAATTAAAATCGTAGCTCTTATGCTTATGTAACTAACTTACGTGTCTCGTTATCTAATTTTACTTCTGCGGTTATAACAAGGTTTTCAAATTTATACTATAAGTTTTTCTGTTAATTATGTATTTTTTAACTGCTTTCGCCTCTCGGCAGTTGTGATCAGATATATAAAAAGTTCTAATCAATTATATTACTTTTTGACATTTTTGTTGTACAAGTTACTTATGGATATTTCTTTTATACTGTTTGCAAGTGCATCCATGAAGTCTTGAAAGCTATGACTTTAGTAGGATTTTGTTAAATTGAATATCAAATTTTTTATTACCTATATGTTTAAAATGTATGCAAAATTAAAGCTAACAGTTTTCAGGAATGCGACGTCTAAAATTTGGCATACATAAAATGATATCACATACTATTTTTAAATTGAGCAAATAAAAAACTGGTAGTACCTTGATTGCCGTAAAAATTACTAATAATATACCTTACAAGCTTTTTTATATTTGCTTACAAAATGCTTAGAATTTTGCATAGATTACAGATATATAATTGGACAATCTATTAAAAAAATAAAAAAAGGTACAACAGCAGACACAGACTCAAAACAGATCGGCCTGTATATGTGGAACTGATATTGAAAAATCTCGTGAAAAAAAAGCTATTTAATAAATCGCTTACATGTTTTTGCGTTTTTTGCGAAAAATAAATTACTTCAATTTTAATCAAATTTGTGCAACACTTTATGTACGTAGTATATCATATGTTTAATCAGGTTGAAATTGACTGATTTATATTTTAGAATAAGTTCAGCGTGCACCTTATGGGAAAAAAACCGTTAGTACTAACCTGCTGTTTAAATCATGATAAGTTAACTCAGTTGGAACAGGATTTTTCCCAGTATTATTTGGAAGCGTGCTCGGGGCGTGATTCAAAATTTAGTTTTATAAGAATTATGGATTCTCGAGAAGAGAGAAGCACATATCTGGGCTTAATAGCTTGTAAAAGAGAAGCAACTTTAAACAGAATTGAACGTAAGTGTGATTTCATTTCAATTATGTAAATACTTGATAAAGATATGTAATTGTATGTACGACGAGCGTGCATAAATGTGTGGCATAAATGCAATTTATGCCACACATTTATGCACGCTCGTAAGGTTATAAAAGTAAATAATATACTTAACAGGTGTACTTGCTTATTTGCACGTTATACTCTCGGGATGTCACTGGAATAGTACGAGCAATAATATTTTTCAGATAATTATACAATATAAGATAACAGGGCCTCTTTGTTCATATAATTCTTAATCGCCTTTTTAGTGCTCCATTTTTGATATATTTGGAAAGCGTGCTCGTATTTGATCTTCGATTTAGTGGGAATAAGAGTAGATATTACTTTTTGGTAGCTTGTTCTACATCGAAAGTAATTCTATCTAAATCACTCATATTTTCAACGAAATTTCAGTTATTGTCATCAGAAAAAGTGGTTGCTATAGACAAACTGTTGTTACAGACGTACAATTATTTTTTAAAATTATTAAACTATTTTTTAAAATTATTAAACTTGTCAAAACAAACTTTCAGTTATGCACGATCGTAGATAAAATTTTGTATGTAATGCGTGTGGTACACATAATCGCACTTTATGATTACTCAAATCTCGAGTTCGTTTGGACAAATTTCATATGCGTGCGATAGTAATGTGTGTATCCCAATTATTACGTAAATAATTAATTTTTTGTAGTTGATCGTCAAAGAATTGCTCAAGAACGCCGTGATAAAAAAATGGAAGAGTGTTTAATATTAAAAGAACAGCATCTAGAAGCAGTGGAACAAAAGGAATTAAATATTTATAAAGAAATTGAGATGGAGATTAAAACCATTCAAGATAACATGAAAGTTGAACAGATGAGAGAACAACTAGTAGAAAGAGAGTCGTAAGTTGATTATACAAAATACTGTCTTTTCCAACTTTTTTATTGGGTGCAGTTTTGTTCAACATTTTGGATATTTTACCAGTTTATACTTATGCCAATACTTGATTTTTCAACAAAATTTAAAATAAATTGAATAAGTAGTTTTTTACACCGATTTCTTTTCAGGCTGTTTATTAGGCCGTCATTTTGTTTTGCCATCTTGTATTCGTACCAAAATATTACCAATTCATTCTAATGTAATACTTTATTTATGTGCAACATTTGAGATAAATTGGATTATTAATTTTTAGTAATAATGTTTTCATTTTTTAATTTCACTAGACCGCCATTTTGGTTCACCAAACTGGATCTTTATCATAATATGACTCCTAAATTTGGACTCTAATTTGAACTGATAGACAGACAGACCTACAGACAGACCAAAGGAATTGATAAAACATGTTTTTTGGCATCTAGGGACCCTAAAACTTGAAGATCTGTAAAATCCTGATTTTTTTTCTCGATTACAAACATTTTATTTAGCCGCCATTTTGAATTCGTATCACAATTTCATCACAATCATACTTAATTATTACACAAAATTTGAAATCAATCTAAGTAGTTTTTCAGAACATGTTTTTCAGTATCTAGGGACCCTGAATCGTAGAAATCTGAAAAAATCTGGGAGGGTGATTACAATACTTTGCTTTTATGAGGGAAGTTAATACGGAAAATCCAAATTTAAAAAAAGATCAGTTGCTTTTTCCGAGGGGTGGCTCCTTAAATTTTGTACAAGGATTTATAATTCCAGATGTATATATAAGATTTTTTGTAGATCTCTGAGGATTTTTGGGATTTTTTTTTATTTGGATTTATGGGACTTAAAAATGTATTAAGATTTAAGAGATCATTTCGGACCATTATTAATATTATTACTGGTAAATGGAAAGTTGTGAAGATAACAAGTAATATGTTTGTGTATTTATGGAATTTACTGGATTTATCAAGATTTTTGCCTTCTCTTTTATCAGTTAGCAGGAATTCAAATGTATCTGTTTGATTGTAGGTGTTTTGATTATATTTTTTTACATTTTTGAGCATATTTGTATCATAAGATTTATCTGCTTTAATATTAATTAAATAATTAGTCTCTAAAACACGAAAAGCGTATTTTAAAAATATATATAATGTAATAACTTGAGAACTGTCAAACAAAAATAGTTAGTTGCAGTTAATGTTTGATAATATATATATATATATATATATATATATATATATATATATATATATATATATATATATATATATATATATATATATATATATATATATATATATATATATATATATATATATATATATAGCGTGTAACAAAAGTAAGAAAACAGCGAAATATTTCAGGTACTGCTTATATGGATTTAATGAAAATATGTACACACTTTGGTATGAAATTATCCAATGGCGAATTCCGTATTGCTGTTATAAAAGGAGCACCTTATTTTAAAACCTGCATAAAATTGTCAATAAGAGCACTTTTATGAAAGTCGACAGTTTTTTGCGAAAATAACGGTCTAACATCCATAATTTAATGTTATACCTTTTATTAAAATACCTGCACCCAAAAGGTTACCTGATATGTTTGACAATGTCAGTTTTGTTGATTTACAAAAATGGATCGATTAACTCTTAGATTAAATACACAGAAAGATACATAATCCCTATACCAAATGCATTAAGGGTTGTGACTCAATGATAACCTAGCAGGAATTCAAATGTATCTGTTTGATTGTAGGTGTTTTGATTATATTTTTTTACATTATTGAGCATATTTAGTATCATAAGATTTATCTGCTTTAATATTAATTAAATAATTAGTCTCTAAAACACGAAAAGCGTATTTTAAAAATATATATAATGTAATAACTTGAGAACTGTCAAACAAAAATAGTTAGTTGCAGTAAATGTTTTGATAATATATATATATATATATATATATATATATATATATATATATATATATATAAATATATATACATATATAAATATATATATATATATAATATATATATATATATATATATATATATATATATATATATATATATATATATATATATATATATATATATATATATATATATATATATATATATATATATATATATATATATATATATATATATATATATATATATATATATATATATATATATATATATATATATATATATATATATATATATATATATATATATATATATATATATATATATATATATATATATATATATATATATATATATATATATATATATATATATATAGCGTGTAACAAAAGTAAGGAAACGGCGAAATATCTCAGGTACTGCTTATATGGATTTAATGAAAATATGTACACACTTTGGTATGAAATTATCCAATGGCGAATTCTGCTGTTATAAAAGGAGCACCTTATGTTATATTACTTTTTTAAAACCTGCATAAAATTCTCAATACTTCTTCTTAAGAGCACTTTGATGAAAGTCGACAGTTTTTTGCGAAAATAACGGTCTAACATCCATAATTTAATGTTATACCTTTTATTAAAATAACTGCACACAAAAGGTTACCTGATATGTTTGACAATGTCAATTTTGTTGATTTACAAAAATGGATCGATTAACTCTTAGGTTAAATACACAGAAAGATACATTATCCCTATACCAAATGCATTAAGGGTTGTGACTCAATGATAACCTAGAAAATGCGGTAGGAGAGGGTAGGGGGAGTACGGTGTGTTTATTAACAAATTGCTGTTTACAAACATGAACCATAGGTGGAGGGAAATAATGATCGTCTGAATGGATAAATATATTTAAATATTCTAGATCTTGAGTGACAGATTTTTTCATTGGGTTTTTCGATGTAATGTTAGGTAAAAAGTACAATTATATCGGTTAAACATATAGGGTGTTCAATTGAAAACTTTAATTTATCGGAATCCATTCGCAAGCATGTTTTACAAGAATACTTAGATACCCTTCTTTACACCCCTTAAAAATAACAAACCGTAAGGCTGGTCAAATAATATCTCGTTTAAAATGTCTTAATATTTCATATATTTTGATGGTAAAATGTAAGGGTATTGAAAACTTGATCTAAACCCATAATAGAGTATGTACTCTATATAAAATTCTTTGCATATTTTGAAAGTTCATAATATACTTTTTAATTTTTAATGTGTGTGTTCTTTATTAATAATAACTTATATAATGTACCAGTTTAAATAGAATGGCTTTTATATGTAAATGTGATCAACACTCTTCTAGAGTGTTCCATCTTAAATTTTTAAAACCAGAACTAAACACGAGGCAGTTTTCATTTAATTAATTAACAAACATATATATTTTACTTATTGGTATTAAAAGTGTATACACACTATTGCAATTTTTGGAAACCTTATTTTTAATACCCATATACTAGAATAAGAAAAAATATACTTTAGAAAATTTGTACATTATTTTTAATAAATTTAGACACGAGGTAATTGATAAATTTAGTGGCCGAAAGTACTGCCTATTAATGCAAAAAAAATTAATGAGTTTTTGTAAACTACAAATTAATTCATAAATGGGAGAGGAAATGGTAATAAAATAACACCATGCTTTTGTAATTTGAAAGAGGTTTTTTATTTAGAAAAATATATATATTAAATACATGTTCTAAAACTAAACATTTACATAACGAAATTATCTGTTTAATTGTGTGAACAGACTAACATGTATTTATCAATGGTTTAATATCTAATGCTATGTTTATCAAAAGTTTAACAAGTCTATGAGTTTTTAAGCATGAAGTAAAACAGATAATCACTTTTTAAGACAGGTAAAAGTACATCAGAGAGAAAACGTTGGACTACAAGATTAAACTAGGTAAAATGTAAGACAAAAAATGTTTTCTTCAGAGGATTGTTTAGCACCTTTTAACCGACGCACGAAAGAAAAATGTTTGCAGTAGTATAAGTCAGCATTTTTTATATTTTATTTTCTCCTATTTCCAAAAAAAATATCGTTTTGTTTTGAAAAATTCTAAACTTTCTCATTTACTGCTATATAACGACTATGGAGTTTTTAAAATCAATCCCCATATTTTGTATTTGACTGAATATTTTATATCGTTTGCTAGACTAAGACTCAGTCGGTGATTTATCTGCAGCAGTGGAATGGAAAATTTGAATTTACTCCTATATCCTCTTAAACTTATTCAATTATTAATTTTACATTAGGAGCTGAACCTGAAGTTGTTTCAAGTTCTTACTAGAGAATGCAAGCTGTAATTAGTCTGTAGTTAGCATATCTATACAAAGTATGATGATGTTCAGGATAAAATAAATTTAAAGATCGATAGGAAATAGAGACATTTAAACGACTTATTAAGCAATTACAATTATTTTTTTTTAATATTAGCTAAATAAAAGAAAGTCAATTTGTAGCCTTCAGAACACTTTCTTCACTAGTTTAAATAAAAAAATAAGTGTCTGTAACCCAGCAGTAATATAATTTATTACATGAATGACGAAACAGGAAGAAATTTGTTTTCTTTGTTTCAAAATATATGTATATGCCTTTTGCAAAAAGGGGATGATGGGCTATACTGAGATTACATACAGATCTTACATAAACACCACAGAATCTTGTATACTTTACAGATAAAATCAGGTTTAAACCCAGTAATAAATCTCAAACACCTCAAGAGTTCTGAGATGCTTTACTAGAAATAGCGAGTAATACAATAATATAAATCCTACATAACTATTTGAATACATAAAAGATAACAGTCGACATAAAAGACTGTTTTTCAATTTTACAGTAATAATGTTCTATGTTACTTAGTCCAATCTAATTTTAATTGTTATATAATTTGCTTATGTTATCTGGTTTATTTTTACGTTTGGCAGATCGTATTTGTATGCATAAAGAAGTATTTTGTCTTTAATGCCCTAATTAGTAACAACTATTATGTTATTGAAAAAGTATAAATAAACATACGAGACGTCGCACAGAAATTAATCAGTGTGTTTTGTCTTCTTCTAACCAATGAATTTAATAATGTTTATTTGAAGTTTTATCGTAAAAGTCAGGCTCAAAAATTTCAAAATCTAGGTTAAAATGTTGAACGCCTAATAAATGAAAAAAGTACTGAGTTCCATTACACTTAAAATTTTGCTAGAATCATGGTTACTATAAAAATCTATAACATATTTATGAAAATCATTAAAACAGATTATCGAAAATAAAAATGACTAGTTGAACTGAACTTTGTTTATAGAATAAAGTCTCATAATATTATTAACATTCATTAAAATTAACAATTTCCTGTCGAAACAGCTTGACGAGGAAAAAATTAGGTCAAGAATGCACCTCCAGGCATACCCAGATTTTTTTTTTGGTTATTTACGATTCAACACGGCTCTAAGAAAGATATAAAATGGCGCCATCATGTCATTTCATACTTTTTAATATGCTCACTGTGGGATCACCTCGGCAATACTCTAACTAAATACTTCTTAAAAAAATCATCCAAGTTGATCAAATCTTCCTGAAGTAATCGATGTACACCGAACCATGATAGAAAGTCAATGTACATTCAGATATTTCCAATAATTTTTCTGAAACAGTTGTAGTTGAACTATCTTTGGCTCTAAAAAAATTAAATATGTTTAAGTACAAAGTGACTCCCTATAAATTAGTGAAGAGATGAGAGCCTATAGTTTAAAGCATCTTCGTGACTATAGCTGCTGACCTAAGAAGAAAGTGATCCTTTTAGCTTAGAAGGTATAAAATTTAAGTGCTTTAAACTATAGACTCTGATAGAACCATTTTAATAATGTATATATTTATCATGCTGGTGGGGCAGTTTAAACCTCTCTGAATGATAAATGCGCATATCTAACAATTTGTTATAAAAATAGAACGTATTGCTTATAAATGTAAAAAAAAAACAAATTTGTTGTATTATCAAGAGTTTCATTTATTAGCTGCAACTTTATTTAAGTAACTTAAAATAGGATTGCCAAAAATTGTTCATTATTTGGCTATTTGGCATGTATAGCTTCTTTAATGAATTGGGTAAGATTCGAAAAAATAAAAACTTACTTATTATTACAAGAGGCTGGAAATTTGTGGAGTATAAAAATAATAGGTTTACTTTCTTTCTATCACATTTGGCCTTACTGGATCCAAACTCAGAAAGTAATTTATAGATGAACAGGAAACATCTGCACGGTCTGATGCGGTCCATGTACCACTATCAGAATAAGCGGTCAGTTTACAATATGATGTCCCAGGTAATGTTAATGTGTCAGAACAATCCTTGGACCTAAAAAATGTATATAAGTACTAGGTGACTCCCTATAAATTAATTAAAAAAGATGAGAACCTATAGTTTAAAACATCTTAGTTATTATATATACGTTGACCTATGAAGAAAGGGATCATTTTATTAAGCAAATATGAAACTTAGTGCTTTAAACTATACGGTCTTAGAGAACAGTTTTAATGGTTTATGATAAGTGTATGCTGGGTAGTTTATCACTGTTGGAAATATAGGAAGTCACATGTAAATTTTAAACTTCAAAACAATTGTTTTCCTATAATGTTTATTACAAAGTTGTCATGCTTAAAACTCTCTGATGGTAAATGCACCAATTTGAACAATTTTTAGTAAACAAAACTTAAGTTTTATAAAAATAGAACGTATAAGAAAGTAAAAACGCCTAATATTTCCAAAATGAAAATCGACAAGTATCATAGTGTTTCCTTTATTAGCTCCAACTTTATTTTAATAACTTAATGTTATGTTCAATGTTCGGCATGAGCACCACCAAAGTCAAAGTCTTAAATTCTACAGTGCACAGATGGATACCGAAAGAGGAGAAACATTCTTTATAAAAACGACTGCATGTTTTGAAAACCCCGAAAATATTGTTATTTTCTATAAATTTTATACAAACAATAGAGGGGACTATAGGGAATAGGCACTCTATCTTTATTTAGTGCTTTCTTACCACATTTAACTATTTCTATACTCTCAAATGCATCTAATAATCTATTATTAGATAAATTTTTAATCAACTTAAGATTATTTATTCCTATTTGGTGATTGTTTTCTAAAGCATGTGGGGCAACGCTTGACTTTTTTGTTCTTCCCTATCTTAAATGTGCCATGTGTTCTTTAAAACCAATGTTTATGGAGCGTTTAGTTTGCCCAACATATTTTAGATCGCAGTCATTACAGCTAATTTCATAGATGCCACTCCTCTCCTTCAAGTCGACTTTGTCTTTAGGGTTTCCAAGGAGATTTTTCAAACTGTTCTCCGTTTTGTAGGCTACTCTAAAACCTACGTTTTTAAATACTTTTTCAAGGCCTCTCGTATATCTGGGATTATATGGGATTACTATGAACTTATTGGGAGCCTCAGGTGCTTGAAGAGTAGTGACATCTTTTAACATTTTCTTATGCTTATGTCTATTTAATAATTTATGTACAAAATTACCATTATATCCATTACTTTTAGCTACATTTTTAATCCGATTAATTTCATTGTTAAAACGTTCTTTACTTAATGGAAAATTGACTAATCTGTGAGTTAAGAAATGAAATGCTGCCATTTTGTGTTGACGGCAATGAAATGAGTTGGATGTTATATACCCATCAGTATTAGTAAATTTCCTATAAATATCAAATTCTAATTTATCGTTATTTCTAATAACTAACGTGTCGAGAAAAGGTAATTGCCCATTGTTCTCCTTTTCGTACGTAAAATCAATAGAAGGATATTTATTGTTTAATGTTTCTAAGAAAGTGTCCAAATTTTCTGTTTTGGTATCAAAAATAGAAAATATATCGTCTACGTATCTATACCACACCCTTGGGAAATACTTGAGTTCTTTTTTGAACTGGGTTTCTAATCTACCCATAAACAAATTTGCGCGGAACGGAGATAATCAACTGCCCATCGCAGTTCCCTCAAGTTGTTTATAATATTTATTGTTGAACTGAAAAAAATTTTGATTCATACATAATTTTGTAAGAAGTAAATATTCATCAATAATTTCTTTCTTGAAATTATTGATTTCAAGTAGTTCCTTTAGGTACTCTAAAGCTAGTGCTATGGGTACACTAGGAAACAATGAGCTTACATCAAAAGATATTAAAATTTCACCTTCTTTTAAGTGAACATTCTTAATTTTATCTAAGAATTCTAACGAGTTAGTAACCTCAAAGTTATCGTACGAGATATTGGAAACCATAAAGACAAAGTCGACTTGAAGGAGAGGAGTGGCATCTATGAAATTAGTTGTAATGACTGCGATCTAAAATATGTTGGGCAAACTAAACGCTCCATAAACATTCGTTTTAAAGAACACATGGCACATTTAAGATACGGAAGAACAGAAAAGTCAAGCGTTGAAGTCGGGCGCAACCAAGTGTGACCACATTTACCTATAAATAGTCTCGGTTAAGATAAGTTACTTTAGTTTATATCATCTGCTGATGATGCTAACGTGGTTAGCGAAACGCGCGTCCAGAACGTAGCAAGTTGTGGTGTAGTGTGGTTAGAACTCTTGTATTTTGATCTATCGTCCACCACAGGTTCCAATGTTAGGACCTGTCAAGGTCATGGCAACGTTCATACATCAGTATGCTCTTCCGCGCAACCATCAAAGTGTATGATGTCCAATTTGATATATATTTTTTTAAGAAAAGAGAAAAAAAAACTCAATATAACAATGTTCCTAAAAAAACTACATATATTATATTTACCTTATGCTAAAATGTATTTATTACATTCTAAAATTAATCATACGACACATTTAAGGCCGCTCTGATAATACATGAGCCGTAAATTTAGCTTTGAAATACGTCAGGCTGGTGCTCAACATAATATCATTTGGAATAGCGTTAAATATTTTCGAACTATTGTAGGAAAAAGAACGTTGAAATATCGCTGGTTTATTCCTGGGAACACTATAAAGAAACGAAAAACTAGTAAAACGATCATGTTTATCTTTCTGTTTTGTTAGTTTCCTAAGTATACAGGAGCATCTTTCGCATTAATTTTATAAACCAAAGTTGCCATGTGAATTTTAAATCTCTCATCTAAATTTAACCAATGGGATTTACGAAGAGTCCGATATATGGTCGAATTTGCGGAGATCACAACAATATCTAATGCAAGAGTTTTGGAGTCTTTGTAGAGTTAGCTTTTCTTGTTCCCTATGGGCGGGCCAAAAAACAACGTCACAACCAGCTATAGTAGATAACACAAGAGAGTCACACAGCTTTAGCTCTATCTCTTTATTTGAATGGTCTTTGTTTCTATATAGTATTCTTAATTTTGAAAATGATGTTTTTATTAGTTTACTAACATGCCCCGTGAATCTCAAATCATTATCTAGATGCAACCCCAAATTATGGCAACTACTAGTAAAATTGAGGCGTACACCATTTAGTATGAGGTGAAGTTGATTTTGAAGACAATCTGTATTTTTTCCAAACAAGAGTACTTCAGTTTTTGGCTCATTTAGTGAGAGTTAATAAGCCTTTGATACATTAAAAATAATTTGCAAACTTTTGTTTAAATCGGATTCTGCTATACGGTATTCATTAGCATGGAAAGAATAGTACATTTGGGAATCGTCGGCATACAAATGGAAACGGTTAAGAAAAGAATAAAAGTCAGTGATGTAAATTAGAAATAACAATGATCCGAGAACTCTACCTTGGGGGACCCTCTTATTTACAGGCGGAAAATTAGATAAACTTTTTATAATACATACCCTTTACTTTCGCGAGACAAGATAATTCTCAAAGGATAGTACCACTTCATCAGACATGCTGAAATATCGTAATTTACTGCAAAGCAGCCAATTATCCAGGGTGTCGAATGCTTTGCTAAAATTTAGTAATATTAAACAGGTATTCTGACCTTGATCCATTGCAGTAAAAATGTCAGTAATGTTAAGTAGAGCTGTAGTAGTGCTGTTGCTCGGCCTAAAGCTAGATTGGGTCACAGGTAAAATATTATAAGCAGGTAGTTACGGAGTTGCAATGCAACTATTTTTTCTAATACCTTTGTCATCGATGGAAGAATTATGATAGGCCTAAAGTGGACAATTGCTGATGAATTGCTTTTTAGGTATTATATTTACCGACTTCCAGGCTTTGGGAAATACGCAATTTGTCAGGCAGAAATTGAGAACATAAGTTAGATGTTCAGAAAGAAATGGGAGAATGCAGGTAAGCATTTTTAAACTGACATGATCAGTTCTCATGGCATCACTTCTAAGGGTCCACAAAATTTTCATTATATTGTCAGGGAGATAACATGAAAATAAAATTTGTTGGTGTCATCAACTAGACTTGTTTTGTAAAGATTTATGATATGTGCATTCTCAGTTGCACTCTCAGCTGATGATAAATTGGGGATGCTATGATCCTGGAATCGATAATATTTAAATATTTTAGTGTTTTCCAAAAATCCTTTGGGTTGCTCTTAAATTTAAATTGAAGGTAAGCCTTTTTTTCGGCCTTGATTGAATAATTCGCCATACCTATTATACCACATCAAAAACAACAAGGTACTTACTTAAAATTAGTTAAAGATACTTACTTTTTTTGGGAATAGCAGCATGGTGTTCTGTAAAATCCCTACTACTAGAGGGTCTCATAAAAAACTTGGAACATGATTTTGTACAACCTTCAAAAGAAATGAAACAGATTAAATTTTATATATGTTCGGGGACCCTTTTAAATTCATATTGGTAAATCATATAAAACAATGGTGAATTTGATTTTATGTAGCGCATACTCTAACAACTAACCCAGATCCTATCTGCAGCAAATTCCTGGCTCAAAATAGGAACTGTATTGATTTTTAATACTTTCCGACCTGATTTCGTTATAATAAAATCATTGGGTTAAAAATGTCTGGATCATACAAAATCCCATTTTTTAACACTATCCATATTCGGGGGGGGGGGGATATCGTATAATTGAAGAAATAGCAATGAGACTGTTAGTTTATTTTTAAAAAGTTTCCCAGTTTAACGATATGTGCCGACAATGGAATTTACCTGTAGAAAGATAAACATACTCCAGTCTTCCGCATCTGGCTACAATCAATGCACCGTTTAGTCATTGCGAGGCTATAAATGTTAATTAATTGTTCCATCATGATTTCACAAAATTCGAAGCACTTGTCGTGATCATCCCCGGAGAGTTCTTGCACCGAAGTTATTTTGTATGGATGAAACTTGTTTTTAGAAGTCGTTCTACGTTGTAAAAAAAAACATTCAGAGCCTTATCACCATCTGTTGCGGTTTTAGGTATGCCAGAATGTACAGCATCTTTTACCGTTCCAGTTACATGAAATTTACTTACAGTAGATTTATTTATTTGATTTCTGTTAGGATATTTGTCATTAAAGATGTTACAAACATCTTGCAGGTTTCGCATTCTATCCCCATAACCCAGTATAATTAAAATTTCAATTCTTTGAGTTTCAGTTAAATCCATTTAAGTAAATCAACAAAACTAATATATCAGGTAACCTTTTGTGTGCAGGTATTTTAATAAAAGGTTAAACATTATATTATGGATATTAGACCCTTATTTTCGCAAAAACTGTTGACTTTCATAAAAAGTGCTCTTAATAAAAAGAGTTTATTCTTGACATACCTCAACGAGTCCTCCGTACAAAAAATGAAGAAATAGTTATGAACCTGCCACAAAGAAATAATTCCATTTTATCCGAGAAGTGGTTTTGCTAGAAGATACTACCTTACCTGCCTGTTCGGAATGTGTAGTAAAAGCGACGTTTGATGATTTTGAGGAAGAAGTAATTTTATTCGAACCAGTTCAAGACTGTCCACTACATGCGAAGGGAATTTTACCAGCAAAAACCTTAACTCATTGTAGAGGAAACATGATGTTTGTCAAAATGATGAATCTAAAAGGTCATCCCCAGCAAGTAAAAAAGGTGACAAGATCGGAACCTGTCAACCT
Organism: Kuschelorhynchus macadamiae; assembly: GCA_030620095.1. Classification (NCBI taxonomy): domain Eukaryota; kingdom Metazoa; phylum Arthropoda; class Insecta; order Coleoptera; family Curculionidae; genus Kuschelorhynchus; species Kuschelorhynchus macadamiae. The sequence continues at coordinate 56,497 of JAUTXW010003267.1, forward strand.
GCTAATACAATATTTACCTGTACAAACTTACCACCTTCAGAACCTGGAACTATTTTACCTAAGGTACTCCAAGACCTAGTGAAATCGCCACATTTACTGAATAAGGTTCAGATGACCAAGTTGGAAGAAATTTTGAGAAGAAATCAAAATGTTTTCTCTCTGTCTGACAGCGACGTAGGAAAAACTAACATAGTTCAACATCGAATTAATACTGGTGATGCAGCGCCGATAAAACAGCCTCCAAGACGAATACCTTTGGCAAAGGCAAAGTTATTCAGATGCTTAAGGATATGGAAAAACAAGACACACAACCGATCCTGAGAAGACTGAAACCATTCAAAATTGGCCAATACCAAAGGACAGACATGAACTAAGGAGTTTTCTGGGACTTTGTACGTACTACAGACGATTCATAAAAGGTTTTGCTAATATCGCTAGACCATTACATCGCACAGCAGTCACAGCTATGTATGGACCCGAGAATATGGAGAAGCATTTCACAACTTGAAGCAAGCCTTGTTTAATCCTCCAGTGTTGTCATATCCTGAGCCATCCCAGATGTTTATTGTAGACACCGATGCTAGCAATGACGCTATTGGTGGTATTTTGTCTTAAGTACAAAATGGCGAAGAAAAAGTAATAGCTTATTTCAGCAAGGTTCTTTCTAAACCTGAACGCAACTACTGTGTGACAAGGAAAGAACTACTGGCTATTGTTAAAATATTGGAGCACTTTCATAAGTACTTGTATGGGCAAAAATTCCTTTTAAGGACGGATCATGCATCACTCAAATGGTTGCTACAATTTAAGAATCCCGAAGGACAAATAGCCAGGTGGTTGCAGCGCCTACAGGAATATGACTTTAAAGTTGAACATCGCAAAGGGTTAAATCATAAAAATGCTGATGCTTTATCAAGAAGACCATGCCCAGAAAGTTGTAAACATTGCAACAGACACGAGGAAAGAGAAGATCCTGACGATTTTCATTGCCGAAGAACAGCACTTCAAAGCTCTCCAGAGTGGCACTCTAAAATGTTATCCAAAGATCAGCAAGAAGACCCAGATATTGGCTCTATAATTAAACTGAAATTAGAACATTCACCAAGACCTTGTTACCAAGAAATTGCAGCCAAATCCCAGAAATTTAAAGGATAGTGGGCGTAGGTGATAAAAGACGGCCTGTTAAAAAGAATCTGGGAAAGTTCTGATGGCAAAAATAACAAATACCAAACTATTTTGCCCTCAAAGAGAACTCCTGAAGTGTTGCAAGCCGTACACAACGATGTAGGCGGGGGACATTTTGGTGTTATGAAGACTCATGAAAAAGTTCGAGAAAGGTTTTATTGGTTAGGAAGTCGTACAGATGTGAAAGATTGGTGCCGAACCTGCGAAGACTGCGCCGCTAGTAAAGGACCCCAAACTGTTACTCGTGACAAAATGAAGCAGTACAACGTGGGAGCACCCTTCGAACGAATTGCTATAGATGTAGCAGGACCATTTCCAGTTAGTAAGTCCGGTAATCGCTTTGTGTTAGTAGCGATGGATTACTTCAGCAAATGGCCAGAAGTCTACGCAATATCCAATCAAGAAGCTATCACTGTCGCCGACGTACTATTTCATGAATGGATTTGCCGATATGGAATTCCAAGAGAAATACACTCCGACCAAGGCAGAAATTTTGAATCCGATGTATTCAAAAGCTTGTGCAGCCTATTAGGAATTCATAAGACAAAAACAACACCTCTTCATCCGCAGTCAGATGGAATGGTTGAAAGATTTAATAGAACTTTGGAGAACTACCTGAAAATCCAAGTTAATGAACAACAAAGTGACTGGGATTAATGTATTCAACCATTTTTACTGGCCTATCGCTCTGCAGTTCATGAATCCACTGGAAAAACTCCTGCCAGTGTAATATTTGGATCTGATTTACAGCTTCCAGTCGACCTCTTGACTGGACGACCTCCGAACAATAAGATAACTACTACGGATTATGCCAGCCAGGTTAGTAAACGCCTCAGAGAAATCCATGAAGAAGTCCGCCATAAATTACAGATAGAAAGAAATAGAAACACGTTATGATCTACGAGCCAATCACACTGGATTTACAATCGGTGAAAAAGTTTGGTTATATAATCCAAAAAGAACTAAGGGACGCTCGCCGAAGTTGCAGAAATCATGGGAAGGCCCGTATCGTGTGGTGACCCGACTGAATGACTTGGTATACTGGATTCAGAAAAGCCCTCATGCAAAAATGAAAGTGGTGCATCTCCATCGATTAGCCCGTTACCAAGATACCGAAGATGTTTGATCGGGACGATCAACTCTGGGAAGGGGGCAATGTTACGAATTTAGCCTTAGTCATAGATTTGTTAAGATTTAGATGAATTTATTTATTGTTTGTTATTTTATTGAAGTGGACTTACCTTAATTTTTATCCATGTAACGACTATGTTAGTGTCAAAAATCGTTCTCGAATGTTCTGTTAGGCTTAATTCATCTCACCCTGTACGATTTAGATTATTCTAGAATTTTCTAGATCATTCCATCCTTTTCTAAAGGCTATATAAGCGCGCCGCGAGGCCTCATTTTGATTCAGTTGTAATTAAGATTTCGAAGAAACCTGACATTGACAAGTTTAAAGTTACCTTAGTTACCATTGTTAAGTATAACCAGTGTCTACCTTTGATACCTGTAACCTGTGTTTGAATAAAAGGAGTGCATTCAGAATCTACGTGTTTGTGTACCGGCAAATCTGGAACAATATATATATATATATATATATATATATATATATATATATATATATATATATATATTTATATATTTATAAAACTTTCTTCCATTATACACGGTAGCCCTAAAGGGATGGCACAGCCCCCAGAAATTCAAAAATATATATTTCAAAAACGTTTAGCTTTTAAAGCCAAATTTATTTGTGTGTTGGAGAAATACTGATTTAATTTACAGTAGCGTACTTGTATAGGTGCGGAGAAAGTTAGCCCTATTGGATGCAAATTTATTTTTAATTTTTTTTCATTCATTCATTTATTGAAAAACAAGTTTTGCAGGGGTAATATTACGTCAGATGTACAGGGTAGACAATCTCTAAATGCTGCTTTTCATTTTCTATTTTTCTCAAAAAAAAGAGTGGAATGGAAAATGGAATTTTACCTACTACTATACGTTTTAAACATTTTATTAAGGCGCCATTTCGCCAGGATTCGCACCAAAATTTTACCAGTTTATTCCTGTACCTCACTTGATTTCTGTGCAAAATTTGAAGTCAATTGAGTTTTTTTATATCTATATTTTTCACATTCATAAAGTAAACTAGAAAGTTCAAATAAAATCAGAGTCGAAATATATATCTCTAAAATCCTTCATGTTAAATGGCCAAGAGCAATCAACTAAAAATATTTTTAAGTTTTCTAAATTAACCGGAAGGGGGCGCAGTTGCTAGGGTGAACAATGAAAACAAACAAAAATTGTACAAAAACTCCCAGAACTAGATATAACTTTTACAATCTCATTGGAATCTGAGTTAATTTCCTAGCATTTTGGTTCTAAACTTATTGTCATAATTAAGAGTGGTGGGAACCGTTGACACACAAAATATTAAATTACTATATCTTCAGAACTTTTAAAAGGGATTTCAACCTCTTTTATGATTCGAATGAGTGACATTTCCTGGTTTTTAACAAATTGGTTAGATGACGCTGTTCGTAACGATTACAGGTTTTTCCAATTTTCTTAAAATTTTTAAATGGAAGGTTATATTTTTCTTACAGTTTTCTTGAAGAGTAATAAAAGGCCAAAGTTCTGGCGAAAATATTTTTTATTCGTTTTCAAACTATTGCCCAATTAGTGAAATAATAGGTATTTTTCGGACTAGATGAATAATAACATACAACATATTTTTCAAATACACTTTTATTTATAAACTATTGAACTAAAAAGTAAAAAATAATATTTAGTGTATTAAGTTAAACAGTAAAGCTACAAAAAAAAACCACCCCCACATGAGAATTTTTAAAAGATTGTATAATTTCTTAAAAGCTTCACGCTTGGTTCAATACTTTATAAAAAGGCTTGTTTTTAAAAAGATATCTTACTTTTATTTTATTTATTACTTTTTAGCATTTTTTTACGGTCCCTGTATAAGATATTCACGATTTTTTTTACGCCAATCTTAGTCTTAGTGTAAGCAACATTTTTTATGAACAATAACCAGATGAAATGAAAGACATACGAAGAAAGGTTAGATAAAAGCTTGTAAAATTAGGGCTGGCAGAAAGGGATTACAATAATGTATGTACGCGCCTTAATAAACGTAAGTTTAAATAAGTGGCCCGTGGAAATGAAACAAAATGATCAAAAGCGTCACTCAACAATGACTGTTTCCAAAAAAATTTTTATTTAAAAGTAAAAGTTTGTGTATTAGGTATTCCTTATACAAACGAAGAAGCTTTCGATATGCTAGCTGTCTATTCTGAATGTTTTCCAAAGCGACTAAGGCTTCAAGAAAATACGCTTTGCGTTATCCTGTTAGAACGCACTATACAAGAAATTTATTTAGGTGCCTAGTTAGACGTTTAAGGGAAACTGGCAGAGTAGAGTAAGAATTGAAGGGAATAATATTAATGATTTGGCTTACATTTACGCCTACCCATACGCTAGTATTCGAGAAATGTTAAGAGATTTGGGTATGTCGATTCTATGTGCCGTAAAATATTAACGAATTATAAGATGCGCCTTTATCATATGGTTTTGCATCAAGCGTTAATGAATGGATTTTAATAGCCAATTAAATTATTGCCATTTGATGATAAATATGTCAAATGAAGACCAGCATTTTTTATCCAAAATATTATGGACTGATGACGACATTTCCCAGTAATGGAAGATTAACTTCATAACATGCATTAGTGGTCTGACGTTAATCCACATTGGATGCGTGAAGTTGACCACCAGCATCGCTAAAGTGTTAATGTCTGGTGCGGAATTAGCGAAGGAAAGATTTTTTGACCCATGGTTTTCGCTAATAGCCTAATGGTGATTGCTATGTGCAACTTCTTATGAACAATTTATGGTTTATAACATAAGCGCGAGGATCAAAATTGCCATAAACAGCATATCAAGGGCAGAAATTGAAACTAGTGTTTCATCGACTCTCTGAAGGCTAAATCGATGCATCTTAAATGATGGAAGACATTTTGAGGATTAGAATTTTTAGTTTTCTGTGTTACATAGGATTGTTTTTGTTGTTTGTTTTTATTGTTTGTTACATAGTATTGTTATTGTTAGTATTGTTTTTACGTTACTGTTGCTGTTATGTTGTTGTTTTGGCCCGTTGCCCTCTAAACACGCTCCAAACTTCCGTTCTGGCAGAGGTTGGACCAGTCCTAAGCCTGGATAAAGTGTGAAGGGAGAAAAGCCAAAAGCAAAAAGCAATAATTCATTATTGTTAAATGAATAAAATTTAATAAAGATGTAAATAATAATCTATATTTTTTCCATATTTCATATAAAGTTTGTTTTTGTTTATCGAAAAACCGTAGACTTCCCTGTAATCTTAGCGAAAAAAAACAACATATTTTTTTCTTCGGCGGAAAATAAGACTTTGAAAATTCGATGCAATTTTAATGTCAAACGCTATATCTTCTATTTAGCTCGTTTGCTAGACGAATGTGATTTCTCGCAGAGGCGCACATCGATCTGTCACACAACAGATACTGTGTGATTTTTGTGTCGCAGTAGATTCAAGAATTTCAAGGGTGTCACTAAAAGGGGGGACAGGGGGATGCAAGTTTGCAAATTACGAGACACAATTATCAACAATCAGAACCGGCATGTAATACCGAAATTTCTGTAATACAAAAAAAAAAGATTTTTCAGTCAGTTTGTTTTGTGCTTCTCTCCTTAACAACAAGGGTCTAGGGACGCCTCTGGAGATTTTAATGTCACTTCGATATCCTTGTTATTACTTATTTCATCCGAAAAATACCTATTAATTTACTTATTTGGCAACAGGTTAAAAACATTCTAAACTTTAATTGAGCAGAAAGCTCAATTCGAATCCTACAACGGTTGTAATGCCCTTTTAAGTAAGCTTAAGCTTATTCAGTTTACAAGGGCTTCAGAACCAATTAAAGTTTAGAATGTCAAATTTGACATCGAGTTCCTACATTTGTGTAAGCAACTTATCAAATCCGAAAGCTCGGTTAAATATTCTAAACAGCAATTAAGTTTTGTGCAATCGGGGGATAGTGATTTAAATCTCTCGTTAAGTCAATAGGTGCCCGCACCCTGATTAAGGGTGCTATGACAATAAGTTTAGAACCAAAGTGATAGGAAATTAATTCAGCTTTCCAATAAGATTATATACGTTATATCTAGTTCTGGGAGTTTTTGAACAATTTTTGAAGAGTTTTTGAAGAATTTTTGAAACTTGTTGTTTACCCTAGCAACTGCGCCCCTTTGCGGTCAATTTAGAAACTTAAAAATATTTTTAATCAATTGCTTTGGTCACTTTTGTTTTCAAGACGCTAACATAAAGGACTTCTCAGATATGGATAGTAAACACCCTTAAGTGAACAGTATAATGTATATCTTTATGACAATACTTTTTAAGAAAAATGTCTTGCTGGGCATCGCGCGGTAATACATCTAGTTTCGTCAGCTTTGTATACATCTTTTGGAGAATATTATTTTAAAATTAACGGCAACTTGGACTTCCAGGACTCGATGTCTTCCCAATTTCTATTTGCGGCCCCACCACAAATATCGTTTATTTGGGTTTCTCCGAAACCAAAATTTTTGGCTACCTTTCGAGAGCTCGATGTATACTTTTCACTTCCTCGATTATTTTGTGCTTCGTTGTCACTGGTTCTCGTTTTAGGGACATAATTAAAATAAAGCCATTTAAACTAGGTGGCAATTAATAATGCGCATTTCCACCCATAAGAATAAAATATCCACATCAAATAAAATAAATACTGAATCCAAAATGTCCGGCCATTATTAAAAGGTACATTTACCTGTAACTAGGTCATAAACATTTTGACTGGCCTGGCCGCGGCGATTTTATAAGGGTGGCTGATCTTAAAATGAATAAATGAAATGAATCCTAATGACAGAGTGACATTTTCATGTCATATTTAGGCTCGAGATTTTGTTTTTAGACACTATGAGGTATTCCAATGAGTGGCGAGACAATACAGCGTCTCTGCTATCGATATGGATGTGATAAAATGGACTCTAGATTGCATATTCCAGCTTAGATCTTACAAAAGTATAATGGAGGGTCTCAGAATTGTGATATCAGTCCTGACTTATTCGAATGATAAGTCGGTATTTAAAAAATAATCAAATTGATGGTGCTGGCCCAAACACGAAACTTTAAATATAAAATATAAACCTTCTCATTGCTTACAAAAGGGGGCACAAAGATACTTTATTTGGCAACATCTTTAAAAATAAAACCAGAAAAAAAAAACTATTTTCCAATTTTCCTTATCTTAGAAACAATTGTTTTACTGTCCCGCTTTTCTCAAGCACCCCCTAATTTGAATTTTTGCTTTAAATAGGCAACACCGCCGACGGGGATACGGTTTCTTAGTTAATTATAGTGTGAATTTTTATTAAATACCTACTCTGCAATATATTTTAGGATATGTACATTACAAAAATGTTAACAGCGGGGAAGTTTCCTTAAGGGAAATAGAAAGAGAAACTGGTGTATCAAAAGATTCAGCAAAAAAAATACTACACCGCAATAGATTTAGATTATCGCTGTAGAAAAGTGCAGCATTTAAGGCCAACTGACTACGCAAGGAGAAGGATATTTTGCCGTTGGCTTTTAAGGCGTCGAAGGCAAGACCCCGACATTTGTAAAAAAATCTTATGGTCGGATGAAAGTAGATTTTGCAACAATGGATGGTTCAATCGTAATATACATTACCGGTGGACTCAAAAGCAATGAACATTTCCGCCGTGAAACAGCTTTCCAGGAAAAGTTCGGTATCAATGTGTGGCTTGGGATTTTAGGCAGAAAACTGGTGGGTCCATTCTTTTTTCAAGAAAATATGACTGGTTTTATTTACCTTGACTTTTTATCCACTTCTCTCCAAGATCTTCTAGATAACCTTCCATTAGATATTCTTCTTAATTTTAAATACTTCCAACAAGATGGTGCTCCCGCCCATCGAGACCGTCGATGTGTAAGATTTTTAAACAATTTTAAACCCAACAGATGGATTGGTAACAACGGGCCTATAAACTGGCCAGCGCGATCACCTGATATTACCCCAATGGATTTCTCCATATGGAGTATTATTAAAGACAAGGTGTATCGAACTACCCCACAGAATTTAAATGACCTGATTATAAGAATTCGACAGGCATGTAACGAAATTAATCCTAGGATGTTAGAAAATATTCAAAAAAGGTTATTGTAAATGCACAAAAATGTTTACGAAATAATGGTGGTCATTTCCAACACATATAAGTTTCGTTTATCGTGAATAGTTTTTCCTTTATTTTCTTTAAATGTTTTAAAGTTTATGTTTAAATAAAAATTTGAATCGTTCCTGTTAATTTATTTGAAGATTTTAGAGTTTCCGTTTATTAAAACTGAATTTTGTAGTACTTTTGCTTTCACTATTTAACTATATTTTTCTTGTAAAAATGTCAAATATTTGAATTTAGAAAAAGTACAAGAAAAAAGACAGGACCGTACACAGGTAATTTTTTTATTTCCCGATGATGGACTTTCTGGATAGAAACGTAGTGAGCCATATCCGTGCAATACATGGTTGTATAGCAAATTCAATTTCCTTTCAAAGCCGGAAACTAAAAATCCAGGTTCGTATTGAAAAAAATTAGGTTGATAGTAGTGGCCAGATTATGAAACTTCAGAATCAAAATTTAAAGATACCGCGTTGTACAGCGCAAAAAAATATAAAATTTTCCAATTTAAACTTTATCTCTTAAATTAACAGTTTTGAAATATTCCACTAAATTGATTTAGGCGTTATTTACACATCACACTGTATCACATAAACTAACAGGATTTTGGCAACACGGTAAAAAGATCTTAAATGAGTACTAAAAAAGACAACTTTTCCCTAATTTAACCGAACTCGTAGCACTTACCGTTTCGAAGATAGCAATGGTGGCACACGCTATTTAAGACATCCTGTATATATATATATATATATATATATATATATATATATATATATATATATATATATATATATATATATATATATATATATATATATATATATATATATATATATATATATATATATATATATATATATATATATATATATATATATATATATATATATATATATATATATATATATATATATATATATATATATATATATATATATATATATATATATATATATATATTGATGATATATTGAAAAATTGCTAAATAACATACATATTATGTACTAAGAAAAATAACTAGTTATTTTCTTTTGAACATTCCTTTTAAAAAATAATTGTTGCTCAACAAAATTCTCGCATTTATTCGTAAAGATTTTGATTTGATCAGGAACACTTTCCTGTTCGCTAAATGTCAAATGCATTCCTTATTTCATTTTCACTAAATTTAGCAGGACATTCTCCGACTTCAGTTTCTTCTTCATGATTTTCTATACTTTTTATATCGTCAATTATGTCTTGGTCAGTTGGGAGATCGGTCGTACCAATGTCATTGTCCATTTCTAAGAAATCTTCAAGTAAAAAATCTGCGTTGACGGTAGCAGTTTTTTATAGAATACCTCATTGTTTTTGATAGTTTTCTGAGAAATATTTTAACTCCATCTTTATCGACTTCGGTTATATACTCTTTAAGGGTAATCAATGTTTGGACTGGAAGGTTGTTATCAATCGGATTAACAATTTTGTGAACAGTTCTGTTTCGGTAATGATGTTTTATGTTCTTTTTTATAATACCCTGGTCCATAGGTTGCAATTTGGAGGCCATGTTTGGTGGAAGAATGATCAATTCAGTAATCGTTAATTTTTTACTTGCAGTAACTGGATGTGCAGGTCAATTGTCTATAAACATCTTCTTTCGCTTTTGGATTTTCATTTTCGTGTCCAATTCTTTGATCCATCTTTCGAAAATCTCAGAAGTCATCCAAGCCTTTTTATTATTGGCGTAATCTAACTCCAGAGATTTAACTCCTTTTAAACAACGGGGATTTTTGCTTTTATCTATGAGGAGTAATTTCAGTTTTTCTGAGCTATCCATGTTTCATCCTTTCTTTACTTTTTTTAACATCAAAACATTTATCACTTTGAAAAGTAAAATTTTACTTGGCAAACATTTAAAAAATAAATCGGTTTTATCATAATTGAAAACGTTTTTTATCTCGTACTTTTTCAATACACTTTTTAAAACAGTTTTAGTCCAAAAGTCATGATTAATGCTTGCATTCTCGCCAGACACCGTCTTGAAAACAATTGAATTGTGGGTCTTCCAGGCACTCAACCACCCTTCACTAGCTTGAAAATGAACGCAGTTAAATTCTTTAGCAAATTATAGAGCACTTTGCTTTATTAAATTTCCCGATATTGGTACGTTTTGATGCCTACGGGCCACTTGAAACCATCGTAAAATTGCTTCTTTTACATTCTCGTAGGAACACACCCGTACTCGTTTTCGACTGCTTGGAACACTAGACCCAACTTGGAGAAACACTAAATTTTGCAGTAACATCAATTTTAGCAGTATTTATCAACTTCCTCCAAAACTTTAATTTTCTCAACTAAACTTAAACACACTCGCTTGGACATCTTACTTGATTCTTAAACAAAAACAAGCAATTACGCCTTAAGAACCTTCCGAAAATAAATGCATAAAAATTTATAATAAAGTTCCGGTAAAAATTTTATCTTATAGAGCGTTACTATTTCGTAGATTCACCATATGTAGGCCTTTTTACATGAAATTTCGTTAAAATATTCTAGGTCTTGCATATATATTTATATATATATATATATATATATATATATATATATATATAATATATGATATATATATATATATATATATATATATATATATATATATATATATATATATATATATATATATATAAAAGAATTTCCTTGTACGGCCCTTTGTAAATAACAACTTCCACGTTCAAGATTAATAGATAGACTAATTTTATTAAAAGATTAACAATCGGAATAGTACTTATAATTACATATTGCAATATTGCTGATTCTGCTTAATGACGTAATTAGTTTGTCGGTGTCGCAGGAGGTTACTTGAAGTCATCGTCCAGTGGTGGGTAATATTGGCTAGATAACTCCTCCCCCGTTAGAATGAGACATGCTCTGGAAGGGTGATGCTGTTTTCTTGAACAGGGATGTCTTGGGATGTATTCTGGTGTTTCTTGGTTTTCTTATGTATTGAGTCATTTGTCTTCTTCCAATAGAGATAAATGCAACCTGCAATTACTACTATATACAAGTTGATGCTCGATAAACTTGGACGTGTAAAGTTTGATAGAAGGTGTGCTTCTTGAATTGGGAACATGGGATTTTCAGCTGCTACTTCAAGGTTTAATTGTTTTGATTCAATACTTATTTTAGGTGGATTTCTCATTTTAAGTTGCAGGTTAGGGGTTTGGATTACTGAGGGGTGCCCAAAACTTTTTTGCTGAAATGGAAGCTTCTGGTTCCTGAATATTATGTTGCAGGCATCTTTATTTATCAGGAAAACGCCTTGCAGTTTTAAGGTCTCCACGTGATCTTCACAGTGCACTTGTATGTTTTCTTCTCGTGGAAACACAGTCAAATACCGATTGATCTCATAAATTATCTCAATATGATTTTTAGCAATTTTTAACTTTGTAAATTGGCAGAGACTAGAGTTGTCATGTTGAAGGATTCCTTCTTCGCAGGGCACTTTGATGTTGGCTTCTAATATATTTGGACAGTGATATGGTTTGCACTCGGTACACATGACATTTAGAGGTTTTATTGGTTTTTTATTTAATTTTAGAAAATATCGCGTACTGGGTATTATCGTAACAAATTCTGATTCATAACTTGCAGGAATAGGTAAAATGTGATAGAGTTCAAACGTTCTTCAAAGTCTATTGTTATTGAAAGAAAATAAGTTATCTTAGTCTGCTGAATATCGCATTTTACTTTAATTATTGATTCGTACTTAGAGATATTTTCAAGAGTGATAGTGAATGATAATGATTCTTGTAATGAAAAGAGATTTATTTCTGCAAGAAGATTTGTAGGTGAAATTATACTAGGGTGTATTATACCTCGTTAGCAAAATGTAATAAAGTTCTTTATATTTTGCAGTGTGCTTAATAACGAGTTATATAAAATAATTAGTTGGTTATACAAGTCTTTTGCAAAAAGAATATCCTGAATTTCAACATCTTCTCGCAATAGTTGATCTAAAAACAATATTTTAGATGTGTTGATTTTTGATTATGTTGAATATCTCCACTTGTATTATTAAAGTTTTTGATAACTTGATTATTAAGAGAGTATTGCATTTCTAGCTGGGTCTGCAAGTTATTACCCTTAGTTTCTAAATGGTTTAGTATTTAATATATTTTGTCTCCATCATTAGAATCTAAGTTACCTGTGATACCTTTAATAACAAATAGGTTTTTCTTTTCGGTCTTTTGGCGTTAGATAGGTGTATTTTATCCGTAGTGTTTCCGTGTGTGGGAGTAATTCTACCGGTTTTTAAATTTTCGTAGACCTGAGTTATTTGCTCTGGTTTGTATTTATTTGATGTTTTTGACTGCTTTTGTTTGTTTTTAACGAGTGCCATTTCAGGAATTTTTGGCAATTCTTCTCGAGATTCGTTGGTTTTGTTGACAATTTTTTCTTTAGAATATTAAATGGTTTCGTTTAGCTTTTGATAGAAAAGTTTCATTTTGTCACGGTGATTAGAGATGTAATTATTGACGACTTGTTTTTCTATCTCGAGATTAAAAGGGGATTCTGAGGCTAGGAGGCCTGTAACTATTTCATATGGGTTTAGATTGGTGACAGAATGAATAATATTATATACTAGTATAGCATAATTGACTTTCATTTCTATGAGTTCATTTTTAAATTCTTGTTGTTTATTGAGCAGTCTGATGTGCTCGATCAGTGTGGAGTGAATCTTAATCTTATGTGTCTCGAGAAGTTCACGAATTTTAGAGTTTTTAAATTCTAATCCATTGCCTGAAATTATTTGTTCTGGGATACTATGACGAGAGAAATAATTTATTAAATTATTGGAAACTTCTATAGATTGCGCAGAGTTTAATTTGTACGCCTGAGCATATTTAGAAAACGAATCAACTAATGTTAAAAATTTGCAATTTTCTGGAGAGATGCTGTCGATATGTAGGATTTGGAAGGGTTTATTTGCTATAGGTGTGATGTTTAGTTCTGATTTCAGCGGTTTCCTATCATATTTTGTTAATTGGCAAATGTCGCATTCGTTAAGTATTTTTCATTTTGTCGAGATCGCCTGTTTCGACTAATAAAGATTCATTCTCATGTTCATTATTTTTATTAATATTCTGATTTATTTTTTCGGCATATTCTTGAAGCTTAAATATAGATTCGGAACTAAGTTCGGTTTCGTTCGCACTATGCGCCACAGTGCGTCTGCATTTTTATTCGGGCAACTTTTTTTATAAACAATGTCGTAATCGTACTGTAGGTCTAATTCTATTTTGCCTTGAGAGAAAACAGCTCCTAAGGCGTAATTAGAAGTATCACACATTAATATGTACGGCTCAGCAAAATTGGGATACTGGAGAATTGGTTCGTTTGTTAAAAGTTGTTTGCATAATTCGAAACATTTAATATATTCAGGATGTTTTATATCTATCACGGCATCTTTTTTTAGTCTTTTCGTAAGAGGTTTCGTTACTTTGGCGAAATCTTTAATACATTTCCTGTAGTAACCCAAAGTCCGAGAAAACATTTTATTTCTTTTTGGGTTTTTGGCAAGGGAAAATTCTGGATTGCACAGATTATGTCCGGATTTGGTTTTACACCTTCAAGTCTGCCAGTGTGCCTGAGATAAGATACCTCTTTTCTAAGAAATTCAGATTTATCGAGCTGAATCTTAAAGTTTCCTAAAACTTTTCTTAGTCTATCATTATGTTCTTCTAGGCTAGTACTAAAAATGATAATATCGTCAAGATAAACAGCGAATATTTCGTTTTGATATCCTCTTAAAATATCCATAACGCGTTGAAATGTAGCGGGCGCATTTCGTAGGCCAAAGGGCATTCGCAAAACTCATAGTGACCATTTTCTGTGTGGAAAGTAGTTTTGGAAATGTCTTTGTCGGCCATTTCGATTTGATGAAATCTCGACTCCAAGTCATGGGTGGAAAAATATTGACATTTGCCTAATTTATCTAATAGATCTGTGATATTTGGTAAAGGATATCAGTCTCCGTGGGTCTTTTCATTCAATTTTCTAAAATCTATAACAATTCTCCACTTGCGTTTACCTGCAGCCTCAATTTTTTTCGGCACAACCCAAATAGGAAAAGACCAAGGAGAAAACGAGGGAAGAATTATTTTTTGATCAAGCATATCTTGAATCTGATTTTGTACCTCTTTTTTTATGTATTTCGGGATATCTGTATGACCTAGTATACACAGGAATTTCGTCTGATGTTTTTATATTATGTTTTATTTGGTTTGTAAATGTTAATTTGTTGCCGTGGATATGAAATATGTCAGAGAATTCTTTAATTAATTTTAAAATTGCGTTCTTTTCTTCAGAATTCGTATGGTCTGTTCTAATTTTTGAGACGTCAAATTTAATCTTTTCGATGTTAAAATTGTTCAAGTTTGGATAATTATTAGAACTTATTTGGAAGTCTTTAAAATCCATAGCAATTATTGGATCTAAAAAGTCTATTGACTTTGCCATTTCGGTCTTGTTTAAAATAGAGAAAAAAGCATGATTGTCTTAAACTTAAGTTAAACATTGGGGGATTTCTAATTCCTTTATTTTGTGTAGAGAGTAATGACATTGCCATTTGAAATATTTTTAATTGGAATTTTAATAATTTTTTTCCTAAAAGACAATCAAAATAATTATGGAAATTAAACAGATAGAATATCTTCACATTAAACTTTCTAGCAAGAGGAATTGTGGTTCCAAAATGTTCCGAAGAAGTGCCATGTGCTGTAGATATTTGAAAGGGGTTATTCTTTATAAATTTGCGAAAATATTTTTTTGCAATTTCAGGTTGGTTAAAAGATCTAGTACTACCTGTGTCTATAAGTATTTTCAAATTTATTTCGGGAAACACTATATACGGGACTTGGCTACCGTTAAATGCAAAGGTCATTAGATTAAGTCTGGGTGGTTTTTGTCCAAGGCTTCTGTCTGAAAAAACTCGGGAGTTACATGGTTCGGCAGATTCTTCGGGTAATTCAACAAAAAACCTTCATTGTAGCAATTATCGGTTTGTTGATTTTCAGTTTCAAGGAAATAGTCGTTGCCTTCCTGATTTTCAATATTATGCAATTCTTCGAACGCTAATTTTGGATGACTAATGTGAGAATTGTTTTGCCTTAAATTTTAGAAATTATTATTTTGTGATTGGTTATTCGTAAAATGAGATTTTGTAAACATAATATTCTGATTTGTTTGGAGCCTGAATGTATTTGGTGTGGAAATAGACATTGGTGTGGGTTTCGGTAATGGTTGAGAGTTTGTTTTATTAGGTTTAAACACATTGTAGTTTGAAGGACCGGAGTTAGAATACTTTCTAGGTACAAATCGATTATACACAAGTTGTGCAGCATTCGGATTCAGAGCACAGTTTAAATTATTAGGGTTTTTAGTACGCATCAGAGAACCTATCGGTTCTTTAAGACCACGTAAAAATACTCTTAAAGCTAATTTCTGGCAATATTCAGAACTGGAGTGTGTATTTCATCAGCTGAAGCAGCGATTTGAGCTATTTGTAAATTTAACATTTTTGGACCTTTATTGAAAAAATCCAATGCGTTTTCGTTTTCTTACCTAAGTTCGACCATTTCTATGTTTAAGGTAAAAATATCATGTTAATCAGCATACGTGTTTTAAAGAGCTTTTTTTTAAGTCTGTCCAGGCATTAATTATACAGGAAGAGATATTTACCGCTGCTTCGCCTTTTATTTTAGATAAAATAGAACTCATGAGATATTCGTTTTGAAAATTGCTTGTATCGACCTGTCGTAATTTTTTTTGCCAGACCGACCCAAACATACGGCTGCTGCTAAACGGCTAAACACAACATTGTAATTTCTTTTATTTGGAAGCAGCTAGGCAGGACCGGCATTGTTGAGTACAAATATTCTATTATGACAATTTTTTTGTTTTTTATATCTGAATTGTCAAAACTCAGATTTTAAGTGGACCATGCAAATTTTTAATCAAAATCCAAAATTAAATATTTTCAAAATAAATTAGATTAGGTATTTAATGGTCAATTTTGAAATATGTTTGCCACACATGTATTATATTGCCTGGTAAACAGGGCTACAAAGTTTTATAATAATTACATTCTACAGGGTGCCCAGTTTTCGTTGACATTATTAGCAAATATACGGGGTTGGGGTTAAGGATATTTTTATAGAATTCATTGACATAGTTACCTTTTTACTTCCCTCGTAAAAGGGAAGTATTGTCATCGTGAAATAATCACTCTCCGAGATCTTTTCAGATCTTCACGTTTCATGGGCCCTAGATCACGAAAAACATGTTTTCTCAATTCCGTTCTGTTAGCGTAGCTAAAAACTACGTATCCGATTGAGTTAAAATTTTAGTCAGTTAAGGGTCATATGGGGATGACCTGGGAATGATGACTTTGGTAAATGTCTAATATGGCGAAACAAAATGGCGGCCTAGTAAAATGTTAAAATATTTATTATTAAAAAGCTACTCATCCAATTTATCTCAAATTTTGAAAAAACATCTAGTAGTATGTTGGAATAATCTGGTAACATTTTGGTACGAATCCAAGATGGCGGAATAAAATGGCGACTTAATAAATTATTTAAAAATTCAGCCTGAAAACTGCTTAATGGTTTGATTTCAAATTGTGTGCCATAACTAACTGTGGTAAAGGGATCAACTAGTAAAATTGTGGTACAAATTCAAGATGGCCGAACAAAATTGCGGACAAATAAAATGTTTGTAATTATGATAAATCACCCTCACTCACCCTCTCAGGGTTCATACATCTTTACGTTTTAGCGCGCTACATGCAAAAAAATATATCAATCTCGCCGATCCGTCTGTCTGTCTGTCTGTTTGGCTGTCTAACATTTCGCGGAATAGCATAAAGACTATTTACCTGGTAAAATTTTGGTAAAAATCCAGTATAGCGAAACCAAATGGCGGACTAGCGAAATGTTTAAAGAATTATTATTGAAAAACTACTCATCCAATTTATCTCAAATTTTGTAAAAACGTCAAGTATTATGTTGGAATCAACTGGTAGCATGTTTGTACAATTCCAAGCTGGCGGAACAAAATGGCAGCTCATTAAAATATTTAAAAATTCAGCCTGAAAAAATACTTAATGGTTTGATTTTAAATTGTGTGCCATAATAATTGTGGCATAGGTATCAACTAGTAAAATAGTGGCACTAATTCAGGATTTCCGAACAAAATGGCGGCAAATAAAGTGTTTTTAATCGCGAAAAATCACCCTCTATCTTTACGTTTTAGTGTCCCTAGATGCCAAAAAATAAGTTTTATCAATTCCGTCCGACCCTCTATCGGTCTGTCTGTCTGTCAGTTCGCAGCATAGCTTAAAGACTACTTACTCGATTGACTTCAAATTTTGGTCAAAAATTGAGGGTCATATGGGGATGACCTGGTAACATTTTGGTAAAATCCAATATGGCGAAACAAAATGTCGGCCTAATGAAATGTTAAAAAAGATATTAAAAAACTACTCATCCAATTTATCTCAAATTTTGCAAAAAACATCAAGTTATTTTATTTAATTATGTTGGAACCAACTGGTAACATTTTGTTAAGAATCCAAGATGGCGAAACAAAATGGCGGCTTTATAAAATATTTAACAATTCAGCCTGAAAAACTGCTGATTTACACATCTATCCCTAGATGCCAAAAAATATGTTTTATCAATTCCGTCGGTTCGTCTGTCGGTCTATCTGTCTGTCTGACAATTCGCGGCATAGATTGAAGACTACTTACCCGATTGTCTTTAAATTTTGACCAAGAATTAAGAGTCCTATAGGGATGATCTGGTAATATTTTGGTAAAAATCCAATGTGGCAAAACAAAATGGCAGGCTAGTGAAATGTTAAAGAAATTATTATGAAAAAACTTTATTTAATAGACTTTTGTTTTTTTTTACTGAATCCTAACCCCAAATAATACACCATTCTAACAAAATAACAAGAGGGTTATTAACGAAAATCATTTAGAAACTTAATATCTGGGAAATATATGCAGACCAACGGAGTAGGTAAAGACTGATAATATGGGTTTCATGCAGGATATAGAATTATATGTGTCCTGAGGATATATATATATATATATATATATATATATATATATATATATATATATATCCTCATCATCATATCACTCTGTACCATACAGTCTAATTTTGGTAAGTCTATTTAATTTTGAGAAGTAAACCGCCTGCGTTTTGCAAGGTGTAAGGTTATGTTCCACTTTTTCATTCATCGGTGAATTGAATTTAAATAATTTTGTAGACTATGAAGGCAGGTTTTTTCTCGAATGTAAAGACGGCGTTATCATCAGCAACTAAATACAAGTTTGTGTTTTTGTCTTTAGATATATCTGCTGAATATAAATTAAGTAAGATGGGGGAAGGATCCTTGGGGTACATCTGCTCTTATTTCTCTTGAGGAAGATATAAAACCGTCAATTGATACCACAAACTCTACCTCCGAGGAAAAACCCAATAAGTGATTGGACAACCAAATTTAATTAGTTTCAAAATTATGCCACGTTTTGTCGAAGGCTCGCTTGATATCTACAAAATATTGTTTTCGTACTTTTATTTCTGTTAAAAGCTAGTGCTATGTCTGTAGCAAGCTTGGTAGTTTAATTGACAGAGGGTCTGATCCTAAACTGCTCGTGTCGGAGCAGCCTTTTGTCCAGAACCTGTCCAGTAATTTGTCTAAGATTGATCTTTCAATGATTTTCGAGATGATTGATAGTAAGTTTATTGGCCTGTAACTAGAAGTGGAGTTAATGTTTTGTCCTTTCTTATTTTATAAGAATTACATTTGCTTTCCTCTATATTTTTGGAAAATAACGAATTCTAATGTTTTATAACCAATTAAAATAATCTGGGCCTTTAGTTAGGTGTTAGATATTTTAAAATATTTATTTTCCTGTATATTAAATTGAGCAAGTTTCTTATCCCGCTGTTGATTATGAAGATTTTTAATTTTATACTCGCGGTTGCCCTGTTAGCTTTTTAAATTCCGGGGTCTCTGGACCGCCAGATTTTTTATATGATTTTTACTTTTTATTTCTTCCTTTAAATCGTCAGGTAGGTCGCCGTATTTGGAAAACCTAGATTTTTGTACAATCGCACAATTTTATGAGTAATTATTTCAACAGCCTGATTGAGTTGATTAGTATTATTTATAACATTTATAGGATTTGAATTTTTTAAAATTTGCGTGTATTTTTTCCAATTATTAAAATCCATATTATTGGTGGACGGGTCACGATAGTCTAGGATAATCAGTGAGTGTACAGAGGACAATTCGTGGATTACTACGGGTAGAGTTGTATTTTTCGTGTTTTTTGTAACGAAACAAATCTGAACTTTCCCACCTACCAAATGTGAGTATGTGCGGACGGGGTAAGAATATTATAATTTAAATTAAGGTGAGAGTTAGCCAGAATCAGTCCCCGGGAATTGTTTCATTGCAGCCCCGTTCCCAGTGTTTGGTATTGAGATCACCTCCTATGAGTACAGCCTTAGTGTTAAATATATTTGATAGGTGATTGGAGTTAAACTGGAGGTCATTACCTTCACATAAGTGCTTAATATTTTTAAATTTTGAACAGATTTATACTGAGAGGTATCGTTCCGTTTACATTTATAGGCTGCCTGGGTCTTAGATGGTAAAGGTGATTGGTTGGTGTTGGCTCCGCCCCTTTTTTGTGCAACTTGAAAGCGTTCAGAGAGTTTTCTTTCTTTTGGTTCTTGAGCTATGCTGTGCTGTTTGTTGTGTAATTATTGTTTTCCATGTTGTAGGACGGTGCATCAACTCTTTTTTTAAACTTCCGTACTTTTCAATTTTGATGGACTCAAGTATGAGTCTGCTTCCTAGTTTTCAGGGTTGGCAACTTGCTTACAGCTATCAAGATCAATTTTATAGCGCGCCTGAAGCTGGTGTTGGAATAGTGCAGATTTTGTTTGTTTATTCCTGATGGATAATTTATTTTCTACAAGTCGGGCTGATATTTTTCTGTTTGCCCGATATATGCTCGGTTGCAGGGTCCGTATGCTATACTGTAAACGCCCTGATTCTCCAATTTAGTTTCCTCTCTTGGGTTTCTGAGAAAAGGTTGTATTGTTTGGTGTGGTTTATAAGCTGTCGGAATGTTGAGAAGTCTGCAACAGTGGGCTCTTTTGGTTTTCTTTGTTCTGTTTGTTGTTAATTGTGTGTGTTTTATATTCATTTTGTTTTAAAACGGTGGTAATCATCTAGCTCCTGTTGTTATCAGTGAAGCGAATCGACAAATTAATGTGTTGGCTACTGCTTGTATTTATGAAGATTGGTGGTGTAAATCGGCGTTCAGGTATGTGCTGGTTTCCTGTATACTGTGTGTTCTAGAGCTCCGTGATTAGTTTTTGTGACAATTACATCCAAAAAAGGCAGCTGATTATTCTCTTTAAGTTCAAATGTAAACCGAATTCGGTGGTAAATAAGTGATCTAAGAATTTAAATAGATAGGCTGATGATAGAGACAGGGGTTTGGTTCATCGATAAAAAGTTTTGAAGATGTGAAACAGGAGGTCATTTGGGATCTATATGACCATATATGTCATTATAAAAGTAGTACCGATTTTGAGATATAGGCCGTTTTTTATATTTTTCGTTATTCGTGTAATTTCTGCTAATGAAAAATAAGCTGCTGGCCACTTGAAACAGTTCATCTACATTTTTTGGTAAAATTTAAGTTCGAATATTGTTAAGGGGGAACTGCACGCAGTATTATGGATCGTTTGCAAGCCTTCCCGCTACAATATTATGTTAAAGCTGTAAGAGATATTTATTAGCTTCAAGGTGATTTAATTATGGAAATATGTATAGTTGGGCGCTAAATACGATTTTTTATGAAATAATTAAAACTAGAATTATAAAACAGAAGTCGATTTGTCCATTTTTGACCATTTTTTGACCACTTTTTGACGGAAATGCCATGGCATATAATTTTTTATCCACAAAATGGCTCTTTACAGCCTTGCATTGATCCTTTGTCTATGTAACTGCAAAATTTGAAATGGTAAATCGTACTCATGTCTTTGTATTTCTGCAGCGCGTGAACCCTTTTGAACCCATTTTTAACCGAAATATAATTTAAATTGCCTATACATAACAAATTTTTTTTGAAGTCGGCGCGCAGGAAGTTTTTTCTAATCCGTAGGTACCATTTCATCTTACATAGAACTTAACTAGACCTTGTCGCTGATTTTTCACTTTTTGCGTGCAGTTCTCCCTTAAAACGAGATGGGACACTGGTGGAGGTGCGGTTTTAAGTTGTGTCTTGCCAATTTTATTACATATAACCGATGTTAGTTTGAAATTGTAAAATACAATTTCAAACTTTTTTTTAAATTTTTAATATTTTTTGAGATATGATTTTTTGTCAAAAAAAAAAAATTTCTACATAATAAGCTGTAACTTTTTATTAGCTATTTGATGTAAAGTTTTCTTGCTAGAGGGCCCTTAAGTCATATTTTGTTTATAATGTGCACGGTCTGCAATACGCAGAACATATACAGGGTGTGAAAAAATGTGGCAAGGTTAGTTAAAAACCTAGCAATCTTAAAGATCATGTACGACCTTGTAGCATAAAAAAGAATTCAAATTTAAAAGTTTTTACTTAAGTTTTAAGTGGTAGTGAATATTTTCTCCAAACGGTTTTTTAATTTTCTCTCTAACTTTATGATTTTACAGCCAAATTTACCAACATCGGGTAACACAAGAGACATGTAACAGGCTGCCACTCTTTTAGTTTTAAAAATATCAACTTGAAATTTGAAATATATATATAACTCCATAAAAGAAAAATTTTCTATAAAAAAATAATTAAGTTACTTTCTCTCTAACCGGAAGTAACCCGCTACTTTTTTATTTTAAATAGGACCCTGTATATTTAACGGACTATCGTGTTCAGCCTAAAATTAAATTTTTAAAGATATATCACACAAGTTAAGTTTTGTTTTCAAAATGGCGACTGGACAGCCATTTTTTCAAATTTCAACAATGGCCTGTCATGATAAAAGTACAGTCACTTTTTACAAAATACTCGTTTTAAGCAGTCCAAAATAAGCTTAATTTTGATTTTTTTGAACACTTATTTGTTTCACTTTTTTATTGTACCGAAAGAGCAATTTACTGCAATTTTTAGTATATTTAATAAAAACTAAGCTTATTTTGGATTGTTTAAAAGAAGTATTTTGTTAAAAGTGACTGCATTTTGATCACGAAACTTCCAAGTTGCATTTTCAAAAAAAGGGTGTTCAGCCGCCATTTTGAAAACAAAACTTACCTTGTAATATATCGTTGATAAGCTAATTTTAAGCTGAATACGATAATTAATAAAAATATACAGGTTTCTATTTAAAATAAAAAAAGTAAAGGTCACCTCCCGTAAAACCAGAAGTAATTTTTAATTACTTTTTTATAGAAAACTTACTTCTTCTCGAGATTTCTAAAAAGGTGGCAGCCTGTTACATATCTCTTGTGTTACCCGATGTTGGTAACTTTGGCTGTAAAATCAACATCTGTATTTTTTTAAATAATAAAGTTAAAGAGAAAACCGTTTGGAGAAAATACTCGGTACTCCTTGAAACTTAAGTAAGATCTTTTAAATTTAACTTTATTTTTATGCTACAGGTTGTTGAAATATATGTACCTGATCTTTAGGATTGCTAGGTTTTTAACTAACCTTGCCACATTTTTTTCACACCCTGTATATTTTCTGGGTAGTGCAGACCGTGCACATTATAAAATATGACTTAAGTGCCCTCTAGAAAGAAAATTTTACATCAAATGGCAAATAAAAAGTTACAGCTTATGTAGAAAAATAAAATTTTTTGACAAAAAAATCATCTCAAAAAATAACAAAAATTTAAAAAAAGTTTGAAATTGTTTTTTACAATTTCACCAGGGATTACGCTAATCTAACAATTAGAACTAAAAAATTGAAAAATTTGCAGTCTTGTTTAACACCCTGTTTAAATAACTTTTTAGCTTAGGTAAGTGTTACGCCTAACATCGGTTATATGCAATAAAATTTGCAAGATACAGCTGACAACCGCACCTCAGTATCTTGTCTCGTTATAAAAATATTCGAAATTTTCAAATGTTGTTTTACTAATTACCAATAGGTGTTCAACGAAATGGGAGCTAAAATAGTGGAAGAAGCAATGTGGAAAAATGTCTACATAATAATCAATAAAAAACTATTTACTTTTGTAATCAGTTTATTAATTGCTGGATATGATCACCATTCACTACCATGCAGTAAAATAAGTTGTGTTCAATACGTTCCCGTACATTTAAGCAACATTTCGGATGTAATTTGACGGCATTCATTAATTATACAGTTTTGCAAATCATCCAGTGATTCGGGCTTAGTAGCATAAATCTTAGATTTCAGATGACCCCATAGAGAATAGTCTATTGGATTCAGATCAAGTGATCAACATGCCCCCTTCCAATCCAGCCTTGAGGAAAATTTTCATTAATAATCACAAATAATCATGATGATGGTCTTCTTCATTTTCCAATACTTGCATGAGGCCTGGATAAATAGCATTCTCTAATAATTCCAAATAAATTCCGATATTCAAATTCAGATAAATACCCGCCCACACATTTAATTTTTTGGATGTTGAGTATGTACTTCACGAAATAGTCTTAACATTTTCATCTGACCAATACCGACAGTTTTGCTCGTTTATAATGCCGTTAAGGTAAACACTCATCCGAAAAACAGATATTGAAGATGTAGTTTTGGTTATTATTAATAATTTCACTGACCACTTCACAGAACTGGAGTCGGAGCTCGAAATCCTCTTCGTTCAGTTCGTGAACCAATCGTATCTTAAAAGAATCGAACTTATGTTGTTTAAGTATACTCCTGATTGTTATGCGTGATACGTAAACAGCGGATACATTTTTTGAGGATGGCGTTCGTTAAATAAAGCTGCTGCTACTCGCGCAGAGTCGTTATTTTTAAAAAACAATTTTATAATTTCCACCCTTTCCTCCACGCAATACGCCATTTTAATTCTACTAAAAATTAACAACCAATATGATACGGGTGTAAGGTTCTTAAAAACTTACGATGAACTGAGGTAAATGGAGCACATAGTGCGTCTACAAGCCACGCAAACCATGCTCTGATTGTAGTATTGGGTCTATTGTCTATATACCAATTTTTATGTTTTTTTCATTTGCAATGGCAATGCAATATTTTGTTTTCTTCTTTGGGTCCATTTTACTCAGATGAATTAGGATAAACACATTTACTCTCTTCTTTCTTGTAAAATTTCAACTTAATACTTTGAGAACATTTGAATTAGTAGAAAATTTGCGCTTACATAGTTTTTCATTTATATAAGCTGCTTTTCTTCTTTCTGTTTGCTTTATATGGAATGTTAAACGGGCATTTTGCTGTTGAATTGAAATTATTTTAAGCCCATTAATAATCTGAAACGAAATAGAACATTATAACATTGCAATTAATTATAACCTTAAAAACATCAAGACTTTTATGTAGATTGCATCTTACATACCTCAATATGTTTTGTTAATAATTCATTGGATTACATTTTGTAAAATATGTTTAGCTTCTCTAAATTAAAGCAAATGAATTTTGTTTTTGTTTTGTTTACAAATATTTGGAATTTGACCTTTCTCTTCTGTCAGTATGGTTTCAGCATTCAGCCAGCTTTGACAATGTCTGTTTTTTCGTTTCAGGTTATAATTTTGGCTCTGCTCAGGAGCAATTCGCCAGCTCTATTCGGGGGGACACTGAATATTACCGAGTTCTGAATCTCTTTTACTAGTAGCGCAACAAGTGAATGTCACAGTAATTATAACTTTGTTTTATGACGTTAGGCTTGGATAAGTTTATTCTGAAGTGAGGAAGAACGGTGGAGGGGAATGTCAAACTTCTTAGAATTTTCTGAAGGTGATTCTCCGCCTCTTTTTTTAGCTCTTCTTGGAGCTGCAACATGTGTCCGGCATTATAAAAATGCCTTAACGGACCGATCTTTTTAAAGGTATTAAAAGTATGTCCTTATTTTTTTTAAGTCTAGTGTCGTTAAAAGCCTAAGGCCTATATATGGCCCTAAATTTTGGTTCCGTCTTTGTTTGGTTCGCCGTTTGATCAACCACGTGGTAAGTCGATTTTCAAATTAGTTTGTTGATGTGAGCTAATTCGCTACTGTCTTTTATAAACAGATTGGCATTCTGAACTTTTTAGGCTATCCGTTTCTCAAGGAGCATTTTTATATGACTGGAAATTCCTTTTGTTGGTGACCGGTGACATCGAAAGGGCCCTCTAGATGACTAGTGGTAAGGCAATGTCTCCGAATAGTTTTGTTGTAAACAGCCTTGGCGAGGGCTTTTATATTATAATTTTTTTTGCGGCAGTGTGTTGAAAGGAAACATTCATGAATTTTTGATTTCCTGGTGCGCTATTTAATTTAATTTTCATATTTACATATTTGCGTCATAACATTTCGCCAGATGTTCACAGATTGATATAATGGTAATAACTTACTATCATATTTCACGTCTTTGAAATATTTTATATTTTTGCAGAGTATTTTTTGATGCATTTGTTTTTATTTCTTAATATCACTTAAATTATAAAATGTAAACTAAATTTTACATTTTAATTTTTTTATAAAACAATTCCTACATAAAAAAAAGGATATAATTAAAATTTGACAGTCTGCACTTTATATAGTGTTTTGTTGAAAAGCTCTCCAAATCTTTATTTTATCAGCATTTAAATGTTGATAAAGATTGCTTCCTTATTGAGTCAATTAGGTGGCACCCCTTTTAATTTTTAAAAGTACTCGAGAAACTGCAACCAACATAACTCTCCGTTCGCTTGTATTGGTAAGGTCACAGGGACGTTACGCGGTACAAAAATAATGGAACCTAATTAAGTAATACAAACATACCCCTTGATGATTTTTTAAGAAGCTGTTAACTCTACCTCTACTCTCTCCTATCTATTCTCTACCTATTATTCAACGTTAAGTATTATAAGCAAATTGAGGGTTGCGCATTGGGAGCATCTATATCAAGTGTCATAGCGCAACTTGTACTTGAGGATCTCGAAAAAAGGGTTATTAATAATTTGAACTTTGATTTTCCCTTTTTTTATAGGTATGTAGATTATTTGCTAGCTATCCCAAAAGAAAAAATTGTACTATCGAGTTTAAGAAAGAAAATCAAATACACTTTTTAGATCTGACCCTTAACCGCGTATAAGACAAAATAAGAACAGATTGATACACTAAAAATACCTAGTCTGGAAGGTATCTAAATGTTAACTCTGAACACTTATATAGCAAAAAAAATCAGTTATCAGTTTGGCAGATAGAGCCATAAATTTATCTGACCCTGAGTTCCGAAAAAGCACATTTAACAAAGCAAAACAAGCATTAATTTCAAACAGTTAACCAAAACACCTTATAGATCCAATGTTTAAAAAAGGATTTTATAACAACAAAAAATACATACAACATAATAATAATCCAAACCAAAATACATCAAAATATGTAACCTTGCCTTACGTTCCTGGGTTGTCTGAAAGTATAAAAAACGTATTTAAGGCCGAAAACATGAACGTAAGTCACAAAGGTGTTAACTTACGTGATAAAAATTTCAGTAAATTAAAGACAACTATACCAAAAGACAAAAAGAGCAACATTGTATATGAGATACCTCGCAGTGACTACAATAAAGTATATATTGGGCAGACTAGCCAATACTTAAAAAATCGTATTAGCAGTCACAAGTACGATAAAAAAAAAACAGCTCTCACAGACCACGTTTTCCGAAGTGGTTTACATTACCACCGATGTATTTAAAGGGAAAAAAAGTCCCTCGACGCCACATAGAGTAATACGTCGTATTAGTTTCGTGTTATCAGCTATTAGAGTAAATTCCATCTGTGTTAGCTTTAACTTATTTATTCAATGTAGCTTTCAATTAAGTTAGTTTTAAAACTATGGGTGAGTGGCGGATTCCCTAAATTTTCAAATGTAAGTTTTTATTTTAGTATTTAATTCATAAAATCCATTTTAACATGTCCGATCATTGTAGATTTGAACTGAAGCTAAAGCTGAAACGTTAATAAAAATGAGACATTACTGCGTGAATTTAGTTCCTTAATTTTTTAATTGGAGTACCATATCCCATGAATTAAAAACTATGTATATACATATATATATTATATATATATATATATACAGGGTGATTCATGAGGAAATGTCAATACTTTTAAAATTTTGCGATAAAAAATTACATGCGCCGAAATTGTTTTAAATCCAAATATCTCGAAAACGGTTGCTCGTATCCATTTTTAACAGGTATACCTTTTTGACGTAGAAATGGCAAGGGAATAATTTGTTTTACCCAAAAATGTAATACAAGACTGTACCAAAAAGTTGTGATTGTTCGAAGGAGTAGAAAGACATGTATGTGGCGCCCCCTACAAGTAAGAGCAATACTAATATTAGATTCGAATTTGTCATGCCAAAAAACCCCCGTTTATCAATTTTCACTCCATTATTTACATTATCATAGATTTTATTTTAAAAATAAGAAAATTAAATAAAAACTTTAACACCCTGTATCTCGAGAACTAAGGCCTTGCGGACACTTATTTATATAGACTTTTATGTTTATTTTTTGGTCCTGAATATGTACCTGAAGTATTGACATTTCCTCATGAATCACCCTGTATATATATATATATATACAGGGTGTTTCAGTTTTTTGTTGCATAACTTTAACAGTTGATAGAACTTTTCAAATTAGTGCAAAAAGTTCATATAAACATAGGTCGTGAAGCGCTTAGTTATCAAGATACAGGGTGTTAAAGTTTGCATTAAATTTTTCCTTTTTTTCCATTATATCTAAACGGTTGGACATAATGGCACAAAATTGGGTATTTGGGGGTTTTTGGGTGCGGAGAATTTAAATTCGATGTTAGTTTTCATATTGCTGCTAGAGGGCGCCACCGGCTTATCAGCACACTAACGTTATTGAACAGAACTTTTTTACCACTCGGTATATGGCTTCAGTGATTAAACTTTCTAATTCCTCCATCTCTTCTTAATAAAAAAGGTATACTTTGTTTAAGTCTCTAGGAGTGACCGTTTTCCAGAAAATCGCACTTGAAAGTTAAGGTTACCCTGCCATTTTTTAGTCTTAGACTGCCTAGCAGAACCGTGTTAATAATAACAAAAATAGTGGGCCATGAAACCTGTTGCTATGAAACCGAAAACAAAAGTAAACTTTTGAGTAAACTTCATTCATATTTGTGTATTTTATTTGCAGAAATTTCAGTTTGCCTATTTTCTTTCTCGTTTTTTGTCTACTTTAGTACTTTACTTAGTAAAATGCCTTTCGTATTTTCTAATCAAGAGTTGGCGGATATTCATTTTATTTATGGGTTTGCAAATGGTAATTCTGCCGAAGCAGCCCACGAATACAGGCGCAGATTTCCAAATAGAAGACATCCGAATCGTTCGGTTTTCGTAAGAATTCATCGGCAAATAGTTGAACAGGGTCTAGGCAACGTTCGAGAAAATGGTATTAACGTTCGGCCACCTAGAAACTTTGAAAGACAAATTTTGGGTATGTTTGATCGAGATCCAACCACAAGTGTAAGAAGAGTTTCCATTGAATTAGGAATTTCAACCAGCTATGTTTATAGAGTTCTTAAACGTGATCGGAGGCATCCTTATCATTTGCAACCGATTCAAGGATTACTACCCGGAGATGAAGAAAGAAGAATGTTATTTTGTCAGAGAATTCTTAATCTAATTGCAAATAATAGATACTTTTTAAGAAATGTCTTATGGACCGATGAATCCTGTTTTACTCGTCGTGGAATTGTAAATTTTCATAACCAGCACGTTTGGGCACATGAAAATCCACATGCCGTTAGGCCAAGAAACTTTCAATACGAGTTTAGTGTAAACGTCTGGATAGGCATTTACAACAATAATCTTTTTGGACCTTACTTTTTGCCTCAGCGGGTAAATGCAGCGGTTTTTTTGGAATTTTTAGAAACGGAACATGGGAATATGTGGGAAGACATTCCATTGAATTTAAGAAGAAGAGCTTGGTTCCAACTTGATGGATGTCCAGCACACTATGGGAGGCTGGTGAGAAACTGGCTAGATAATCATTATCCACAAAGATGGATTGGTCGTGGAGCACCAGTTCAGTGGCCTCCACGATCTCCAGATTTAAACCCTTTGGACTTTTTTCTATGGGGATTTTTAAAGGAAAAAGTATATGAAACTCCCGTTCAAACAAGAGACGAACTTTTGAATAGAATTAGGGATGCCTGTGGTCAGGTGAGACCATTCCTAAATAACATTTCACGCTCAGTTTTTCGGCGATGTGAACTATGTATTGAACAAAATGGTTCACATTTTGAACATCTTTAAATTTTTTAAAATTCATTTTGTTTTCAATGGCTATTACATGTATTAGTTTCCTATGTTTTAATTAAAGTTTCGATTTTTTATATAAATTTTTTTTTATTTTGGGTTTACGTTTTTTTTTAGTTCACAGGAACTAGAAAAAGTGTGTCAGCCACATTTTTTTAATTATAAATTTTGGCTATGTGATAAAATAGATTACACCATACCATTATTCCAAAAACCTATATTACATTGAAAAAAAAGCAAATCTCAAAAAAGGCCAACTTTAATGGGTCATGGAAAGAGTACATTTTTTCTACCGCAAAAGATACGTTAAAAATGTTTTAAATATTTAAAAAGCATCTATTTTTAAAATTAAAAACTTTAGAGCTCTGTGTTTTTAAAAGTATTTTAGAAAAAAAACGTATGTATAAAAATTATAAAAATTTTAATCAAAATCGTTAAATTTTTTAACAATAAAAAGTTCTCCCGGAAGCTGTTTATTTTTCAGTTTTTATCGCAAAAAACTTAATAAATTTACGCAATAAATATTAAAGATAATTTTAAAAAATTTATATTCAGAAAAAAAAATGTTTGAAAAGTCCTTTAATTTGTTGATTAACTCATTTAACAAAGATCATAATAATTCATAGTATTTGAACTTTCAAGTGCGATTTTCTGGAAAACGGTCACTCCTAGAGACTTAAACAAGGTATACCTTTTTTATTAAGAAGAGATGGGGGAATTGGAAAGTTTAATCACTGAAGCCATATACCGAGTGGTAAAAAAGTTCTGTTCAATAACGTTAGTGTGCTGATAAGCCGGTGGCGCCCTCTAGCAGCAATATGAAAACTAACATCGAATTTAAATTCTCCGCACCCTAAAACCCCCAAATACCCAATTTTGTGCCATTATGTCCAACCGTTTAGATATAATGGAAAAAAAGGAAAAATTTAATGCAAACTTTAACACCCTGTATCTTGATAACTAAGCGCTTCACGACCTATGTTTATAAGAACTTTTTGCACTAATTTGAAAAGTTCTATCAACTGTTAAAGTTATGCAACAAAAAACTGAAACACCCTGTATATATACATATACAGGGTGTTCCTTAATGACATGCTAATATTTAAGGGGGTGAGTCTTGGACCCATTTTAAGAAAAAATCTTCATATGAACTGATGTCCTAAACGTCTTAACTTTTGAGATACAGGGTGCTAAAGTTTTCAGAAAAAAAAATTATTTTTTTTAATAACTGTGATACTACTGTAGATATCTTTATGAAATTTGGTACACGTGTTCTATGCATCAAGATGCATTTTCTAATGTACAAGCAATTTTATTCTTTTTACCAGTGGCGTCCGTACGCGTTTTGCTTAGAATATTTTTGGAGAAAAAAATGGTACGCCACTGCTTTATCTTAAAATAAAAATTATTTTTGGAATTCTCATTCATTTCTGAGCAAATTCGATCTTTTGATTTTCTTTCGTCCGACGCATAGTTTTCGCTTAAAAAAATAAAAATCGTTTTACTTCAAGGTCAAATCGTTAAAAATCTGATAGGGTGACTGTTGTGTGGAAATCGCTTATTTATCGGGTGAAAGAAAATTATGACATCGAATGTGTTCATAAACGAAAAAGTTTTCTCGTCTGATGGTCCGTTCTTGATTAAATAATTGAGTTAAAATTGCTTCATAATATCTCAATACCAACTAATAATAATTTTTAAACCCATAAATCTAGTAGTCCTGGAATAAATTACGTTTTTACAAACGTCGATGTCAAATGACTTAAAGTAAGCTGTTGGTGTTCAAAACCATCTCAGTGTGTCATCTCTTTGGTTTTTAGTGTTTCATTGAAGTTATTGAAGTTATTTTCGCCGTTTTTTCGAATATCATTAAATATGGTAAATTATACGAATGCGGAAATGGCGGCAATGCATTACGCATATGGCCTCGCAGATGGTAATGCAACAGAAGCCAGACGCATTTATCAGGAAAGATATCCTAATCGTGCCTTGCCAGATAGCCGAACCTTTTCGAATATTCATCGCCGACTTAGCGAAACAGGTAGTTTCAATAAAGGTACTTCGGAAGGCAGACCTCGAACTGTCAGAACACCTGAAGTTGAGGAAGCGGTGCTGCAAGAAATCGACGAACATCCTGAGACGAGTACGAGGAAGATCGCTAGAGCTTTGAATATTTGTCACCAAATTGTTTGGCGTATTTTAGTTGACTTTTTGTTATATCCATATCATATTCTAAGAGTACAGGCATTACTCCCCAGGGATTTCCCACAGCGTGTGAACTTCTCTCAGTGGTATCTTCAGAGTATTACACTAAATCCGCAGTTTGAGTCACAAATTTTGTTCACAGACGAAGCAACTTTTTCTAGGAATGCTATTCAAAATTTCCATAACAATCATGTGTGGGCGGAAGAAAACCCGCATGCCATAACCGAAACCCATTTTCAAGAACAATTTTCGCTTAATGTTTGGGCAGGAATTATTAGTAATCATCTCATAGGCCCATTTTTCCTACCAGGACGTCTTGATGGACGGTCTTATTTGCATTTTCTCGAAGAAGAACTACCTGGGTTGCTTGAAGATGTACCAGTTGCGTTAAGGCATCGCATATGGTACATGCACGATGGAGCACCGGCTCATTTCAGCGTAATTGTCCGAAATCATTTAGATACAGTTTATCCTGATCGTTGGATAGGTCGCGGAGGACCTCAGCAATGGCCAGCAAGATCCCCCGATCTCAATAGTTTGGATTTCTTTTTATGGGGGCACCTTAAAACTCTAGTGTACAAAACTCCCGTTAACACTGTAGAAGATTTAAGAGAGCGAATAGTTGCCTCGTGTGAAACTATACGGAATACGCCGGGAATATTTGAACGAGTGCGCAATTCCATGCGTAGACGGGCGGAAGCATGCATATTAAGTGAAGGTGGCCACTTCCAACAATTTTTATAATTAATGTTAGTATTGTTAATAATTAATAAAATTAAGCCGTTTCTGTAAACTTTGTTTTCTGCAAGCTGAAATCCCCGCTGTAATTTTTTGGCACATGAAAGTTTTTTAAAAATTGTTTCCTAAAGTAATCAATCCTAAAGTAAAGTAAATCAATTACTTATTTCTAAATTAATTAATATTTATTATTAAATGAACTGAATAGCACGAAAAAAGAAAAAAAACGCTTTCCACACAACAGTCACCACATCAGATTTTTAACGATTTGACCCTGAAGTAAAACGATTTTTATTTTTTTAAGCGAAAACTATGCGTCGGCTGAAAGAAAATCAAGAGATCGACTTTGCTCAGAAATGAATGAGAATTCCAAAAATAATTTTTATTTTAAGATAAAGCAGTGGCGTACCATTTTTTTCTCCAAAAATATTCTAAGCAAAACGCGTATATATATATATATATATATATATATATATATATATATATATATATATATATATATATATATATATATATATATATATATATATATATATATATATATATATATATATATATAATATATATACATATATATATATATATATATATATATATATATATATATATATATATATATGCATCGTTTCTTGCTATGAAAAAACAAAACCGTCAGTATTTACTTAGGGCCAGAGATTATACTGTGTGTGTGTTTTTTTTCTATTATTTCGGAAAAAATACTGTTTGCTCTCAATCGTCTTAAATACTATTTGGATACCATGTCTTTTATGTATTACTGCTTAACTTATCACTTGTATATATCTCTATCATTATTGATTTCGTGTTATCTACACGCAAGTATTATTTATCTACTTAAGACTATGTTAGTAAAAATGTTGTTACCTTAGTTTTTTTACGGTGGTTAGGTGAGCAGCTATGCTGGATCTCGCCACCATTCAAAATATGTATTTAACTTTGTATTTATCCCCAATAAAAGCCTTTTGAATTTGAATATATATATATATATATATATATATATATATATATATATATATATATATATATATATATATATATATATATAATATACTAGACTATAAAACTACAATCGATTCAAAGTGTTAACAAATTTTAAGTTACCTCAGTTGCCTATAACCAGTTACCTGTTCTATCTGTAAGCTGTTTTCTGAATAAAAGGATTGTAATATACGCGTAAAGTATACTAGATTTAATATTCGGCCCGTAATTAATCTGAATTAGGGAGAGAATATATTAAATCACTAATCTGAGTGTTGGTTCATTTAATACTAAATAATAAGCATAAATGTACAATATACGGGAATCGAAGTTGGTACAAAACAACCTGTTTTTATATTCCTGAATATTAGGGAGTTCTCGCATTCAATATAATGATAATCGTAATAACCGTATATTACATCTTCCCCCTTAATTTAATAATTAATATACAATAATGTAATCTAACAATAATTTCTCAAAAAAAAACTTAACTAGGCTATATTAAATCGATCGGGTGGTTTTAGCATGCTACGACGTCTCAATACTCTAACATCTGAATTTGGTGTATCACTAATAATTGTTGTCACTTCACTTTCACAGTTTAGATTAGAGCTTATATCTAAATTATTTTCTAAGTCAGAACCTGGAAATTATGGGAACACCATCATCAGATTTCTTTGCATTATTATCCGAATAACAAGGTTTAAGTTGATCTGCATGGCGTTTCCATTTCATTCCGTCATTATCTGTTTTTGTTAAATAGGTTCTTTTTCCGAGTACTTCAAGGATATTGCTTTGACACCATGTTTGTTTAGATGCCCTAAAATCTTTTATCCACACCTTTTCCCCTTCATTAAAATTAATATTTTTTTTAGAAGAATAGTATTTTTTTTGTAAATTTTGCTTATCATTTACAATTTGTTTTGTAGAAGGTAGCAATAGATCAAATTTAGTTCTAAGATTGCGACCCATTAAAATCTTTACTGGTGTTTCCCCAGTCGTAGTATGAGCAGTATTTCTATAATGAAATAAAAATCTATGAATAATTAAATTAATTGACATATTTGGGTGAGCATGGCGAGATTTTAAAATAGCATTTTTCATGGTTTTTACGGCATTCTCCGTTAGCCCATTTGTAGCTGGATGATATGGAGCTCCTGTAAAATGTTTTACAATTCTTGAAATTCTTCTGACACAAAAGAAGTAGCATTATCGGTAGAAATTTCTAAGGGAAGCCCATATCTTGCAACAAGATCTTTAAAAATTTTTATGGTGGTATGTGATGTAATATTGTTTACTTCAAAACATTATGCATATTACATGCGTAAATAGTACAAGGTTCACATTTTTTTGCGATATTTTCAATTTGCTGATCAATTAACGGCCACCAAACATAAGACCTAGCAAGTGCTTTCATTTTAACCATGCTCATATGGCTTGAGTGCAATTCTTTTAAAATATTACCTTGTAATTTTGAGGGAACAACTAATCTAAAACCCCATAAAATATAACCCTGTTCAATGTTCAGCTCATTTCTTTTATTAAAATATGATTTAAATTCCTCAGATGGGCAAGAATTCCGCCAGCCAAAACGAATATAAAAAATAATTTTGCTTAGAAGTGGATCTTTACTTGTTTCAGTTTTTACCTGCAAAAAATTTAAAGGAATTTCTGAATCTTTTAATAAATGTAAATATGATATATCAGTATTTATTTTTAAGAATAAAATATCGCCTTGGTCTGGTTCCATGGAATTTTTAAGATATGTTCTAGATAAAAAGTCAGCAGTATTTTTATTCGAACTCACGTATTTAATATCGAAAGTAAATGCTGATAAAATATGAACCCACCTTTGTAACCGGTTAGCTGCAAAAACTGGTATACCTTTTTTTTTTTACCAAAAATACTTAGTAAAGGTTTGTGGTCGGTTACTAAGGTAAATTTCTGATTATAAATTGACTC
Organism: Kuschelorhynchus macadamiae; assembly: GCA_030620095.1. Classification (NCBI taxonomy): domain Eukaryota; kingdom Metazoa; phylum Arthropoda; class Insecta; order Coleoptera; family Curculionidae; genus Kuschelorhynchus; species Kuschelorhynchus macadamiae. The sequence continues at coordinate 92,400 of JAUTXW010003267.1, forward strand.
CAAATATTATAGCAAGTGCTTCTTTTTCTATTTGTGAGTAAGAAATCTCGGCTTTATTTAAAAGTCGCGATGCAAATGCAATTGCTAGCCCCTAATGCAAATTGAGAAGCATCTACAGTTAAAATAATTTTTTTTGCCGCATCAAAATTTGCCAAAACTTTTGAAGACAGTAAAATATTTTTAGCTTCCTTAAAACTTTTTGTGCATTCTTTTGTCCACAGCCATGGGACATCTTTTTTTAGAAGGTTATATAAAGGCTTTAAAATTGCAAAAGCATTTTCGATAAATTTACAATAATAATTTATCATACCCAAAAAAGATTTGAGTTCTGTTATATTTTTAGGAGGTTGGCAATTTTTTATTGCCATGACTCTTTCTTCAGAAGTATGAAGACCATGTTTGTCAATTTTATGTCCAAGATAAGTGACACTGTCCTGAAATAGTGAACACTTTTCCTTCTTTACCTTTAACCCACATTCTTGAATGCGGCGAAAAACATTTTCCAAGCGCTCCATATGCAATTGGTCAGTCTCGGCAGTTACTAAAATGTCGTCCAAAAAGCAAGTCACCCCCGGCATCGTAAACATTTGTTCCATAATATTTTGAAAAATTGCCGGTGCACTTGATATTCCATATGGCAATCTAGTGTAAGAAAATAGCCCTTTATGGGTAGATATTGTTTTCTAGATTCTTGTGTAAGCATTATTTGTTGGTAAGCCTCTGATAGGTCTATTTTCGAAAGCTTTTTCTCTCCCTGTAATTGAGTAAATAAATATTCAATTCGTGGTAAGGGAAAATGACTTACTTCCAAATGGGGATTCATATATATGTATATATATATATATATATATATATATATATATATATATATATATATATATATATATATATATATATATATATTTATATATTTATATATATTATATATATATATATATATATATATATATATATATATATATATATATATATATATATATATATATATATATATATATTTCACCAATTTCGACAAGTCTGTCAATTTCTTGTTCGATTTTAGGTTTGATTGCAAAAGGTACAGGTCGTGCCTTACAAAATTTTGGAATCGCTCCATTTTTTAAATTTAGACTTACTTTAAATTTATTGAAAGTACCAAGTTTTGAATCGAAAATATTCTCATAATCAGTAACGGACAAATCATTGATATTTAAAGGCAATTTTTTAAAATGTCTTAAATATAACTTTTCAGAAATCGCTGAGTGCGCAAATCCTGAGTCAACTTCAAAATTTAAGGGTAGTCCTTCGGCTACTAATTTAAGAAAAAATGGTTTAACATTAGGCGAAGTTTCAATAAAATTAACATCTAAGTTTCGAATATTAAAAATTGACTCTTCACTTCCATTTAAATAATCTAAATTATTACCTTCCTCTAGAAAATGTTGACGATTAATTTTGCATTGGGGTGCTAAATGACCCTTTACTCCGCACTTGTGACAATTACAATTTTTGTAAACACAGCTACTGGCTTTATGATTACTTCTGCCACAAACTAAACACTTTTGGCAATTTTTAACTTTACCACTACCACTAGGTCCAGCTTGCCCTGTTCTACCATTCCCTGGTTGAGGAATTTGCTTGGAATTTGCAAATTTTTGGAAATTTCTTCCTTTATGTTTTTGAAAAAAAAAAACAGGTTCTTGCTTCACACTTACGCCCAAGGATTCTCTCAAACTGTGATCCCGAAGAGCAGACTCTTTACTAAGAGCTATTTTCACCACTTTGTCAAAAGTGACCTTATTTACGTCTTCTTCGAAAAGTCGGTCCATGATCTTGTCATCGTTTAAACCAACGACAAAAATAGCACGCATCACCACTGAAAGCTCGTTGCCAAAATTACAATTAAAAGCTAAACTTTTTACCTTGGCTTGCCAATCAGCAATAGAATCAAAAGGCTGTCTTTTCGAATTGTAGAATTTCAGTCGTTCCGCAAAATAGGACTTAACAGGAGAAAAGTGCGTAGTTAGAATATCCAGCAACTGGTCAAAACTTTTTGCTTCTGGCAATTCTGGAACACACAAGTTTCTAACACATAGCAATCCTCCGAGAGTGTATTCAACAAAATTGCTCGTTTTCTATCACTGTCCGTAATGTTGTTTGCAACAAAAAACTGCTTAAGTCTCTCGCCTAATACTGAAAAATTTGATACCTTCGGATCAAACGTGGTAAGAGTACCTAAAAGTCCTACGTACTCGGTTTTTACTGCGGCACTGCTGCTGCTTCCAGTTTCCGTGGGCGGCGACATTTTAAGAATTTTTCTTAAAAACAACTTATCACAATATTTAGGAAAATTTTTAATAACTTTACTGCGCGGGTAATTAATACACAACTCGTCGCCACTGTAATATACTCGTAAAGTATACTAGATTTAATATTCGGCCCGTAATTAATCTGAATTAGGGAGAGAATATATTAAATCACTAATCTGAGTGTTGGTTCATTTAATACTAAATAATAAGCAAAAATGTACAATATACGGGAATCGAAGTTGGTACAAAACAACCTGTTTTTATATTCCTGAATATTAGGGAGTTCTCGCATACAATATAATGATAATCGTAATAACCGTATATTACAAGGATATATATATATATATATATATATATATATATATAGATGTTATATATATATATATATATATATATATATATATATATATATATATATATATATATATATATATATATATATATATATATATATAGTATCTTTAGAAAAGAATAGAAGAATCTATATGCTACAGGGTGAAAAGAATTAAGCGTAACAGAGCATTCAGGAAGGAGTAGGAGATCAAAAACTAAGGTAAGTCTAATTAATTGAAATAACAAATAAACTTAACAAATCCGTAACCAGGGCTAAATTCGCTGCATTGTCTCCTTTCCAGAGTTGATCAAATATCTTCAATATCTTGGTAACGGGTTAGTCGATGGACTTGCACCACTTTCATATCTACATGAGAGCTCTTCTGAATCTGGCGTACTAAGTAAGTCAGTCGGGTTACCACACGATACGGGCCTTTAAATGACTTCTATAATTTCGGCGACCGTCCCTTAGTTCTTTTTGAATTGTATAACCAAACTTTTTCACCGAATGGAAATTTAGTGTGATTGGCTCGCAGATTATTTAATGTGATTGGCTCGCAGATCATAACCTGACTTTCTTGACCTGTCTGGTATAATCCGTTGTAGTTATGCTATTGTCAGGAGGACGTCCAGTTAAGAGGTCGTCTGAAAGCTGTAAATACAAGTATTATACTGGTAGGTGTTTTTCCAGTGGATTCATGAGCTGTAGAGCGTTAGACTACTAAAAATGGTTGAATGCATCCGTCTGACTGGGACCCATCTGGCTGCGAATGAAGAGATATTGTTCTTGTCTTATGGATTGCTAAGAGACTGCACAGGTTTCAAACACGTCGGATTCCTGCCTTATTTTCATGTCATTAGCATACCAAAGAGTCCTGGGATTTGACTGTAATTTCTTGGTTACAAGGTCTTGATGGATTTTCTTGGCTTGGCTATAGAGCCAAGATTTGGGTCTTCTTGCTGATCTTTGAATAAAACCTTTTGATCCCATTCTCCAGTGTTTTGAATTGCTGTGAAATGAAAATCATCAGGATTCTTGAATTGTATCAACCATTTAAAAGGAACGTGCAAGTACTTACGAAAGTGATGATGTTTAAACATTAGCCAGTAATTCTTTCTTTGTCACATAATAGTTGCATTTATGCTTAGAAAGAACCTTGCTGAAGTAGGCTGTTACTTTTTCTTCGCTGTTTTGTATATAATACTCACCAAGAAGGCGTAAAACAAGAAATACAAAACATGAAAAAGTACCAGGAAGATGTGAAATAAAAAATACAAGACATGGAAGAGAATCAAGAAGAAATAATTTAAGAAACTTTGCTTGACACTAACCAAGGAAGATGTAAAAAAGAAATGGGACAAATGGAGATGAAGGTACAAAAGCAGGTACAAGAAGTGCATGAACAAATTCGGTAGAAAGTTCTAAGCTTAATGCAAAAGTTAGGCAACCAAAGCTCGTTAAAATCCGAATTTGTTCCTTTATCACATGCATTGAAACCACCTACGTTTGATGGCAAGTTACCGTAGGTTATCTACCTGAAACAGTTTGAGGCTGCTACATATGGGAATAATTGGTATTTCTCCGTGCCCCAGCACTAGTTCTCTACGTCCTACCATCATAGCCTGGAGGTGTAAGATAACCAGACTTACTATTTAGCATTAGTATGTCACATGGAAATGAGGTATGTCGTAGCACATTTGCATTTGTATAAAGCACAACTTAAAAGAAAAATAACGAAAATTTCCAAGACTATGAGGCAGATATCGTGCGGCGAATTATTTTGACGTACCTACCCCATCCGGAAGAAATTAAGCAGGAACTAGCGGTTAGCAGTTTTATTAAAGGCCTTCGTGACCCTGATACCACCGAGGCATTAAGAACGGCTAGATTAAAGAAGATATCTGAAGCTCTTGTATATGCACTTTAATATGAAACTGCTAAACAAACATCCAGAAATCAAAAAAAATTACGAACACTAAATTATATTTCAGAACAACAACCCGCAATTGAAGACATTTCAACTCTAAAAGAGTTGCAAGAAGCTTTTACCAGGCAATTCAATATTTACCTGTTCAGACTGAGCACCTTTAGAATCTGCAACTATTTTACCTAAGGTCGTCCAACTCCTGGTGAAATCGTCACACCAATTAGTGAATAAAGTTCGGGTGACCAAGTTGGGAAGAAGAAACCAAGGCGTTTTCTCTCTGTCTGACAGCGACTTAGGAAAAACCAACATAATTTCTTCGTCTAGAAGAATATGTAAGATACAGGGTAGAAAGAATTAAGCCAAATAGCACTTTCAGGAAAAAATTATAAGCATGACCATAGTCGAACCATTATTAAAAAAGTACTAGGTAAGTAATAATTAAATAACAAATAAATTGTCCTCAAACTTAACAAATCTATAACTAGGGTTAAATTAACAATATATATGTTAAATCACTTTCTTGCCAAATTACTTTTTAAAAAATTATTTTATTACTCAAAAATACAAATTAAAATATATACATTTGAACTTGCAAAATTACAGAGTAACGTTTTACAAAATGAATTCAAGCTAGACTGAACTGTACTGAACTAAACTTTATACAAAGAAAAATAACTATTTATATGTTCCGTTATGCTGACTCAGTGGGAACTGTTTACTTCGTTCTTGAACACTTGGGTCAGGACGTGGGTTCTGCTGATGAAGCTTTCTTGGTATAGACTTGTTTTCGTAACCAAGTAACACCTGCTGTTTATGAGAATAGGATGATCTACGTTGTTGACTGATATGTGATACTTTGTTATTGAGATAAGCTTGGCTTTCTGAATAACTGCGTTGGCGGGTGATAGCTGATAGTCTGGGAACCAAGGTTAGCATAACTTGTATGATGAAATAGCTGGTAAGAATAGATATAACAACTCCCCCATCAAGATGAAAGTTGGTACGTGGAAGCAACTGAATGTTTGTTCAAGTTAAGTTCTATTTCTTCAGATTCTTCATATGGAATTTGGATTGGAACGTTGCTGTAGGTAACATTATCGTAAATATTTACAAATTTCTTCGCTAGAACTTTGGTGCTGCCAATAAATGCACTGCACTCTGGTTGAAGTTTGATTATGGCGTTGGTACTGATTGTTTGGGTAACAACGTCTCTGGAACCACATTTAATAGTCACAGGTAGAGGGTCTGTAACGGCAACTAACCAGGAGTTTTATTTAAGTTCTTGCACATGATAGTCTTTGGCTAGGATAACTGAAACTTGGCACGTTCTTGGAAGGCGATTGATTAATCGTAGTAACTGGGCTTCACAAACAGCATCACTGTCTATTGGATATGGCAGGATGTTGGAACATTTTAGTGTTCGGCTGCTCAAAGATTTACATGATTCCAAGTTGCGAATTGTGATATATAATAATGAATCATCGTTTCGCGCAATTAATTTATTTGTTATTGAAAGAATGTGGTGAAGACCTGTTCGATTATCCAAAATTGATATTGGATATAAATGAAAGAGAATATATTTTTCTGGATCAACTAATGGGATTTCGAGAACAAAAATTACTTTTGAATCATATTGATATGCCTTTAGTTCTATGATTTCGAGATATTGAGCCACACTTGAAGGGTGAATTAACAAAGGTAAATTATTTCTTTGCAATGATTGAGATATGTGCTTTAGTGATTCTATTAAGTCAAAAGGTGTAATAATTGAACTGTATAAAATCCGTAAATGGGCGAAAACAATTGAATTTATAATATCATTCAAAGAATTTTCAAGAAATTAATAACTTTCCATTAATAGTTCGCAAATATTTAATATTTCTATAGTATTGATTTTCGAATTTCTATAATATCATTATTAAATGTTTCTTCGTCAATTTTAAGTTTCTGAATAGTTGAATTAAATTCTTTTATTACTGAGGTAGTTACTAAGATTTGATTTTTAAGAAGATTTTCGATTTGATATTCATCATGTGTTATTTTTTCTATAGAGTCATTAAAATATTCGCCATCGGACGCATCTAAGTTTCCTGTAATTGCTTTCCAAAATGTCTATACCATTAAAAATTCCACGTTTTTCTCTAAGAATGTATTTTTTAGTATCTGCTATTATCTTAGTATATTTTTGATTTACAGCTCCTGATATTTGTCTAAGGAGACTAATATGTGTTAATACTTCAGATTTAAATGCTTTCATTCGTGGTACGTCTTCGTTGATATTATTTATAAGGTTTTCTAAAATTCTATCATTATTTACAATTGTATCCTTAATTGGTTCTAAGTCTTTATATACAAGTAATGTCCATTTGTCATTAGAGATTCTTATTTTTGCTTCTTCATGAAAGAACACTCCTATCGTGTTGTTAATTGGACTTATGGAGTATTGGGACTGGACGACTGATGACAGTCCGAGGATGGTCCTGGAAGAGAAATTTGCTCGTATGGTTTTAATCTATCAAAATTTATTTTAGATTTTTGTTTAGTATTAGGATTTAATAAGAGGGCTGAGTTTTGATAAATTTCGAGAATTTTGAAAGGGCTATTAAATTTGTTTTGAGCTTTATCTTTAATTTGGGATTCGCGTACATATACTTTTTCACCTATTTTATATTCATGAGGATGTTTGGGAACATGTTGATCTCAAAACGTTCTTTTGTTTTTCTTTTTGTTGTTTCGTTTTATCACGAGCAGATTTATAAAGAAATTGCATACGATTGTTTAAATCACGTATGTATTTTGATATAAGGGTTTTCTCATTATATAAGATTTCAGGGGGTCTAGAAGAAGTGTGTCCGAAAATTAGTTCAAAGGGCGTAAAACCGTGGGTTTTATTTTTCGTGTTATTGTAGCAAATAACAGCATACGGAAGTACGTTGAACGGATGTTCATGTGGGTTTTCGGTTTGATTAGCTCTTATCATTTCGCTAAGTGTAGCGTGAAATCTTTCTAGAGAGTCGTTTGATTCGGGGTGACCTACACTTGAAAATATTATTTTTATATCGTATAGTTCACATAGGTCTTTCATTAGTGTATTATTAAATTCACGGCCATAATCACAATGGATTCGTAGTGGAGTACCATAATGTTGGAAAAATAAAATAATAGTTTTTGATGTTTTATCTTGAATCGGATAAGCTTGGGTAAATTTAGTAAGTTCGTCTCGTATTGTCAAAGCATAGTTCTTAGATGGATATTCAAATATATCGATATTTATTCGTTCAAATGGTGTTTTCGGTGTTTCTGTTACAATATTTTGACAAATACATATTTTAATATCTTTGTCTGCAAAGATAAAAGAAAATATTTCAAGAATAGGAAGGTCTATTTTATTTTCAAGAAAATATGTTGACGAAAGGTCAAATTCGTTTTGTCCTGTATGAATAATATAGAAAAGATCTTGGACTACATTTTCTGGATCGAGTAACAAAGGAATTATGTAATATTTCCGATTTTTAACTGTTTTACTAGAGAAAATATTTAGTCTCTGTATTGAAAAATCTGCATTTTCTTCAAAAATGTCTTCTAATATTTCATGATGTAATTCTCCTAAATTCTTTTGTTGAAAAAAGGTTATTATGTTTTTATGTGATTTATTTAGAAGTTGTTCGTTTGAAGTTTCAATTTTTGAATAATCAGTTAAAGATTTTGTTTCGTACATATTAGCAAATGTGTTGTAATCTTCGGTTATTTTTTCATCATCGAAATTTAAATTTGAGTTATTAGATTTGTCGTCATCGTCTTGATTTGTCGCAAAAATAGAGAGTTTTGATTGGAATTTTGCGCATTGATTAAAATGATTAATTTTAATTCTTGATAATGCGTCTGCGTTTTTATTGATCTTACCGGGTTTATAAATTATTTCATACTCATATTCTTCGAGTTTAAGTCTCCAGCTGTCGAGTCTACTACCTGGGTCTTTGATGGCAAAAAGCCAAGTAAGAGGGCGCTTGTCTAATAATTTGTTTCGGCTTTACATAGGGTTCTAGATGCATAGCCAATTGGTAAATCTTTTCCTACAGGTCCTTGTGATAACACAGCGCCTATTGCAAAAGCACTAGCATCTGTGGTCAAAAGAAATGGTTCGTCAAAATTTGGATATATAAGAATTGGGTCAGAAATTAGCAATTTTTTCAGTTCGTCAAAAGATTCTTTGCAATCAGAATCAAAGTCAAATTTTATTTCTTTTTTGAGTAAACGAGTAAGTGGTTTAGAAATTTTCGCAAAATTAGGGATGAATCGTCGATAATAGCCTGCTAAGCCAAGGAAATATTTTATATCCTTAGGATTTTTTGGTTGGAGAAAATTTTGAATACATTCAATTTTTGCTGGATTTGTTTTAACACCGTCTTTAGTTATTACGTGTCCAAGATATGCTACTTCTTTGCGTAAAAATTCGCATTTGTCTGGTTGTATTTTAAGATTAGTTTTTCTTAGTCGTTTGAAAACTTCGCGTAATCGATGGATATGTTCGTCAATTGTAGCAGAATAAACTATAATATCGTCCATATAGACAAGACATCGTTCATTTAAGATTCCTAAAAGAATATTGTTCATTACACGTTGGAATGTAGATGGGGCATTCTTTAGTCCGAAGGGCATTCGTAAAAATTCATAATGACCGTTTTCTACTGAGAACGCTGTTTTTGAAATATCTTTAGGATCTATCTCTATCTGATGGAAACCAGAAGCGAGATCAAGAGTAGTGAAATATTGACACTGTCCAAGTTGGTCAAGTAAATCTGAGATATTAGGAAGTGGATATTTATCATTAACAGTGGATTCGTTCAATTTTCTATAATCTATTACGATTCTCCATTTTTGTTTATTACTAGAGTCGATTTTTTTCGGTATAACCCAAACGGGAGATGACCAGGGAGAAATTGATGGTCTAATTATACCTTGATGTAACATGTTGTTTACTTGCGTTTTAACCTCTCGTTTATGTATTTGGGGGTATCTATAAGATTTAGTAAAAATGGGCTTTGTATTATTCGTGTCTATCTTATGTTTAATTTCACTTGTGAAGGAAAGGTTGTCGCCTTCTAGATAGAAAATGTCTTCCAAATTGACACAAAGATTTGTGATTAATTATTTTTCTTCTTCGTTTAAATGGTCAAGTCTAAGCTGGGATCTAATAGTCGGGATTCTATTTGAAGTTTGAAATTCGGGAGATTCAGGAAGATTGAAATTAAGAAGTGTGTGTATCGAAAATGGTTCTATTTCGATATTTGAAAAATCAATTGTTTTTGGGATTGCGTTGGCATTGATAATTGTTGTCAAAAATTCGCCTTTTTGATTGACATGGACTAGGGCATTTGGGATATGTACTTTTTCTATTTCTTTTCGGGATAAAATAGCATCGGTATTGATTAGATGACATTTTAATTTAAAAACTTGTTCTGTTCTACCTTGTATAGTTATTTTATTTTTATTTGCCTCTTATGTTTCGAGTTCTGTTGAAAAGTAATTGTCTTCAACTTTATACAGTGGTAGTGTTTTAAAATTGGTAATAAGTTGTTTATTCTTTAAATCGATTGTACATTCGTAGTGTTCTAGGAAGTCAAGACCTAGAATTCCGTCAAAATCAATGTCTAAGTTGTAAATATAGACTTGGTGAGGGTTACCGTTGTTAAAATTTATCAAGGTTGATTCAGTTATTAAAAGTTTTTGTTCGGTAATGCCTTGAATCGTTGCATTTTCGGGGAAACGATTTGGAAAGTTCTTTACTGTATTTCCTTTGAAAATTGAAATACCTGCACCAGAATCTGTGAGTAGTTTGAAAGTATTTGTTGCGTCTTTAATATAGTAAAGATTTTTGGGATTTATAGCAAGGAAGGGATTTAAAGAAATTGTTGTTCGGGGAAATTGGGTGAGGGATTCATATAGTCTAGCGTGAGAGTTTCGATTTGGGCTTGTATTTGATCTGTTTTTATAGGGGCTTGGTTGGGTGGATGGTTTTGATTTGGGGATAAAAGAAAATTTTGATTTTCTTCAATTGGAAAATTTTGGTACTCTTCGATTGGTTCGTTAAAGTTTAAATTGGGATCTGGATTCTCATAAGAATTGTCGTATTCGTTTTCAAATAAAGTAGAGGGGTCTTCATAAGAAAAGAATGAGGGATCTTGGTAATCTTGTTGATAGTCTTGATAATAGTCATTAAAATATTTTTCTTGATTGTTATCGGTGCTAAGTGAGCTTTAAAATTAGGATTTTTCTGAATTACTGGGGGTCGAGAATAATTAAAATTCGGTTGACGTTGGAAATTATTTTGATTTGATTGGTTATTTGTAATATTTGGGGTTTGCGTATTTGGGCTTCTTTGTTGTTGCATGTTTGGTCTGTGTGACTGAAAAGAATTTGTTTGCGGGGCAAACTGGGGTCGCTGAAAATTTGCGTTTTGGGAAAAATTGGGACGTGGTTGTCCGTTATTATACGTTATACGTCCACATTTAAAACATTTTTGTGTTTGAAAGTTTGTTTTTTTCAAAGGTTGATTGAATGGCTTTGGTGGGTTCGGTTTTGAAACTTTTTGAGATTCGAAATAGGACAATTGAAGTTCACGTCGAATACGTATTTGGGCTTCAATAAGATCTCTTGGGTTACTGGTACGAATTATATGTCCAATACGGGGTTCGAGACCAGTTAAGAGGGTACTCAGGGACATGGATTCAATCAGGGTTATTTGAGCTTGTTTCTGTTGTGGGGTGAGTTTAGACTTTTGTATATTAGCGTACATTTTGCATTTAGCACTTGAAGTCGGTTGAGGAAGGTTAAAGGACTTTCATTAGGTAATTGTTTAATACGTTGTAAGTCTTGTATTAAAGAAGACAAGTCTCGCGTATCTCCGAAGTGAGAATTTAAAAGTTGTTTTATTTCTAAGTAATAAACAGGATTGCGAGAGCTTATTAGCTGCGCTGCTCTTGCACGTAATTTATTTTTTATGTGAATTACTAATAAATCTTTTTGATCACGTGTAGACATATTGTAAGCAAAATCACAAGCATTGAGAAATGTTTGGAGAAAAATTTGATCAACCATCGTATTCAGGAATTATCGAAAATATTTCAGATTTATACGGTTCAATTTCGGGTGTCTCAGGGATATTTTGTATTCTGTTATCAGTCATGGTTGCTCAATATATCACAATATCAAAATGAAATAATATAGGCACACAATATTATATAAAAAGGATACGAACTTAAAATTAAGAATTTAGGTTGATTGGCAGTACGTAAAGTAGTACACAAATCAACGTAAATTAAAGCAATACTAAAATCTACAAAATTTAAGTTTTTTCTTGAAATTTGATTAACAGTATAAATCAAAATTTGAAATTAAAATATTCTTTTGGATTTTTGAAATTTGTTTTTGAATTCAGTTTTTCGTTAACTAATTATCAAAATTGAAAAATCGAACAGTTTCCTTCAATTTGAATAAAAATTTCAATATTTTCGGAAAATTGAAAAAAATGAAAATTAATAAACGAGATGATTCAATCTTACGTTACTAGTAGAAACATCAGACTTCGTCGTGTTCTCTGCAGCAAATTCTACCAGGGGCTTCACTAGGTGTTCCTAATCCGTAGATTGACTGCGAGTTGGTGACGTCGGGTCGTGATTTTCTCTGTTTTTTCTTGTTTTTCACAGGTTCTTCTGAACAATGGATTGGGATCCTCCGTCGACAGTTAGAGTGCACAAAGGCTTCGTGTTTTGTTAGACGTTTTCAGATCCTACCGACTGCGCCAGTTTGTTAAATCACTTTCTTGCCAAATTACTTTTTAAAAAATTATTTTATTACTCAAAAATACAAATCAAAATATATACATTTGAACTTGCAAAATTACAGAGTAACGTTTTACAAAATGAATTCAAGCTAGACTGAACTGTACTGAACTGAACTTTATACAAAGAAAAATAACTATTTATATGTTTCGTTATGCTGACTCTGTTTACTTCGTTCTTGAACACTTGGGTCAGGACGTGGGTTCTGCTGATAAAGCTTTCTTGGTATAGACTTGTTTTCGTAAACAAGTAACACCTGCTGTTTATGAGAATAGGATGATCTAGGTTGTTGACTGATATGTGATACTTTGTTATTGAGATAAGCTTTCTGAATAACTGCGTTGGCGGGTGATAGCTGATGGGAACCAAGGTTAGCATAACTTGTATGATTAAATAGCTGGTGAGAATAGATATAATATATATATATATATATATATATATATATATATATATATATATATATATATATATATATATATATATATATATATATATATATATATATATATATATATATATATATATATATATATATATATATATATATATATATATATATATGTTGTTAATTCTGACTTAAATAAGGATATAAAATTAATTAAATTATGAGTTTTGGGCACCCAAAAACAGATTTAAAATTTGACACGTTAAATTTTCAATTTAAATAAAAAATAGGTTGTACAATTGTTTTAACATTTTAATCCAGAAATTGGTAGGAGTTTAAAAGGGGAGGAATAAAACTTTAGACTATCCTAAAAAATCAAGTATTAATATATTATTGTTTTGAGATTTCTACTACCTATATCAATTTTAACATCCATTTAATATTTTATTTAATGTGTTTTTAGTAATATATCAGTTAGGTGATTTTTTTTGTATACATTCCATTGTTATCACCTAATCGACATTTTAGTTACAAAATTAGAATTGAGGCTAAAAGCTGGAGGTGACAAAAATTCAAGATTTCCTCAATAATTATTTTTTATTTTTGGATATAAAGATTTTAAAATAGTACCTATTTTCATTTCATTTTTATAAATCATATGGTCAGGAATACTAAGCTTCTCTGTTCTACATCTATATTACGTTTACGTCACGTCAAAATAGGAATTTGTTCAAAATATTAAACTGAAACATGTTGTATACTTTATTTCAAAAGTACCGATTACAAATTAGTTTATTCTGCTCTGATTTAACTGCACAAATTGAGTTTGAACAGAAAAGTTTGATTGAAATAACTTAATTAGCTATTTACAGTCCCAAAGCTGAGATTTTTTTTCTTAAATAAAATATTATTGCTCAGTTTATGGCTGAATGACTTGAGGCTTGATACTGTTGAGCGACCTTTCATAAAATCATGCTGCCGAATAGTTATAGATCTATGATAAATTTATTATTCCAAAAGAATTTCAATGACCTTGCAAACATTTCAAATAGAAATCCGTATATAATTACTTGTCAATTCGTTTTCCATTGTTAAAAATAGTATATACGCGCAGTTAAAAATAAATACTTCGGCTTAAATTTTTTTATATGTATGTGAAAGGAAATGATATTAAGATTAGATGATTCAAAATTTTCTAAGTCATAGTTAAAACCATTAGAGACTTCGTATGAGCTATTAAAGTAATCAGTAACATTACTTATCAGTTGGATTATTCAGGTGACCACCATTATATGTCAACTTTAGTTGAGGAACTTTTGCTACAAGTATATACCCAAAATTTGTTCGGTTTAACTGATATTTCTGATTCATCCCTTTTGACCTTTTGTCTATACGAATTACCTATAGCAGCTTTTACTTTAGCTCTTAAGCGTTTAAAATTTTCAATGGCTTGAACCAAGGTTGTTTTTATTTTCTAGTTTTTCATTTAATATCAGCGAAATTTCTAAGACGGGATGATGAATATCCTGTGTTACTAACTAAATGAAGTTATTTATTGTAGTGATTGAAATCAAAGTTAAAACGAAAAAATCCCAAAAAATTATTTAGAGTAGATATTCGTGCTGGTGACAGAGTGTCTCAAGCTTAATCCGGAATATTAAAGTCGTCCAAAACTAATTTTAGAATTGTACAGAATGGCGTTTTAGGAGGAATATATAAAGCAACTAAAAATATATATTATGTATTAAGCATGACTATTGCCATAATAACATGGTAAATCGGAGTTGCGAAAACGAACAATCCTCCAAATGAATTTGTTTTGAGTTAAATTGCTCGTGAAGCCCAATGAAAACACCTTCTAGTAACAACTTTTAATTATATAAATAAATAATTCACAACTTAATTGAAGTTGGGGGGTTAAGCCAGGTTTATGTTAAGGCAAAAATTGGAAAATTTCTATGGCACTAAATATATTAGCTGTTTTTGATCTAAGGCCACAAATATTCTGATATAGAATCAATTACAAGGGAAAATTAGTGTGTAGTTGCTAATGTGCAATATTTAAATTAGATCTAAGTTTATTCATTGCCTCCATGTGAGTCGAACATGTTTCTCTTTTGCACACAGCGGGATCAGTGGATATGCTTTTCTTTATTTTTAAACAATTGGTGTACTTTTTGTGTCAGATTGAAATTATGACACTTCGTGACATTCGCCACATATAAGTCATGAAAAAGGATCGTTACATTTAAAACAGCGATACAAATCTAATGTATCATACTCAGTACAACTCTTATATAACACAAACGATTTTCCTGCTTTTATAGCGTTATCAAACATTGACTTATTTATTTTTACAATAGCTTGGTATATACCGGGATTCTTTTTAGTTGGACATTTTTTTATAACTTTACATTTTGAAAAGTCCGAAAATATGTCTCTATTGCCAGCAAGAAGGGACTTTCGAAGGTTTTTACAGGTAAGATTATCAGTTATCCCAATAAGCCGCAGTTTTGGTAGCAAAGCCCCAATTTCTTTTACGTTATAGAGACATCATTCTAGACTTCAGTTTTTCGTTATCAGTTTTGGTTTTACATTCGATTAGAATTCCACCGTCCTTTACTGTCTGGGCCTTTTCCTGTTGAAGATTTGTCTTTCAGAGGATCTGCATATGTCTGATGACACTCGAAATCAGTGTCGGAGATTTTTGGCTAAATCCGATTCCTATTGACTATTTACCTACTGAGTATTTAATATTTTAAAATGTTTCCAATTTTATTTTTTGTAAAGCTCACAGATGGAACACAATTTAAAATAGTAGCAATTGCTATCAAGTAATGGTTTGTATGGCTTACTTTGCACTTTTTCGTTTTTACCTTTGCTTCCGCAGCCTACTTAGTGAATTTAAAAAGAATTTTATTTCAAACCTGTATTCTAATCAAATACTAACTGGTCATTAGAAAGATATTTTAATGCCGAATACCATGAAAATAAAATAATAAATGTGGTTGGTATTTAAAATAAGAACGAGCTCTGACATCAACAGGTACAGATGGTAGCTTTTATGTCATTATGACAACGCTCAAAATTTTATTAACCTACCTCTTCCAGTAACGGAGATGTTCCGCAGGCAATAATTCCGTAACCACCTGGTAAACAGTTTGCCGATGTTATCGAATCTGCTTGTTGTCCATTGCGAACGATATATATATATATATATATATATATATATATATATATATATATATATATATATATATATATATGTATATATATATATATATATATATATATATATATATATATATATATATATATATATATATATATATATATAGCATTAATCTATTCGAACTAACTTTGTATTAATTCGAACCAACTTTATATTATTTTACAGATTACGAGACTAGTATTGACTTATTACACAAATATGGTTTAAAAAGTAGCTTAATCCGTCTATGAGGGATGATAACCTAGGTTTTCTTTCTTATGGCGAACACCAAGTGAGTGAATTATGTTCCTATTTCGTCAAAATTGGAGTTCGGTGTTTAACTTTTTTATGGAAAAAAAAAGCCTTCAAATAAGTAACAGTAGATACAAAACTGAATAAACCTTGTTCTTTACTGTTTATGCATAACGGGAGAGAGGAGTGGAAACACTGTCAAATGTTAGTTCTAAGACTATAACATATTCTGAATTTGACATTTGCTGTATCATGCAATGCAACGTTTTTATAAATATATCATTCAGATATATAAAAAATATTCTCAATTCGTTTAATAATAATTATTGATATAACTATTGAGCAGCCCTGCGTTGACCTGGCTCATTCAAGGACGATAATCAATGTCTAGAATTGTCGTACGTCGCTAGTACTCTGACATACGAACATCTGGAAATGCCACGCTCCGTCATTAACAATAGGTTCTAGTTATAGCGATATAATAACTACCGCGACAGTACTATTGCGTGATCTGTAAAGGTTACGTGAAGTGCGAGTACATATTTTGGTATTTGGAGAATGTCCAAGGATCTATGACTTCTCGCCCTGTAATTCGTTGTTTTAATATTCAAACAGTCCTAGTAGTAATTAATACGATATTGTTGAGATTTTTTTTTATTTTCTAGAGCTAAAATGATAAAGTACTACACGGAACTCTGCCAGGTAACGGAGAACCGGAAACACAAAATCGATACGTACATTAAATCTCTCAGCACATTACATGTTGACAATGCAGTTACTGAAAGAGATCCGTTGAAATTTACTGAAAATACAGTTAACAGTTCCTCAGAAAGTTTTTACTCTGCCCCTGATAATGATGAAAAAAGCGACGGGACCTGTGCATATTTTGTAGGATCGAAGGAAGATTCTATAACCATGCACCATTCAGCGTGTATGGATGTTTTAAATGCAAATGTTGAAACAAAAAATAATGCAGGTAGGATATATACTTTTATCTAATTTTACTAGAAAACATGCACTTCGCCCATTTCTTATGGGAAATAACTTTTAGAGGATTTCAAATTGATGTTAATTTCTCCACATCCTGATCAAAAGCTGTAAAAGCTCAATCACAGCCTGTTACTAGTTATCGGTATATGACGCGTTTAAAAGAGATTATCGCTGAATTTGCTCCATTAGTATATTATATTTATTAGAATAAACGTATACCTATACTATATATATATATATATATATATATATATATATATATATATATATATATATATATATATATATATATATATATATATATATATATATATATATATATATATATATGTGCCTGTTGCCATATTCCAATTATTAAATAAAAAAATCGGGAAATCCAACTTTCTTATAGGCATGTGGCACATCAAAAGAAATATAGTATTGTAATTATTGTGTTAGTTGTTTTATACTGGGTGTTAAAGAAGTTCCTAGCCAGCAATAATTTTTTTGTATAATTAGCATACAGTGGTTAATAAAAGTCTGGAAACCTCCAAATATCTTGTGAATCGCTCATCCAGTTTTATTTAACTTTAGAGCAGCCATGTATTGAAATGCGACAAAGCCGCGTGTGACATTTGCAACATTTCTAAGGTTACAGTTTTTCAGTAATTGATAGGAACGTTTATTTTTTAAATGGAATACCCTTTTTTACATTTTCCCATTCTAATGATTATTTTAAAGGTTTTTCCTAAGATTTTAATTCCCACAATTCAACGGTTTTTGAGTCAGCGAGAAATTTTTTAAAAATTATCAATGTTAATTGTTCACCTGAACGGAAACCAGTATCTAAATACAATAATAACCAGTTTTTTCAATGCTAAATTTGAAATAACCGATTCGTTAATTAAGCAAAATTCTAATGATACTGGGTTATGGGGACCGAAAAACAACGATGTATCAAGTTTGTGAAATATTTAATGATAAATATTCTAACCGAAATACTGAATTATTATCTAAATAAACATTTGGGTATAATTTTTTCGAAATATTTTACAGTGGTAAAAAATAATTTACGAGGGTTAGGAAGCAATTGCTATCTGCCAAAGCCGGAATAATTTCATTTCTTATTAATTGTAAATATATGGCACCATTCATTCCCTCTGAAAAAAGAACCCAGTTATCCTCCGACTTATTGTCCCAGTACAAATGTTAAATTTGTATGGAAATTGGTTGTAATGTTCTTGTATCCAGTTAGGGTTTTCCCTCGCCCCATATCTACAATTATGCCAGTTGAGTGTTCCATTTAAAGTGAAAGACGACTCAACGGAAATCATTTGTCGAATGACATTAGATTGGCGTTAGAAAGTTCCATCATCGTCTCACAAAATTCTAAACGCCTGTCGCATTCATTGTCAGAAAGTTCTTGCACTACTGTTATTTTATAGGGGTAGGTTAAAGGCACAAAATGAAATCACAGAAACAACTAGTCAGCTACCTAATACTTTCACTGGTACTGAAATACACTCTTGATTCCTGACTTACGTTGGGAGAATAAAGTTAATGGATTTTTGTTACACGTTACACAAACGTCACTACAAAGATACCTATATACCCTGTCTGAAACATGTCTTGTAATGCCGCAGGCGCAATGATTCATTTCAGTCAACGACGATGGCGATTTCGCTCATTTTACCCCGTGTAGGGCCAATGCACAAAATGGAATCACAGAAACAACTACTCGGCTGGCTAATACCACGACCGACATTGAAATACACTATTGTTTCCTGACTCCCGTTGCCAGAAATAATGTTAATTTATTTTTGTTTCATGTTACTAATTCTAAAAGATTAGATGTTTTTAAAATTATAATATCCTACGTATTACTGAAGATTTTTTATTTAATTATAATATCCTATCTATTACCGAAAACCCAAAGCGATACTTTAAATTTACAACAGTTCTATTGAAAAACCAAAAAAACTGAAATATTCACAGCTACGAGAAGAAATTCTGCCTAAGTATTAATTAAAATTAACCAAATTTTCTTAAATCAATGTCTTTTAACCGAAATGTTTCATTAGGAAAAAAAATTACAGCCCTTGAGCCAGAATTTCTAAAGAAAAAAATGCCCTATATATACTTGCTGCCCCTAATTATGCTTTACTACTACTTTCATCCGAGCAGTAAAATAATGAAATTCGTATTAAATACAAGTATACTTCCTATATTAAACATATACTACCATAAAAGCAGACAAAATTTAGAAAATTGGAGCCCATATGCTGAAAACTTGCCAAAGTGTTAAACAATCCCGATCTATATACTGAAAAATACATCTATCCTGTACCCAATTTCACACAAGCATTTCGCTGGTATAGTTCATCCAAAAAATCCAACATATATCAGGAATGACAGCCATTTTTTTAAAAGATATTTTACAAAATTGGGGAAAGTATGACATCTCAAATTGTGGCTTCCTCACTAAAACATTCAAATTTTATTTTGCCAGTTTCAAAAAAAAACCTAAAACATCTTTTTTGGTGTTCTGAAATTAAATTATTTTGATTTAAATATATACTCGATTAAACCTCTAACAGAGGCGAAAGCTTCTCTTAGTCAAGGATGAATGGATGTTTTGAAATTTTTGAAGTGGAGAGAAAACTAGAAAATATCTGCAATTTTTTTAGCTATTTTTTTCGAGTATTTAGTACGTTATAGAAAAGATAGTAAATTTAAAAGTTGTAGAAAATAGATTGAAGTTTTTGAATCTGCTTTGCTCTTTTATAAAAAAAGCAAATAACTCTGGTTATAGTCGGCTTCAAAGTAAAGGTATCCTCTGGATTTAAGGTCACTTCAAAAATCGTATTTTTTTTGTTTTTATCCGAGAGGGCAGGTTTTTTGGCAAGACCTTCAAAGCTTCAAAAGGTAAGGTAAGGAATTATAATCAAGTTAATTTGGTTAATGTCGAACAGGGTAGTTTTTCTCTTAAAGGATTTATCTGCAAACGTAAAACGCAGTTTTGTACTTTTTGCAACCACATTAATTTTGTCTTGTTTGTGTCTGTTTCACTGTCATTCAAGTGTTTTCAATTTATGGTATTCATTAGGTCCTAATAGCGGTTTTATTCGGTTTGTGGGGCTTAATATTTTTAAATTAGGGTTTTGCTTTAGAAAGGATCAAGTTTTTTTACTTTGTTACGCATATCTTTATGAACTCTTGAATATCGTGACCGTGTTTGATTTGCAGTGATTGTATTGTTATGAGTATTGAAAATGCTACAGACATTTGATCAAGTTTTTCTTATTTTTTTTGTAGTAGATAATTTTTCAATAGATATTTCTATAGTGGGGATAATATCGGCTATAGGAAGCTCTTTTGAGTCTTCAGTTGGGAGAGCATGTGGTTGCCTGTAGTCTATATTCCGATTGAATCATCTGTTGTTGCAAAACCTACTTTCATTAGACCAGACTTTTGAAAATCGCCCAGTTCCGAAGGTTGCACCTTTCAACAATGGCAGTGCCTATGTCAATATATGACGACGGAAAAATTTTCTGTACTGAATCTTTGGAAATGTTGGTCTAACTTTCTATTTCTCGTAACGAAACTTCTTCATTGTTATTGGTTTTAAAATTAACGTAAGCTGAAATTTAATTTTAAAATTATTTTAGTGCTTACATGATTTATTAAAAAGAATTTACCCAAAACATTAATTTTGTTTTCACAGTTGCTTTTTGTTGTTACCTTGTTTCCTTGGTACTGAGGTTGTTTAAAGGAACCGTATTCATGTAGATTTCTTTCAAGTTTTGTAAAATATTTGTGATGAAGCCTCCATCGCTTGAGACATTGTGTACATTTTTATATGCATTGCGCATATATGGTGCATAAACAAAAATCATATCTATTTTTTTCATCATTTCGAAAATTTTTGTTATTCTATGTGTTAAAATGTTATTTGCTACCCATATTAGTCTTTAATTAAAGGATTCTTTACACAAAACCAGATAAGTTCAAAAATAGTATTTTCTGATACCATCCATATTTTCATTTCAAACCCTGCCATTTTAGCTGTTGTATTAATTTCTCCAAATACCAGACTAGTTCTCAAATAGACGAAACAAAAAAAGTCACCATGTGTTTTTTTTCATATAGTAGAGATTTTACTATTTTGATAACATAGATGTTGACAAACCACACCAGATTTTGGAACATTGTAATAAAATTGCCATATATATGCCAAAAAGCTTTTTTAAGCTTTCAGTGAATTTCTAAGAAAAGACTTAATGGATTACAGCACGCCTTAGTGACCTTGGGAATGTGACCTAAACCAAAACACGGTCACCATGTTTCTAGACCCAGAAATCTCCCTTAATACGTAAAACACCTTATGGAAATCCGCATTAAATCATATAAAGCCAGAAAATCCCTTTATTCCATTCGCGACAATCCTGATCGAAGATATCTCCCTGAGGATTTGACTGTTGCCGATATGCATAAGCATTTTCTCGAAAAGTATCAGATAAACGTGTTTTACAAATCTTACTGGCCAACCTTTAACTTATTTAACATAATATTTGGGTATCCATGGTCAGACACTTGTGCAATATGCGGTTCTCTTGAACAGATGATTAATGTGGCTACAGATGCGGTGTTCAAAATGCAGTACACACTTGAAAAAAATATCACTTAAAGAAAGCAGATGCTTTCCTGAAAGAAAAAAGAAAATTTACTATGATTGCAAAAAAGGTTAGACAACATGCCTGTCGTTTGTTTATATGCAAAACCTGCCCTTCCACATATTCCAAGTGGTCCTGTTGTTTTACTCTCGTCAGTCGTGGTATAATGTTTTTGGTGTCCACCATCTAGCCCATGACTCTGTAAAATATATCGATACGCTTCTCCATTTGATCTAAAGATACTAGCCCATGATTTCTTTGACATGCGATATGCTATAGACAAAAACTACAAGTAAGTATGATGATGTTTGAACGACATGATCGTTATATCAACTTACGGAACTCATACTACGGACAATGGGAAAGACACATAATGGTCAATAAAACATATCACAATGGTTTAAACAAAACCAAATGGTTTTTTGGTTGCGCGTTTCATTAGTAATACGCTAAAAGCACCTCTTAAACAGCGCTGTTCGGATTCAGCCATAAACTGTAGGTCCCATGGTCTCTGTGTAAATAAGAACTCAGGCACACAGCATAGGTATGTGCGAGAGGTAGGCCGATATCCAGCAGTGGATAAAAAGCCTGTTGATGATTAAGGGGGTGGCAAGAGCGAGTTAAACTTTTGAATTTTAGATGCAACCCTCGAATTTTACCTTTTTTGAAGACCTTTAAAAAAATTGCACATACTAAAGGTCCCTCTAGACCCGTTTTCAAATGATAAGGTATTGAATTAGTTAATATAAGACGTTGAAAATGACCACCGTTAACTTCTTGGCAATTATAAATTCTACTTTCAAATTTACTTCTATCGTTTTGGAGCATTTCAGGCGTCAAACTAAAGCAAGGGTCGGTAATTTTTTGTTATAGTTGTTTTAAGTTATTGGGTTTCATACATAGCATCCTCATGGGCGCTGGATTGGAAGTCACGGTCGCCGGACCTTGCAACATTTAATTTTTTTGGGGTTAATTAAAAGAGCGGGTGTTTCTTACAAAATCCAATAATTTACAGGAATTACAATTAAAAAAAATCGGCAAATTTAATTTACTTCCCTCGTTTTATTAGGAATAGTAAAGTGTGGCCCAATTTAGTTCTATACATAGTCAATTAGTAACATATATACTGTCTTTTCAAACTTTTTTATTGGGCGCAATTTTGTTTCATCATATTCCTACCAATATTTTACCAACTTCTAACTATGTCACAGTTGATTTTTGGACAGAATTTCAAATAAATTCAATAAGTATCTTTTGTATTAATACACACCGCCATTTTGTTACGTCATGTTGAATTCGTACCAGTTTATCCCTATATTATATTTAATTTTTCGGCACAATTTAAAGTCAATTGAATAAGATTGAGACCTCCGGTTTGATCAGAAATGTTTATCTTTTAGTGGTCTCAAAAATAAAGTAACATTTGAGACAGGGTTGCATTTAAAATTCAAAAGTTCAACCCTCCCCCCCTCTCGCCATCCTAAGAAGGGGTAAAAAAAAGATTAAGCGGCCAAAAAATTCGTATCAGATAGTATCCAATCTAGCCAAATGTTACTAAACTCCAATCAAAGCGATCAAGTATGTCATCTAAACCAAAAACTTCAATTTGTCATTAGCTTAGAGGTTTAGTCAGGTATGATTTTGGTTTAACAATTAACAATGTTTACTTTAATTATCAGTAATAGATATTATCTGTTGATTTTGACCTGCCTTCCTTAATAGTTCATCCAGGCTTAGGATTGGTCCAAATTGTAATAGAGACCACAATTTGAAGGGTGTTTAAAAAAAACAGGCTAAAACAATAGCAAAACTAACAATATTAGCTTCAAGCACTGAAAGTTGGAGTGGTTGGAAAGGCCAGCCAAAACAGTAACAAGGATAAGCTTAAAAACGCCTTAACGCAAATCCCCAAAATAAAAATTTCTCATTTCTATAAATCCTCGAAATGTTTTTTATCACCTGAGAACAAACTCAAAAAATTCAAAGCCAACGGTCTAAAATAATAACCAGACTAACAACATTAACGAAAAACATGGGAAGTTGGAGTTTTTGTAAAGCCCAACGGGCCAAAACAATAACGAGGATAATATTAAACTCATTCTAACACCACACTAAAACCGAAGCTGTGTTTTACAAATCCTATTAACTATACATTAACGCTCCGTATGTTTTGATGGTCGTCTTCTCGTATCCAATGAAGAACTCGACAATTGTTTCATCAATTCATAGTACGCGGGATAGAAATTGAGGATTCCCGTTACACATACTTCTGATCACCGGCTACGATCCTACCTTCGGTCAAAATCATCTAGAAGTACTTAAGTGGAGTAAAATTTATCTAACACAGAAATGCGAATCCGCTTCTACATAAACAAGAACATTTATAATGTGATTTTTATTTCTAACTACAGGAAGTGTAGTAGGCACAGGAGAAAATATGTTCTTTCGGAATAACTAACAACATATTCGCTTACACGCATTTTCAATGCCTCGCCATTGGAAAAAGGCATGTTTGAAGAGTATAATAGAACAAAATTAAACACAACTGTCAGTACTTAACGATACCATTTAGCTTTAACTTAAATAAAGAATTGCTACTATTATTAATACTGGTACTAAATTTCACATAAAATTTGTTTACATGGTAATCTTTTTAAATTAACGTATTGGCTTTGATAAAATCTAACTAAATCAAAACTATTCCATTAGTTAATGTAATGTAAGTAATGACAAATAAAGGTTTTTGGTTTACTTGGCATACTTGATTGTTTTGACTGGAACTTAGTAATGTTTGCCTAATACTAATTAGTAATTATTATTTTAATGAGTACATTATCTGGACTTATGGGCAATAATTCGAGAAGGAATGAAGATATCGGCAATAGAGTGTTTGGTGCTCTTTTTGACTGTTGTATGTAAAAAGGCATACTGTCCATGTAACATTTTTAAGAGAAGGTAAAAAGTGTTGCAGTTAGCAACACTGCCCTATAACAAATTTACTAGTTGTACAATCCGGTGCAAATTTTAAATTGACCTAAATTACCCCTTTAAACGAGCCTTAGTTCATTAAAATACGGTAAATGTAATAAAAGATCTAGTGTTATTGCATGTTTCATGACCTATCCATACCCTTAAGGGTGATACGACGAAACGTCTTTCATAAATCTCCGTCAAATTTCTTCAGCCAAATTTTCGGGATTCCTGCTTAACCATCCTGATAACATACCAAGTTGGTAGTTCTGAGAGTGAAAAGGATAGGGTATTTTTAGTTGGTGAACGTTACAAAGCCCACCTCGCCACAAGAGTGGTGTCTTTAAATAGATTTTCCCCTGCCGATAACAAAAAAAACTACTACTATTACTATTTTATCTTTTATTCAAATATAAATAATATTTATATTTTATAAATGATTTTTAGAAAGGGCAAAACTTACAATTTTTTATTTGTTTTAAATTAAAAATATAGGCTATTGGCTGAGCTAAAGTCTCACTATGAATGTAGTCTAGTTCTATAAATCTAATATGCCTGGAGTTTCAGATACAAAAATAAAATAACGTGTAAAATATTTTCTTGCGAATCTAACTTTCAGACTCATACGGGTATAACGAAAATTATAAATTTACTAACATGGACCGAACCTAATAGCGATGTCAGATTTGACGTCCAGTCAGGACCGCCGCGCCATAAGTTTAGACTATTCGGCAGGATTAACAATGGTTATAATACTAGTGGGTTTGAATAAGTACACGTTTTACCGAAACTGGTTATCAGAGGTACGGCGCGGCAGCGCAATTTGTTAGAGCAATGAGCAGAGGTGCGGATTCGATCCTCCCTCGTACCGTAACTTTTACTTTTGATCTAATGATTTCCCAGTTTAAAAAAACTAATAAATACTTCTATTAAGTGTATTTCCTAATTTCTTTTAAGTATGGTCTTCCATTAGAGCATCTCTGTATCCAGAAACAGATTGGCGGCAGCGGCGCGAAGCATTTGCATCTGTAATCTAAATCACACCTTAAGGAATATATTTAGTTATATTTTACGTAGGAAAATGTCGAGGTACTACAAAACTGTATGTATAGGTTACTACCAAATGCGTGGTTTTTGCAATAATTAAAATTGATTTTAAATGATCCATTGCAATAAAATGAATTTTTTTAATTTTAAATACATATTTCATGTCCTGTTTTAGAATCAAATACTTCGGCAAATGTCCAGAAGTGTTCAGATGACATAACAAAATCAATGAAATCAACTCTTAATATTCAACAAGCCGTTAACAACTTTGAGTTGGCGCGCAAAATAAAACGGAAGGTTTTAAATCAGGAATTAGGAATTTTGGCAGGAGACTGGACAATCCCCGTGAACACCCGTAAAGACAATGCAACTGCATCTGAATTGACTGCAACACAACGGAATAAATTAAAAGTCTTATCATCAGAGTTTGGAATTGATGTGATAAGAGATAACATAAAAGTTGATAGAGTTTTAACCGTAGCTCAGTTGAATAGGAACAAGATTTTGGGACATGACCAGTGTTTTTTTCCGAACTACGGGAATATAGTAGACAATGAAAATTTTGTAAACAAAAACAATAACAGTAGTGCCGCTTATAATGTAGGTAAGTAGATCGTTAAATTTTCATAAAAAACATTTTTGAGATAAAAAATATTTAGTTATTTTTAATGCAAACATTTGAAGAAAAATAAAGTATACTAATACAAAACTAGCAAAGTTACACATACGAAATTTTAATAGTGCATTGCAAAGCATAACTCCTGCCCGAGAACTAAGACATTTTTTATATAGGCGGTCTTCAAAAACTATTAGTTTTCGTCAGATAGAAAAAAGGTCCTATATTAATTTTATCAAATGGAAGATTGAATATTGTGTTATCAGAGGCTATTAAGAAATCGTGATTCTTAGTATTAGACGGTGTCAAATTAGTATTACTATCCGACGTTTCGCATTCGATTGCGCGAGGCACTTTCAAGGATCTTTACTTCACGTGATCTGAATGCCGAATGAGCTTGGTAAGATTCAGGCGGGATTTTATACCCGACTTATGCTCTCCGAACCATAACATTGGGTTAAGATCTGTTTCTACGTGTGTGCAGGCAGATCCTACAAGTAGAATACAAAGACGCACCACCAAGAGGCGGGACGAGACCAAGGGTTTATCTTGTCTCGTCTGGACTTGGGTTAATCTAGTCTCGTCTCGGAATTTTGGGCGAGGCCTTGTCTCGTCTCGTCTCGACTTTATGTTAACCTATCCGGGTAAAGGTTAGATACATATGTTTAATAAAGATTAAGCTTTAGCTATAAATACTCACAGTGTATCAGTGAACCGCGCGCGTTTACAAATTGATACCCTTTCGCCTGGCTGTTAATACATTGAATATGCTTTATAACCTTTTGTTTGATAAATTTAATACATACGTACATACAATACATAATTTATAAAATAAGCGTAATTTTTTATCACAACATTCTAACAGTGCTGATTGTAGACTCTCTGTTTTTGTTGTTAAAACATTGTCAGCCTTGATAAAATAATTTTTTGACATTTATTTTTGCTACAAGTTTAAACTTTTCCATGGCTACCAGTGTGGTGTCTGCTATACTAAGAACTCTATTTTTATTCTAAATAATAAATATTTTAATATTAAAGACAGCAAATCGCATTTTTTATAAATTAACCCCAATTTTTCTCCTGGGGTAAAGGTATCTGAGAGTAGTATATGAACTAATATCAGAAAAATAATGTATCTATTTTTTTACCGATACCTTCAATTGCGTGACCAATACAATAAAGCAATGAATGGCTGTTTTGCCGCGAAGACCATAAACGATTATTGGTTGCTTTTTCATACATTTGATAAGGTTTTTGTATATACTAGAAAGTTTTGAAAATAATATATAGTTAGTTGAATATACATTTTTATTTGAAAACTAAAGCAAAAATTATAATTTATTTTTCCTACAATCGATATATAAAGTATACATTTCATTCATTTCCATGTATAAAATACCTTTTATAAAAAGTGTGAGAAAACTAAAATAAACTAAAAAAATAATAATAATTACCGAGTTTATTGTGTTTTAGTACAAATTGTTATTTTTATTCTTATGTTTATTTGTTCTTAAGTGGTGTCGTTATTGCATATAGAGAAAAAAATGTAATTTGAGAAAAATGGGCTAGCTGTGGTTGGTCCGTCAGAGTCATCCCCTGGTCTAGACACTGAATACATACTAACCCAGCGTGTTTTGGCAGATGGTGGTGATAAGTTTGGGGTGTCTTCTTTGGCCTTTGACAAACATGAAGAGATAAGGCAGATTCTGACCGTGGATGAGGGTCTGTTGGCGCTAAGAGCTAGTAGCCTCAGGTGTGAAATCAGAAGAGGAATTCCTGTGTTCCTCAAGTTTCATCGAACATGAATGATGATACAGGATAAACTAGTGGATTTTAATCTGCAAATTTGTAAAGTGAATCAGGTGGTTAGTGCATTAGATGGCGCTTCCGTCATGTTACTAGTTATGTCGGCAGCTGAACAGGTGCGTCTTTTGGATTTCATAGCCTTAGCTGAACCCCAAAGATATGTTTGCTGCAAGTAAATTACTCAACTTATATGGTCCTATCCTTCGATGTTAGTTCAACCGGCCAGGCAATGGTTTTTGGAGACAGTGGCGGACACATTTATCTATTTCCGCCAGGGAGGAGCTGATATGCAATACGTATTCTGGCCAGACGGAATTTCCTGATCTGGTGGTTCACTATCCGAGTTTCGTCATAGATGATTACAAACACGCCACTGACCTCGAGCTCGATCCATATGTGCCTTTGGTTACGCGCCGAACCCGAAACATATGCGACGAAACCAAGTGAGCACCGATCATTTAAAACCACTTTATTTCTCATAGTTCAGTATAGGAAGTTTAAGTCTGAAACTGTTTCTATTTGGATTCTTTTTCTATATAATGATGTGAGGAATTTTGGGGTTTCGTATTTTTAAGTGATCTCGAATATTTAAAAAAATAATATAAGGGGATGGATATTTTTTAGGGAATATGTTTTTTTTATTTATAAAATGTAATATCTTGAGGGGAACCTACATTTCAATACTATTCGGAATCATCATCAAGGCCAGATTCTCGACTGTATCAAAAGGCGGTAATCTGTTGCAAGCACATCCGTCATTTTAGAAATCTAAAGAAATTGTATCTTGGACTTAATCTCTCAGATTGACTTAATTCAAAATTTAGACACTCTTATCTGGGAAACATTTATCTGTGCTTCAAAGCTAGTGGTGCTTGTCTGGGGTTAGTATTTTGGTGTATTTAACTTTACATAGTAACAGACTGTGACCTTATTAAAGCGGGTATCATACAAACATATTTAGTCTGAAATATCCGGTATTTGCAAATATTTAATCCAAGTCTGGTTTAAATATCGTTCGTGAACAAATATCTTGTCTTAATTTATTTCTCTTTAATTTTAACTTTTTTAACGGCCAAGAACTTTTGATAAAGATGTGTGAGAGCGCATTTTTAGCGATTTTTAGTATTTAACTTTTTAAAAAATTTTATTTCGTTCATTTTTTTTTACTTTATTTTATCTTACTTTTTATTTTTTAGTTAAAAAAAAGAGTGGTAGAGGAGTTTTTTTGTTCTCCCGATGATGTACCACCCCACGTCCACATACGAAGGACTAGTGAATTCTTTGCTGACGTTTATAACCCTGTACATATCAGTCGGTTTTCCTTCAATTCTCTTTCTTTTCTTTAATTTCTTTCTTTCATAATTTACCCAAGCCAAACAATGTCATATGAAAAAATTATGTTGTGTGTTCTTAAAATAAAATATTCCGGAGTCAAAATACATCTCCGGTGGTGAACAGACTTGAAGTTTTTTACTCAAGCCACAGATTTAGGAGAGTGAGAAATAACATTTCGATGGAGATCCGAACGGAGATGTATTTTGACTCCGGAATATTTTACTTTAAGAACACACAACATAATTTTTTCATATGATATTGTTCGGCTTGGGTAAATTATGAAAGAAAGAAATTAAAGTAAAGAAAGAGAATTGAAGGAAAACCGACTCATATGTATGGGGCTATAAACTTCAGCAAAGACTTCACTAGTCCTTCGAATGTGTACGTGGGGTGGTACATCATCGGGAGAACAAAAAAACTCCTCTACCACTCTTTTTTTTAACCAAAAAATAAAAAGTAAGATAAAATAAAGTAAAAAAAAATGAACGAAATAAAACTTTTTAAAAAATTAAAATTAAAGAGAAATAAACTAAGACAAGATATTTGTTCACGAACACGATATTTAAACCAGACTTGGATTAAATATTTCCAAATACCGGATATTTGAGACTAAATATGTTTGTATGATACCCGCTTTAATAAGTTCACAGTCTGTTACTATGTATAGTTAAATACACCA
The DNA here is from genome assembly GCA_030620095.1 of Kuschelorhynchus macadamiae. Taxonomy (NCBI): domain Eukaryota; kingdom Metazoa; phylum Arthropoda; class Insecta; order Coleoptera; family Curculionidae; genus Kuschelorhynchus; species Kuschelorhynchus macadamiae. The sequence continues at coordinate 122,733 of JAUTXW010003267.1, forward strand.
AAATACTAAACACAGACAAGCATCACTAGCTTTGAAGCACAGATAAATGTTTCCTAAATAAGAGTGTCTAAATTTTGAATTAAGTCAATATGAGAGATTAAGTCCAAGATATAATTACTTTAGATTTCTAAAATGCCGGATGTGCTTGCAGCAGATTACCGGCTTTTGATACAGTCGAGAATCTGGCCTGGATGATGATTCTGAATAGTATTGAAACGTAGGTTCCCCTCAAGATATTACATTTTATAAATAAAAAAAACATATTCCCTAAAAAATATCCATCCTCTTATATTATTTTTTTTTAAATATTCGAGATCACTTAAAAATACGAAACCCCAAAATTCCTCACACTATCATTATATAGAAAAAGAATCCAAATAGAAACAGTTTCAGACTTAAACTTCCTATACTGAACTATGAGAAATAAAGTGGTTTTAAATGATCGGTGCTCCTTGGTTTCGTCGCATATGTTTCGGGTTCGGCGCGTAACCAAAGGCACGTCAGGCGGCACATATAGCATCGAGATCGAGGACAGTGGCGTGTTTGTAATCATCTATGACGAAACTCGGATAGTGAGCCACCGGATCAGGAAACTCCGTCTGGCCAGAATACGTATTGCATATCGGCTCCTCCCTGGTGGAAATAGATAAATGTGTCCGCCACTGTCTCCAAAAACCATTGCCTGGCCGGTTGAACTAACATCGAAGAATAGGACCATATAAGTTGAGTAATTTACTTGCGGCAAACATATCTTCGTGGTTCAGCTAAGGCTATGGAATCCAAAAGTTGCACCTGTTCAGCTGCCGACATAACTAGTAACATGACGGAAACGCCATCTAATGCACTAACCACCTGATTCTCTTTACAAATTTGCAGATTAAAATCCACTAGTTTATCCTGTATCATCATTCATGATCGATGAAACTTGAGGAACACAGGAATTCCTCTTCTGATTTGACACCTGAGGCTACTAGCTCTTAGCGCCAACAGACCCTCATCCATGGTCAGAATCTGCCTTACCTCTTCATGTCTGTCAAAGGCCAAAGAAGACACCCCAAACCTATCACCACCATCTGCCAAAACACGCTCCAAGTTAGGGGTGTCTCAAATATGAGATTTTTTTGTTTGAAGAGATATTTTCAAAATTCCTTCAGAATGTGAAAGATGTAGTCAAAATACACTGTTTCTGAAAGTTTGAGCCAAATCAGACTCATAGAAAATTTTTTAGCGCTCAAAATAGGCTCATTTTGACCTAACCCTAAAACCCTTCATAAAACCTAAACTAAGAGAGATAATAAGCTCAAAACGAAACAGAAAGGTGTAATTTGTCATAAGCTTCATTTTGAATCCTAGCATGACCTTTTTGGTCAACTTTTAATTTTTAAGTGAAATTTTTCTGAAAAAATTAACTTTCTATTTTCACTCATAGCGTCTAAACGAAAAGTGATAAAAATAAAATTTATTAAGAAAAATGCATATTTTCACAACATCTTTCGAACTAGACAGGTCCCCGATTTTTAAGATTTTTTTTATTTTTATTTTCACCTCGGGGCAACTGATCGGTCGGAACTTTTACAAATTTTAACCCAGCGCGCTCGTGGTGGACGATGCCCACATAAAGTATACGTATATTATTAAATAATGCACGAATCCCCGGGCTAAATAAACCTGTTGATTTTTAATCGAATTTAGAAATGACCAACATTCCCAGAATGCCAAGAGTGCAACTTCTCTCTGATTCCAAACGTGCATTTCGGGCGGAGACCGTGGATCGCTAACAAAACCAGGGCGCTTTTTGGCCAGAATTTAGTAAGTTCAAGTCATTCGTAAAGTCAATGCGTATCAACGGGGGATGCACGCCGGAGCTTCTATTTGAAATATTGCATAGCACTTAGCTCTAAAATAGGATTTTTGCTCGTGTGATTTGCCAAAGGCTTGCACGTCATACTAACCATGTATGCGTACAGCTTGCTCGGGTAATCGGAAGAACAGAAGATTAGTTAACCCTTTGTGCTTGATAATTATTTTGCCGAAATCTTACAAGTGTTTATTATCTTATTTGAAGTAATCCGGTAGTTCATTTAATTCCCTTGAAGTGTGACTTTAATTTTTTTTAATTTGTTTTTTTTTCGAAAAGTGAACTTACTCATAATATTCAAAGTTAATAATTTTTTATCATTGAACTATTGAAACATTTAATAGCTTATTTGAACATTAAACATTTTTGTAACTGAGTTGTGTTATATTTTAGTGTGAATTAATTTTTGATAAATTGTTTAATTGACTTACTGATCACAACCCTATGTAGGCAATAGTGTTATCTGATAAAGTCTCTCCAAGTTCGCGACCCTTTTATTTATTAATTGCTTAATAATATTGTTGCTTTTAAATAAATTGCTTTTGCTAATTTCTAAAGTGTCATTAATACTAAACGAATTTTGTTTACCAATTTTGTTTAAACATTTGTCTAATACTGCGAGCTGTACAGGGTGTTACTTAATGGTATGTTATAACTTGAAGGGCGCATTCTCAGATCCATTTTAGGTAAAAAAGTTCATATAAACATGTGTATGAAAATATCTGGATTTAAGATATTGCGTGTCAAAAGTTTTTTTTTAAATCAGTTTTTTATTAATATCTCGAAGATCCTTTTGCCGATTTTCGTGAAATCAGGCAATGTTATTTGTAATGATTGGAGGCCAATTTAGCCCTAACTAGATGGTAATTAGTAAAATCAGTGGCGTCCCGTGGACATTTTTTTGCATCTTGCTTCGCTTTCGAAAAAAAAAATAAAAACCACTTTATTGCATCTCCCTTGCTTCAGAAAATCTAGAAAAAACTGGGTACTTCTTTTGCATATTAATAGGTTATTCCTGAACAAATTTTATGTCGAATAAAGTTCATATAAACGAGTGGTCTACAGTTCCTGGACCAATTTTAAGTAGAAAAATTCAAATACATTTGTGTCTTAAAATGTCTGGTTTTTAAGATACTGAGTGTCAAATTATTTTTTTTTAAATTGGTTTTTTATTAATATCTTAAATATCCTCTGATCGATTTCGTTAAAATTTGGCAGTATTATTTGTAATGATTAGGGGCTAACGTAGCCCTGTTTACATGGAAATTATTAAATTCAGTGGCGTCCGTGGGTGTATACTCACGAATATTATTGACAAAAAAATATACGGCACTGACTTTTTTTTATTTCGATAACTTTTTCGAATTAAGCAACTAAAAGCTAAACGTTTTGTCTCTTGATTTTTTTTTCGCATCTTGCTTCGTTTTCGAGAAAAAAAATAAAACCAACTTTATTGCATCTCCATTGACATCACCACATAAAATCTAGCAAATACTGTGTACTTCTTTTGCATATTAATAGGTTATTCTTGAATAATTTTTAAGTCGAAAATTTCATATAATCGTGTAATAATGCCTGATTTTCAAAATATATGTAGAGGGTATTATAGTTTTATTTTTTTTCTGTTTTAAGCAAAATGTTCAGTGACGGTTAAACATATTGATTTGATTTTTGGAAATATTAATACGGTATAGAAGCACATATAAAAATAATTTAGCTAGTGGCGTAGCCGTTTTAGCAAAAAATACTACGCGACTGGTTTAGGAAAAATTTTATAATTTTGTCTTATTTACCAATCAATTATAAATACAAAAATATATATATTTTACTATAGTTGATTAACTTACTGTTTGAAAAAATCGTAACAAACGTTTAAGATCTTGAAAAATTGTAAAATATTTATTTAGAAGCATTTTTTTTAAACTAACGATCGAAAAATAATTACAAATTAACATATTTTCAAAAAATGTTGGAAATGACCACCTCTCGCTCCTATGCAGGCTTTTGCTCTTCTTTTTTACATAAATGGGTCTAATCATATTGTGTCAGAAGTATTAATAAATGAGGAGGAGGAAAAACCTGTTTTCAGGGATTAAAACGAGGCTGCAGCATTCAAGCCATGTCAGCAAAACATCAAGAATGAACCATTGGAATCCAATTCTAAAAATATATTTTTTAATGATGTTGAGTACAATTATCATTCCAAAGATTCCATGCGTGTTCAGTATAGTCTCCATCCATCACCAATTTTATTTCTTAGTTGTTCTAATGTCTCAATTGGTATACTATAAACTAGCGACCTATCCAACGATTTTGGTAGGCTCTATTTAAATACTCACGAGGCAATATGCTAAAGTGGGCTGGAGCACCATTATGCATTCAAGAAGTTAAGGCAAATCATTTTGAAGAAAATTACTATAAAAGTGTCCATCAAGGCGTCCTGGTAACAAAAGGTCCAATTAAATAGTTGCCTATGACACCGATCCAAACGTTGAGTGAAAACCGTTCCTGAAAATGTGCCTCTTTAATGGCATGAGGGTTTTCTTGGGCCCAGTTATGATTGTTGTAATAATTATTTATGGCATTTCTGGAAAAATTCGTCCGTATACATAATGTTGGAATCAAAGTGATGATTCTCTGCCACTTTTTGGAGATACCATCTACAAAATTGCATACGCTGTTCAAAATCTCTTGGAAGAAGTGCATGAACCCGTTGTATGTGGTAAGGATACAATAACGAATCCCTTAAAATTTCCCATACAATTTTATAGCAGATATTTAATTCCCTACCAGTTCTTCGCGTACTAGTATTTGGTTCTCTTCGACGACATGCAGGACAGCCTCGTTAACTTCCGGGGTTCTAATTGTACGAGGTCTTCCCAGGGATGTTTTAGGTTTGAAACTTCCAGATTTAGTCAAACGACGATGAATGTTTATAAATATTCTTCTGTCTGGAAGAGCACGATCAGAATACCTTTCCTGATAGAGTCGTCGGGCCTCCATAGTGTCATCTCCAAATTAGAATAATTTATCATTATTTTTTACTAGCACTATTTATCAAAGAAAAAGTAGTCGAAAAGTTGATTCTGAAATTCTTTTGATAAATATTTTCGAATAAGTTTTGATAAAAAAGTGATTTTTGGTCTTATATTTTTGTCAAAAATATAAACAGCTGATCGCTACCCCACGTAGTGGTTAGTCCGTAAGTGTTAATTGTAACTAATCAAAAGAATTATTTGATAACTTCCTGAGAGGAGGTTATAATTTTATAACGTTGATGAAAAGAGGAATATTTCCAACCAAAAAACCACAATAAAAGTAAAAATACAAAGATACGTAGGACAAGTGTTATGATTTTGAAGAAAAAGTTTTATTTTTTATTCGTTTTGTAAAACTTGTCAATAAAAGTTGTATTGTTATCCTCAGGACATTTAGTTGTAAACAGTGTTTTTAGCGCAAGGGGTTTGTTGCTAAGTTTTCTCTTGGCTTTTAAAGACAGTAAATATAAACTGTTACTTAGTTAAACAAACTTTGGACCAAAAAACTGTGAAGTGAATAAATGATTTAGTCAAAAAATCAGTGAAGTGAACACAAATTTTTGAACGATTTTAAACAAAAACTAAACTGCAGGTCCCTTGAAAGACTACTCGAAGCTTTCAGAAAGTAAGCCACTTTTGTCAGTGTTTGAATTTTAACAAAAATTTATAAATAAGTGATAGAAATTTATCCACCCGGCATCCACGTTAGTAAGGTAACTGAATGTAGTTAATTTTAAGGAATATAAATTAGAATTGTATTCTAGCAAACGATCATTTAAACAAACTGACTTACTTTCCCCCATAATGCCTTCCCGTCGCTACTCTTTTTTCGCCACTTTCCAGAGGGCAGCCGAGTAAATGGTAGCGGGACCTCGGCTAATCCTTCGGGGTTAGCCCTAATAAATAATACTCTTTTAAAAAGTATGTATGTATGTTTAAGTATGACTAACTTGAAAAATTAGCATGATGTAGTTAATCTCAGTATCTTTAGCAATAAGAACGAACTAAGTAGTATTAGAAACCTACCTTATAATGGTGAGAACATAAAAACAGAAAGTAATAGCTTAATAGAAATAGCCAATGGCTACTCCCAAAAGGAAAATTTAAAAAATCATGTTGACACTTCATGTAGGGCTGAATTGGAGCCTTTACATGATGAAATTAACCCTATGAATTTGCCTAATTAACTGGTCAGCCGACGTCGCTGTCCTCAGCGTCAAATGTTTAATGACAGTTCTTTGGAACTCAATAAAAACCTACAAAGCTCTTCAAGCTACGAATCATTTAGTCAGCAATCTCTAGTGTCTGCCGAATGCGGCACTGAGTACAAGACATTAAATCAAAGTAACATATTTGACAGTGGTACCCTACAGGCACCAAATTTAGTTAAATTAAAAGACTAATTGTCTAATTCAAATATTAATGCTAAAGCCTCAGGGCCAACTATTAAAAACTCTCAAACTTCCGAAAAAACCGACGTCTCAGTTTGGTATTCTCACCAGCATACGGTGCAATTAAACGAGAATGTATATGTAGAAAAAACTAATCCAAATACCTTTACTAACCAAAGGAATATATTAATACTCCTTTCTCTGAGTTCACAGGTAACCCAGAGGCAATGGAAGGAAAAAGTAGTCCACATTCTTCATCCCCTAAAGGTGTTAAAAAAACTACGAGCCATAATTTTGGCCAACAAACCATAAAATCTGATTTTCAAAATCTAACAAATAAAAACGTCGAAAGTTTCAATTATATAACAAATCGTCCATCGTCAGAACAGAGCTTCCATTAAATTTATTGCATCTATCGCTTTCCTTCAGATAATTGCCTTAACGAGCTCTTCGACTTTCTTTCTGCTAAACTGGATTTCCTAATCTCTAAATTCTCTACCTTTGAAATCACTATCTTTGGCGATTTTGACCCTCATAATAAAGAATAGTTAGGGTCCACTATAACCGTTCCGCAAGGTAGAGCAGCAGATGCCTTTGCAATCAGCTAATCTCTCACCAACCTCATCAGAGAACCTATTTACTTCCCACGCGTTGTCACACATGGCTAAAATCCATTGGACCTTTTTCTCACCACTCACCCAGAGCCTTCAGTCTTCTATTTCCGCTCCTCTGGGTTCCCCTGACCACGGTCTAATTACTGTTTCCTGTCCCATACGACACGAAGTTGTAGAATCTATGCCACCTCGTACTATTTGGCTAACTGGGATGGGTTGCGGGATTTCTATTCTTCCTTGATGTTTGTTTCTCTACCAACGGTCCTTCCGAGATCTATTCACTTATCTCGGATGTAATCCAATTAGGTATAGAAACCACATTCTATTGAGACTCCAAAACCACAAAAAAGTAATCCTTGGTTTTCAAAATCCTGCGATAATGCCACACTAGAGAAAATCTGTACTCAACAATTTTCTCAAGATCCCTACTTTAGGAAACCTATAGGTCAGAAACGAGGCACGAAATCATTACAGTCGCATAAATGCCTTTAATATACGCATAAAAGGCCATTCTTCCATCAGTACCAGCTTTGATATACAATATGCTCGAAAAAACCTTCAAGGTTAAAAGATGGTCTTGATGGTATTTCGACCAGAGTCCTAAAAAGGAGCGCTTCTGGATTGGCCCATATTCTCACCAGGTTATTCCAAATGTCCTATGACAAGGGCATTTTTCCTAAAAGCTGAAAATCTACTCGTGTATAGCGTGTTCCCAAAAAGGGATCTAAGACTCTTTCCTCTAACTACAGAGTCATATACATCTTCCCAATTATGAGTAAGGCACTGGAGAAGTATAACAATAATGATCTTTTAAATTACCTTGAAAGGTATACCTTTACACACGGCTTTCGCCACCAAAGATCCACAGCAGATCTTCTTACCTTCGTATCCCACAAATGGAATAAGTCTATGGAATTCCAGGGAGAAGCCCAAATTATTGCCCTCGACATATTCAAAGCATTTGATCAAGTCTGGAATGATACACTTGTTAACAAACTTCCTGCCTATGGTCTTTCTCCAAAACTTTGTACTTGGATACCAGTTTTCTTTCCAAGAAAAATATTTCTGTATTGTTTGACGGTTTGATCAAACTTTTACCAAATCAACGCAGCCGTTTCACAGGATTTAGTGTTGGGACCTACCCTATTCCTGCCCCACATCAATGACCTGCTTTCTTCTACCAGCAATCCTTTTCACAGCTATGTTAACGTCCAATATACAATTTCCCAAACCTATCTACAAGACTGAAATTGATGTAGGCATAGAGTAATGACTGTCGACGGTGTGGATTTATATCTGGTACCATTTTAAGTTTTCTATATAATTATAGAAAACTAAAAAAAAAATAGTTTGTTAGTGAACCTGGAGTGGAGCAGTGTCCAGATGGTTTTAAACGGACGCATTTTACAAATAAATAATTACGGCAATCTTATTTATTTTATTTTTCCCTTAAACGATGAGGCGATTATATCTGGTACAATTTTGAGTTTTATATATACGCATATAACACTTTAAAAAAATAGTTTCTTAGTAAACATGAAGTGGGGCAATGTCCAGATAGTTTTAAGCGAACTCATTTATCAAATAACTACCACAGTATTATTTTAATTTTTTGGGACCCGCCGACGGTCAAGCTTTCATATCTGGTACCATTTTAAGTTTTCTATACGATCATAGAAAACTTTAAAAAATAGTTTGTTAGTGAACATGAAGTGAGGCAGCGTACGAATGGTTTTAAACAAACGTATTTATCAAATAAATAACTACCGCAATATTTTTTTTTGGCCCGCCGACGGTGAAACGGTATCTGGTACCATTTTAAGTTTTTTATATAATCATAGAAAAATGTAAAAAACAGTTTGCTAGTGAACATGGATTAGGACAGTATCCAAATGGCTTTTTTCAAACAATTAACTATCGCAATATTTCTTTTTTTTTAGATACTTAGACGGCGAGGCATTTATATCTGCTACCATTTTGGGTTTTGCATATATGTATAGAATATTTTAAAAATAGTTGTCTTTTGAACATAAACTGGGGCAGTATCGAGATGATTTTAATCGAATGTGTTTTTCAAATAATTATATTTTGCAATATTTTTTAATTTTTTCGGGTCTTTAGACTGTGAGTCATTCATATCTAATACAATTTTAAATTTTCTTTATTATATAATAACTATCTTTCAAAATACTTTGCTAGGGAACGTGAAGTGATTTTAAGCGAAGGCATTTATCAAATAAATAACTATCTCAGCCTCTGGCGGAAATTTTATGTCTGAAAATGTATGGATAACTTCACCCTTTCTTTTTAGGCAGTTTTTTAGGAGGTCTTGTGAGGTAGGAAATTAAATTAGTCTACTTCACATTTTTAGAATAATTTTGAGTGACGGCTTAAAATAGTATACATAGTAACACTGTTACTGTTAGGGGAGTTGAAACAACAATTTGATACAGTTGAATAAAACTCAAGTTGTAGTTTTCTTGTTTTTTTTTACATTTGCCTGTCTAAATATTACTAGTTATTCTTTTTTAGAAATGGATGATAATGAATTATCCACACCGACGGAAAAGTCTAGGAAACTTGTGCTAGATTTTAATCAATTGAGTGAAATGTCCGACTCCGATAAGACAGTGCCCATGTCGGTAGATTCTACGCCATTGAGTGACCTTCACCACACCACCACACCTGTCAACGATTTTCCTGGAAGTACTACTCCTAGCAGTATGTTTCTGAGCACAAACACGAAACTAAATAGCTTCCCCGCTACTGCTGAAACTTGTCAGAGTGACGAAATGTGGACCTTTAATAATCCATCAAGAAATAGTGGTACTTCGACGTGTTATCAGGTAATAATGTTATTGGTTCTGAAGTAAATGTGTCTTTTGATGAGCTCAAAATATCTAATCGTATTTTCTGGGCGAAATAGTATTAAACAATAAAGAAACATAGAAACACCGGTTTCTGATTTTTGAGCATTTTTTGCAGTTATTTTAACTTCTAACTGTTGTAAATGTGCCGAACCACTAAAATATGTTCGTTTCTAGGTTCGTCTTTATTAGTATACTATAATAATAAAGACGAACCTAGAAACGAACATATTTTAGTTTGAATTCAATACATTTAGTACTTTAAAATACTAAGAAACTTTTAATCTGCGAAGAAAAGCGTTTAATGCAAAGTTTTCTTGCTAGGGCTCTCTAGTGTTTTTTTTTGTAATCTCTAAGATCTGCACTACGCACCAAATATGTAGGGTGTACAATACATTTGTTAAGATTAGTTAAAATCCTACCGATCCCAAAGATTATGCACGTATGTTTCAACATACTGTTGTACCCGTAAGTGTAAATGTAAATTTGAAAGTTTTTATTTAAGTTTTAGGAGTACTGAACATTTTCTCCAAACAGGGTTTTATTTTCTCTCTAAGTTTATCATTTAAAACAGTTGTTGCTTTTTGAGCCAAACTTGACAATACCGGGTCACGCAGGAGACTTTTTTTTTTTGGTTTTAAAAATATCAATTTGAAGTTTGAGATGTTTCTATAACTTCATTGGAGGCAATTTTTTTATGAAAAATCAAAAAACAAAAGATATTTCTAAAATTAGCAATTTTTTGAAAATTCAACTTTACCACTTTATACACAAGATAGTCTCTATTTATAAAATACTTATTTTAAACTGTTCAAGATAAACTTATTTCTTCATTTTCTGGAACACAAATAGTTAGGATACTAAGAGAATTTTTTAATTCTTTCACTTCCTGTTTAGTTAAATTTAATTTGTTCAAATATTTACTCTTCATTTAGGAATGCTTTTTTACCCCAAGTTATTACACTTTTTTGTAAAATTAACATGATTCTAGTACAAAATATTACAGGTAACTCATGCATTAAGGTATTTTTTCACTTTTTACACATTTCACTCCTGTTATTGCGGTTCCAATTTCCAAGCTTCTTAGTGCACTTTTTCATAAATTACTGTTATCTGGCTAGATAATAAAAATAAAATGGACTTTAATATTAGCAAACATCTGAAATCTTTTCGATTGGTGTTAGATTTTTTCTAATTTTTCAAAAATATTTTTAATATTTTAAATAGGTAAATAATTAAATTTGTTAAAATTGTTTAAAATATAATTCTAGAATTTATCAAGGACATTTTAGATTATTAAGTGTACAGCAGAGGTATCAAAAAGGGGCTGTGAAAAGTTATTAACATTTGGTGGAGTATTATTTGACTTAAATTTCACCAGCTCTAAATTTAAGACTAACTCAAAAATATTTGAACAATTCTATTTATATATTTATTTTTGTTCTTTATGTTTTTTGAGACAACCTATATACAGAAACATTAATCAGCCAAAAATTAAGTGATAATTATTTATCGTGCGCCTGTACATCAAGTAGTTAATAAATAGATATTATGCTTATTATTAATATTAAAATATATTTAAAGGCACAAAATCAAGGTCTAAAATTTAAAGACATTTTATTTTCTAAAAAACACTAATATTTTAGAAATTATCCAGAATTTGGTAGTAAATTTTTGCAATGGGGCTTTTTAGTAAAACAAATCCGAAAAATGTTATTGTTCTAATAATATCCTTTGAAAAATCGAGACGAGACGAAAATCTGGCCTCGTCTTGTCTCGAATGTCAAGGATTGAATGTTGTAGGAACGAGCCGAAATTAGGTCGAGACGAGAGTACACATTTTGTGAATAGGCCTGCGTACATACCAAATATTACCTACTTTTTCTTTGCAGAACCCACATGATATTCAGACCCTACCGAGTTTTTCTAGACGCGTTAGAATAGAAGAAACCAAAGGTATTTCAAAAAACTCTTTGAAACTGTTTTTACGCGAAAGCGTGTCAATTCCATTGCTTACCCAGTTAAAATTAGCAAATAACGAGATGTTAAAATATATTGTTGAAGACCTATACTATCTGGACCACTTAGGAAGTTTACGAGACTACTTCTTTTTGCAAGATGGCGAATTTGGAAGAAATATTACTGAAAATTTATTTGAAAACCTTTATAATGCTAACTTTCCTTTAGATCTGATAAATTGTAGGACTTTACAACATTTAGGTATGTACGCCATTTAAGTATGTCATACATTCTGTATAAATAACATTTTTAGAATTACTTTTTTTGTTCATGTTCTTATTTTGTTCATATTTAGTTTTTCTAAAATATATCTTTATATGTTGCTAATTTGCGGCTGCATCATATAACTGTTTTAAATGTTAATATAAAATGGCCTTTTTGCGTCATATAATTAGACAAAAATGTTATGGAATTTTCAACTACTGATAGACATAGAAAAAGTCAGATAATAATATCCGAAGCTTCTAAACTTTAGACTGTACATTGGGCATGAGTATATATAGGGGTCTGAACACCACCCCACCCGGGTGAGCTAGCTCACATGAGTTATGCTATTTTTATGGACCTATCGAAATTCTCTCTAATCCAAGTTTCCATCCCCTGTGGATCACGTCATTACTACGTCCACCTCGACGACGTGGAATGCTCTACAGACGCTCTTTTGTAACATTATTGTATGTTTTAAATATTTTTTAATTAGCTCATTGCAAATTTACTATGCTTTTTTCACGATTTTCCACTTTAAACATGTTTTTGTCCAATTTCTTATCTATATGTAAAGAGATGAATTATATTTTATATTTTTATCAAATCTAAGAAAAAAAAATTGATGCCATTTTCTTGTCGTGTGTAGTATTTTTTTGTAATTTGAATAGTTTTTACAAATATTTTCCGTCCACTTTCAAAATTCACAATATCCTATTATAAATCATCTGTGGTCCTAAAATTTAACCACATTTAAACTAGTTTTAGCTCGCTGTTTTTTATGATAGAAGTTGAAGAAAATGATGTTTTTTTTCTTACTAATTGATACTGTACTGCACGAGTCATCATTAGAAATCATCCGTTCATATGCTTTTGTACTTATATAATAATAGTTAAATATACAACAGGTTTTATTTTTAAATATGACAATATAAAAAGATTATTACATTTTTCTACAGGTTACTGAAAATGTGGTAGCTGAAGATATGTATTATCGATGATAGGTCTATTTAAAGTATAGTTGGAAATGTATTTCTGAAAAATTGTTTACAAGCACTTGATGATAAAAATTAGTTAAACATATATAAATAGACTGATGAACGATCTTATATGTATGTGCATAGAGTTTCTCTGGAAGATTATAAGACAGCTACTATAGGAAAAGCTATTCCATTGCACGAATAAATTAGTCTCCATTCTGTCTAGGTAGATAGACATGTATGTAAATAGTGTTATGGTTTACACAGCGCATGCAATCACTTAAAAGCACAATGAACCTTCAGTCTATGGTCACTTCATGTAGAGCTGATCAAAGGTTGGACCCAGGCAGACGGTTTCGTCGGCAGGACCTCGAATACTATACAGCGCCCAACACTTTAGAGTGCGCATATTTCAAATCTTATTGCTGATGATTTAAGGTTAGCTTAGCATGTCATTGTTATGGCTTTAATGATGGTTTATGGTTTTATCTATGAACTTGAGCTAACCTAACGCCTAATAGGATAGATCCACTTATCAGTATAGGTTTTGCTAAAAAAACTTTGAATATAGACCCTAATATTTTTGAAAATAAATAATCCGCATTTTTATTAATTATAAGTTTTGTTAAAAAAATGCTAAAAACAGTCATCACCTGAACATTTGTTTATACTCCGCCAAAATAAACAACGAACCAATATGAATCACATTGAAAATATGTTGTGATTGGCGGATGGTATTTAGAATTCAAGGTCTTGTGAATAATTGTGTTTCAACGTAACTTGACAGCGCGGGCGACACGGTAGTGATACCGCAATGCCTTTACCCTACTTGTAACTAGTCTGAAAGTAATAAATACGTTTTTCATCAGCCGTTCGAATAAAGAATGTTCGTTTTGATAGTTGTTTTCCCGTGTCGGCCAGACGCTGAATATACCAGCAGAGTAAATACTGCCCTCGTGCCTGCGTCCTCCAAATGAGAGAAATACTCCAGAACATTCTGGAAAATCGTTATATGGTGTGACAACTTTAGTTAGCTGGTTGGAAAGTCCGCTGGTCTGAAACATTGGACCCCACTCTGTATGAGAGTAGGCTTCACTCTGGCTGCCTGACTACAGGAATTTACTTTGGTTCGGTTAGGTTTGTTATAAGGATGTTTGTGAGTATATATGTGATGAATACTATTTTTTGGTTTTCTCAAAATTAACTGATTTTTTTTAAATTTTTAAATTCACTTAAATTATGTCTAGTGATTAGGGATGGGCAATATTAGGGGATAGCACATCACCAATCGATATATCGATAGTTATCGATTTATCGATAGGTATTCCTACCTATCGATAGTTCATTACTACTTATTGGTATTTCCTGCTACCTATCGATATATTTGTGACAAGGCGGTTTGGATGTCAAAAATTATTGTCGTCAATTTGGTGCTTGATTTGTTCGCATAGATATTAGTGGGCAAAAAAAGGGCCTCATCTTTCTAAATATGTATCATCGAATACCTATAGCCTTATTGCACAGTTATCGGCACTTCTCTGTAAATATTGTAAATAATTTTATTCTACCTTTCATAAAAAAATGAAACGTATCGAGCGAATAACAAATGGCTTTGCTCAATGTAGAGCGCGTCGCAGGTGCTGAGATCTTTTGCATTCAACCAACTCGGATATAACTTTCTTTTTAATATATATCCTGTACGGCACCCCATTGGGACGCTTGGGACTAGGCCTGGAAATATTAACCCGAGCTATAGTTGTCATAGGAATATTTTCCTCATATGCTGGCCACATGTCAAATATTAATAATTTAGTATATCATACCTTGAAGTGGAGGATCGCGTCCAAATTTAATGTCGCAGGGTGCCTCACCCCGAGACAATATAATGTCATGGCGATGCAGCAGTGGCAGCGGACGAGCGTTCTCGAGACATCCACGTATTAGTCCCGCCAGATAGCCAAGAAATTCGCTACGTACAAACGACACACATTTCACTCATCAAGACAGCCCTATTTATAAACCACTTTTTTGATATTGGGAGCATATTAGACCTAGTGTACGAGAAGTATAATAATAGGCAACTTGTACATTCAAAAAAAAATTAAACATATTTACTTTGAGAAGGAGAAGGAAGTCTTGATACTCTATTACCACCGTGGTAATAGAGTATATGTAATAGAGTATCGAGTCCGGCGAAGATTTCGGATGTTCTCTTGGTAACTACAAATGTCAGTTTTGCTACTGTTGGTGACTCCTAAAAAAACTAGGGTCCCTCTTTTATCTCCTAGGGGGATATAGTAACGACGGAAGATGTTTTATATACCGAGCTATAATATAAATTCTCTAGTGAGAAATTAAAACATTGATTTTAATTTCCACTCGTTCTCGCCGTTATTACACAACAGTGACAACTCCAGGGCAGGAATGTTACGATATTTAGTGCCAACGAAAACACCTACCGATTGATAAGTCACCCTTTCGTATGTTATTTATTTACAACGTTGCCAATTCCCCGGCTTATCTTGTAAGTTTCATGATTTTCATAGATTGGAGATTTTTCTATGTAATATGCTTTTCCCTTCTTCGGCCAGCGTTAGGTTAATCGATAAAAGAAAGGTCAAGATCTTGTTTAAATAGGTCATTTTTCGACGGGGTCTTGTGGCCGAAAGATTTACGGACATGTTAATGCCTTAAAATGTTTTAATTTTTTTTTTGCCTGCTCTTTGAGTTAGTTAGTATATATCATGTCATTTTTGTTTCACTTACCTTTTTGATATAATGAGGGCCATATCCTGAAGAATTAATTAATTCCCTTAAGCTAAATTAAGTGATCTTTTTTTTTTACTGTTAACCCTTATTTCTTCATTGTAAATATTCTTTATTGGGTGCTCCCTCCGGCTACATAAAGGAAGTTGTTTTCTTTCTCCTCAGCATTTTTTATTTTTGAAGAAAAAATTTAACATAACCCTTGGTAGAATTTGTTTATGTATAATGTACATATATATATATATATATATATATATATATATATATATATATATATATATATATATATATATATATATATATATATATATATATATATATATATATATATATATATATATATATATATATATATATATATATATATATATGTATATGATAGTATGTTTTCATTCCACTTACACCAACGTCATAACAAGAAAATTATCCTTGTTTGGAACATGTTCTGCATCACAGCAGACACAATGATCCATTTTAGTCAAACGACGATCGCGATTTCGCTCTTATTAGAGCTCATCAGGCCGCCATAGACTAGTGAGCCCCGTGTAGGGCAAAGGCACAAAATTGAATCGCAAAAACAACTACTCCGCTGGCTAATACCACGACCGGCATTGAATTACATTGTGACTCCTGGCTTTCGTTGAGAGTATTAAATGATAGTATGTTTTCATTCCACTTACACCAACGTCATAACAATATATATATATATATATATATATATATATATATATATATATATATACATACAGTGTGGGCCATTTTGGTGATTCATGTATTGGGATCTCGAAAACTATAAGAGATACAAAAATTATTAAATGGGCAAAGTTTTACAGAATTTTATCGGTAATTTAAAAACGCCAGCGTCGTGCTTTTAACTTTTTTTTTCGAGATATTTTGAAAAAACTAAAAGGTGGCATTTTCTGTAAAGCTCTGTAACTTCTTTATTTGTTTTTTGTTTCAGAATCTATGAACACTTTTTCATAGCCATTTTTTGTGAAGAAAACGGTTATTGCATTAGATTTTAATTACGACGTTTCGGTTATCCTTCACAATCACCAACTTTATTTTTTCTTTTGGACGCCAAATTGGATTTTTGTTTTTTTAAAATAAGCAAGAAAAATCCTGTTCATTGGTGTTTAACAAGTTTCCATTTCCTAAAGAAAAACCATCAAAATGTACAAAAATCGCCATGGTAACAATATTATTTTTTGTTTTTGACTGTTTGATTTTTTGACGTTTCAAAGTTTGTTAGTTTTTTACTGTTATCGTTTATTTTAAATTTTAAAAATGGCTTGGCGTTATACTAACGAAGAGAAATTTGATATGCTGGAGTGTTATATTAAAAACAATAGAAATGCGGTCATAGCCTTAAATAATTACGCTGATACTTACCTAGAGAGGCAACAATCAAACGAAGAGTATTTTTCAAAACTTATGGTTAATTTAAGAACGTGTGGAAGTTTCGAACAGTCAAGGCCTAAAAAGTATAATAATGACAATGACAATTGTGACAATCAAGTTATAAATTACTTTACCGAAAATTCAACTTCATCGACAAGAATAAGCAATACAGAGCTAGACATTCCTGGGCCAACACTTAGAGGGATTTTAAAGAAAAATAAGTACCACCCATACAAGCCGACCATTGTTCAAGGGCTCATTGAAGGAGATTTTTTAAGGAGACTTACCTTTTGTAACTGGTACATTAACAATTGCCAGGAAAGTGTAAATTTTAGCAGTGCCATTATATGGACTTACGAAACATTTTAGTAACTGTGGAATCTTTAACAAACACAATCGTCCCCATTGGGCAAACTCGATTTGGTATGAACGTTTGGTGTGGCATTTACGGTAAAATGGTTTTTCATATTAGCTGGTTTAACTGCTTTATAGATAATCTTGTATTTCAGGTAATCGACTTATATATCCATTTTTTACCAGCATACTTTAACTGATGAAAGATATTTAGATATGCTAGAAAACCATATTCTACCAGCAATTAGAGATGCAGCACAATACGAATTTCATAATGTTTGGTCAACAGGATGGCGGCCCAGCCCACAATTCCAGGGCTGTCAGAGATTTAGTAAGAAGAACTTTTGGAGACAAATTAATTTCCAATGGTGGTCCTACATTATTGCCAAAAATGGACAACATTTTGTTTAATATACCAAATATTGTATTCTTTTGTGTACATGTGTATGTTTCTAGTTAAAGCTTAATATTATTTTTTCGTATTTCTTGTGATTACTACATTAAATATTTATTAAACATTACAAAAAAATATTGTTACCGTGGCGATTCAAAACCTACTAGAATAAAATCGATTTTTGAATATCTTCATGGTTTTTCTTTAGGAAATGTAAACTTGTTATACATCAATGAATAGGATTTTTCTTGCTTATTTTAAAGAAACAAAAATCCAATATGGCGTCTATAAGAAAAAATAAAATTTGTGATTGTGAAGGATAACCGAAACGTCGTAATTAAAATCTAATGTGTGTTCATAGATTTTGAAACAAAATACAAATAAAGAAGTTATAGGGCTTTACAGCAAATGCCACTTATATATAGTTTTTATATACCTATGCTGTGTGTCTTAGCTGTAATTTACACAGGTATATGGGACCTACAGTTTCGTCGATTCCGAATGACGCTATTTGAGAGGGGATTTTAGCATATTACTGATGCGCAACCACCAACCCATCAGAAGGCGAGCGCATTATGTATTCTTAACAAAGTCTGCTTCAGCTCGGAATCGAGCCAGGGACCTTGAGCGCCTAACAGCAAACACAGCCATCGGCGCCATGCTCTATATATATATATATATATATATATATATATATATATATATATATATATATAGAAGAGAAACAGAAATATCGATTTCTGTGTGGTTACTGGTCGTAAAAAGTTATACGAAACGAAAGAACTATCGGTAAGGAAATTTATTCCTTCACCATTTTGTCGAGAAACGGCCATATATATATTTTTTTCTTCTTAATCTCTTCTGATTCGCAATGTAAAGCCTAATCTGATTATTATGGTTTCGAGCAGTACATACTATTCGGTTAGATATCACCACTGAGTTTATATACGCACGTCTTTCTCGTATATAAATATATATCGCATCCTTTCATAACACACGTTCTACTAATTCACGTGCCTCGGCATCAAATGTTTAGTATCCTTAATATCTGGGAAAGAGCTACGTATTTAAGTCAGGAATTCAAGGCGACGATGCCGATGAAGTGTTATGAAGCGATCTGAATATAGCGCGTATAAGAACGAATATAATAATTTCAGAGCAGTCGCTCGTGAATCGTTGAATTTTGGCTGAGTTTCCGCCTACTTTAAGTTGTACGTTTTTTACACTTGTTCGTTGTACGTTTTTTACACAAGTTCTAGGTTTTTGAGATTCCCTTTAATGGAGATATTAAATTACAATAGATTAAAAGTTTTCTAATTACAATTTTTAATTTATTCTATGCGTTGGTGCAGACCGGGTCATATGTATGTATGGAAATATTCGATTATCTCGTAAAGTATATCAAGTAACGAAAGAAATTTGGTACAGACATTATTATTTATATATACAATGTTTATAATATCCCTTTACCTAAAACATATTTTACGACTATTCTTTTGTCAATGGCTTTCAAAAATAATTATCGAAATATAAATTTCAGATTTTCCTTTTATTCTACTCTTAAGCGAATAAAACGGGTTATTTTTATTGCAACATATGAGGCGAGCATGGCGCCGATGGCTGTGTGTTTGCTGTTAGGCGCTCAAGGTCCCTGGCTCGATTCCGAGCTGAAGCAGACTTTGTTAAGAATACATAATGCGCTCGCCTTCTGATGGGTTGGTGGTTGCGCATCAGTAATACGCTAAAATCCCTTCTCAAATAGCGTCATTCGGAATCGACGATAAACTGAAGGTCCCATATACCTGTGTAAATTACAGCTAAGACACACAACATAGGTATATGCGAGGGGTAGGCCGATATCCAGCAGTGGATGATAACATCCAATATATTGTATATTAATATACTATTATCTCAAAATTTTCGAAAGATATAAGTAGGTTTTAATCGACGTTTTAGAGTCCCTAGAATACGAAAAATATATTTTTAGAACAAAAATGTATGATGTTTGTATGGATGTAAGCGTGAGCCTATATGAAAACAAAATCTGCGCCAACCAAAGATAATTTAAGACAAATCGGTTCGTTTGAAATTTGAACTTTTATGTATGTACACCGATTACTCCGGGATGGTTTAATTAGACGTTTAGAGTCCCTAGAATACGAAAAATATATTTTTAGAACAAAAATGTATGATGTTTGTATGGAAGTGAGCGTGAGCGTATATGAAAACAAAATCTGCGCCAACCAAAGATAACTTAAGACAAATCGGTTCGTTTGAAATTTGAACTTTTATGTATGTACACCGATTACTCCGGGATGGTTTAATCAATTTTTCAGAGTAGTGCTGGAGTGGTTTCATAGCAAACATATTAAAAAAATTTAAAACTGTGGAATGGTGGCATTTTGATTAATTTTATAGCTAATTTTGAATTGCTTTAATATATTGCCTTAAACTTTATTAAATGAATTAGCCAAAAAAGTAATTTCGCAGAACCCTGAGGTCTTTTTATGAATCATTAATGAAGAATTAGTTTGACGCGGACTTCACAAAGCCAAATTTAGATAGATTTTGTTATAGAAAATCCTAGTTTTAATATAGAATTCGCTTGACAGCCCGCTTTCTTTACAGCAAACATAACCAATCCTAATCTAACCTAACTTTAAGACAATAGGTATTTCAAATGTTTATTAATTACAAATTTGGTTAAAAAAAACAAAAAATTTTATTGGCTTTGTCGGGATTCGAACCCACAAACTATACGACGTGGGCGGAGAACGCTACCACTGTGCTACCAAGCTTTTCGACGAAAAACATATAAATAGCTTATATTAGTTAGCGTGAACGTTAATGACGTCACATCGGGTTCGCGTGAACCAAAATTTAGAAAGTTCGTTCACGTTAGCGTGGAAGAAGACATCGCAATTTCTTTTAATAACATCTCCTCCCCTTGCACACACCTCAGTTATGACAAAAGAAAAGTTTTATATTCAGAATAAACATTTATTATTATCAACAATCAATAAGATTTCTAATTACCTGGCCAAATAACCTGACCAGGAAACGGATTGCCTCCCGCTAGATCAGACCTCTATCTCCTGCTATATCCTAAATAATTTTTTGTCTAATTATCGATTATAGTTCATGCTTTAAATTTTAATGCAATATATTAAAGCATTTAAAAGTTATTGCGAAAACTGTTTAAAAAAATTAAAGTAGCGTCATTACGCTATTTTTATTTTTTTAAATATACTTGCTATAGAATAGTCCGAGCACTACCCCAAGTACTTCTCAAAAAAAAAAAATCAATGTTGGTAACATCTTCCCAGAGTAATCGGTGTACACAGAACCACAGTAACTAATATTATACGTATATATATATATATATATATATATATATATATATATATATATATATATATATATATATATATATATATATATATATATATATATATATATATATATATATATATATATATATATATACATACATGAATCAATCTGTGGAATAACACTATCTCAACAATCACCAGATTGTGTGTATGTCTCAATAAATTTAAGAGATTATGGAAAACCAGTAATAAAAACAATTTCCTCAAAGGTACATTAAAACAATTTTTAACAGAAAGTGTATTTTATTGCGAGAACGAATTTCTCAATGACTTGAGTTAGTGAAATTATTTCGATTTTGTGACTCTTATACAGTGACGGCAAACTAATTGGAAACGATACCTTACGAAAATCTGAACCGTTGCTAGTAAGAAATTGGTTTAAGATATATCGAATATTATAATTATTGTTGCTATTGTTAGGTTAGGTTTTTCTTTTAAACACCTTTTAGGCATGGACTGTATTAGACGTCTACAAGTCTCTAGTGGCATACTGGTCCAAGCTTCTCTCATTCTCTCGAATACTTCGTCGAAATTTTGTAAAGTTCTTGAACCTAATTTCCTTTTAATTATCATCCAAAGATTTTCTATTGGATTAAGATCTGGACTACAAGATGGCCAGACAGGCAGACAGTCACCCTCCTAACAGAGTGCTTTGGATCATTATCGTGTTGGAATTTACCAGTACTGATACATTTTCTTCAGCATATGGTTGCATTACGTTTTCCAGTATGTTATGTATTCATACTGATCCATAGTACCAGTTATTCTATAAAGAAGGCAACACCATTCCATTCTAAATTTCACTGTTTTCATGGTGTAGCGCGGGTAAAATTCTTGATTTGGTGGACGCCAAACAAAACGTTTTCCATCAGAACCAAATTTATTTACCTTGGATTCATCTGACCATAGTATCTGCTTCCATTGTTGGTCGTTCCAAGAAAGGTGATTTCTAGCAAATTCCAACCGGCTCCTTCGATTCATTTCAGAAAGGTACCTTGCCAAAAAGTCGTGCCTCGTTCAAACGATTACGAACATTTCGAACACTAAATTCCCTTGGACTTTCAACAAAAATTTCTTTCCACATATCAACTGCTGATTTGTGAGGGTCTGCCTTAGAAATGTAAACAATTCGACGATCTGTTTCCTTACTCGTTTTTCTGGGACGTCGCTTCCTAGGAGCAGTTCTAGTGGTTCCATGAATCCTAACAAGATGAACAGCGTTAAACACCGTCTTTTTACGATTAACCATTTCTGCAATATTTTGATACGAATAGTCTTTCTTATGAAGATTAATAATGATTTATCGTTCCAACTTTCTCTCGAACCCATATTTGCAGAAATTCGAATGAAGATTAACATTAAATTATTGACAAGAACGGAAGTCAACAACCCACTAAAGCTTTATGGTAACGATTGTCAATTTTAAAATAAGCCTTCTTGTTAGAAAATGTTGCTTCATAATTTTAAAATGGGCCTACTTGTTAGAAAATGTTGATTCAGAAATACGTTTCCAATTAGTTTGCCGCTTAAAAATGTATTCTTCGAATTTTATAATAAATAATTTATTTTTTAAACTTAATTAACCAAAGTTTATCAGTTTACCCTACATCACACTTACTTTATCACACTTGATTTTTACATTTCTTGTAACCTCAAAAAATCACCCTCTCCAATTTTTACAGATCTGCACGTTTTAGGGTTCTTAGATGCCAAACACATATTTTCGCAATTCCGTTGATCTCTATGTCTGTACGCGACATAGCTCAAAAACTACTTATCCGACTGACCTCAAATTTTGATTAAAAATGAATGTTCGTAAAAGGATCAAATGGTTACATTTCAATTTGGCCCAACACAATGGTGACCTAGTGAAATGTAAAAAAGATGATTACTAAAAACTATTTATACAATTTACCTGAAATATTGCACAAAAATCAAGTATTACGTAGAAATCATATGGTAGAATTTTGGTAGGAATCTATGATGGAGAAACAAAGTGGCGAGCGATTATTACTAAAAAAAACTACTTGTCAAATTTGCCTGAGATTTTGTACAAAAGTCAAGTATTACGTAGAAATCAACTGGTAAAATTATGGTACGAATCCAAGGCGGCGAAAAAACTGTTTATTAGATTTGTTTCAAATTTTGTGCAAGATTTAAGTGTGGTAACATAGAACGGAAGCTTTCACGGCTCTGGTCAATTAAGAAACCTTGGTTCTTGGGATTAGACCATGTCAAATTGGAATTTCTCTCCTACGTTTCGCCTTCCATTGCACGCGGCATCTTCGGGGATCTTTACTCCACAAGATATGGATGGAGTTCAATTGGAAGGGATGGATAAGGTAAGGGATCTTGGAGTATTATTTGACCGTAGAATTTCATTTAAAGATCAGTATGCTGCGGTAACCTCCAAGGCAATGCAGATATTGGGTTTCATATTTAGATGTGGGAAAAGTTTGTCTCCATCATCTTTAGTACTTCTATACCTTTCTTTGGTTAGGCCTCATCTTGAGTATGCTTCCATTGTATGGTCACCTATCTACAATGTCCATATATCAAATATTGAATCAGTTCAGAATAAGTTTGTAAGATATTTGCAACATAAATTTGACATTCAATTACACTTACCATCCTTATCCTGCAGAAGAAAGATGAATGACCTATGCTTTACCTATAAAGTTTTAAATGGTATGGTAAACTGTCCGTTTCTACTACAGCAAATTAAATTCAAAATACCCTCTCGTACCCTTAGGAGATCTGACCTCTTTCATATCGATTTCCATCACACAAATTATGGACTTAATATGCCTCTCACACGGTCATTAAGAATATTAAATGATAATTCCTCTCTTGATCCTTTCGGAAGCTCATTACAAAAATTCAAGTCCAAAATTTTTGGGACACTAAATGATTGAACAAATTCTTGGACTCTAATATAATTCCTGGTATGTTTTGAATGCTTGCATAAATTTGTTATTTATGATTGCTTTTAGGTTACACTTTTGTATTGGGAAAATACTAGTATTACCTTACTTGAAAATTTATTTTTTGTAAATGTTTATTGTAATTCAATGGGGTATCCCGTTTATTAATAAATAAATAAATAAATAAAAAAGATCTAAACACTGAATGAGCCCGAAGAGATTCAGGCTGGTTCTTATACCCGACTTGTGCTCTCCAAACCGTGACCCTGTGTTAAGATCGGTTTCCACGTGTGCTGTAGACCGTAACCCGTATCTCTATTGAAGTTTTCTGTATGTTTAAATATTTCAATGGAACCGATGCTAGAGCTTTGGTTTCCTTTACATTTATAATATGGCCAGTGGTATGCAACAGCAAGAAGAACAAGTAGAATAGAAAGACGCATTACCAATTCGATCAACACATCCAGACTCCCAGGTTCTACGGTCTTCCGAAGATATACAAGGACAACGTACCACTTCGACCGATCGTCAGTGCAATAGACTCGCCCACATACAAATTAGGTAAATATCTTTCAAATTTTCTTAATCCATTTACTGGAAAAACAAATTCTTTTATCAAAAACTCCAATTGGATCCAGAAGATATTTTGGTCAGTTTCGATGTGAAATCACTATACACAAATGTTGTTGTTAACGATTCAATTTCAATTATATCAGACATATTGAATGAGAATAACCTTAAAAAGAACTTAATAAACCTAATGGAAGCTTGTCTTACATCTACTTATTTCATTTTCAAGGAACTTTTTATGAACACTTCAGAGGTAGCTATGGGATCTCCTCTATCACCTGTGGTATCGAATATATTTATGGAAGCCTCTGAGGATATTGCTCTAACATCCGCTCCACTAAAACTAAAAAACTGGTTCAGATATGTAGATGATACTTTTGTTGTTTGGCCTCATGGCCAGGATAATCGCTTCATATTTTTGGACCACCGTAATCAACAACATAATATCAAGTTCACAATGAAAATTGAATCTAATGGAACGATTCCCTTTCTAGATGTATGCGTTCAAAGGAAGGTAAATGGTAGATTAGGACGTTCTGTATATAGAAAACTGACTCATACAAATAGATTACTTAAATGCTAATTCCCATCACCATCCAGCACAAAAGAAATCGGATATTAACTCACTAGTAGTCAGAGTTATTTCGATTTCTGATCAAGATTCTCTAACATCGGAAACATCGAAACTGACCGAAGCCCTCAGAGGGAATGGCTATTGCAGCGAAGATATGCGTTCAATTAAAATATATAGTAATCAAACTCCGCCAAAGGAGAATGATAAGGAGCCACCGTTAGGTGATGTTGTTCTTCCCTACATACAGGCACTACAAACAAAATAGGATGATTACTGCGGCGCGGCGGTCTAACATTCATACAATATTCAATACACATAAGAAAATTGGACAATGCTTGCGACCCCGAAAGATATTGTATCTTTCCAAACAGAAGGTGTATATAAAATTTCTTGCTCCTGTGGAGAAGTGTATGTGGGAAAAACCGGACGCTCAATATCAACTAAACTTAAGGAACATGAACGATGTATTAAAAAGGAACAAATTGTTCAATCTGCTGTAGCTGAACACCAGCATACCACTGGCCATATTATAAGTAAAGGAAACCAAGGGTCTAGCATCGGTTCTAGGATTTCATAATACGAAAAACTAGAGAATGTACTGAAATATTTAAACATACATTTAAAAAATTCAATAGAGATCCGGGTTATGATCTACATCACTCGTGGAAACCGGTCTTAACACAGGGTCAAGGCGAGCAAAAGTCAGATATAAAAGCCCGCCTTAATCTCTTCGAGCTCTTTATGTGCTCAGATCTCGTGGAATAAAGATCCCTGAAGATGCCTCGTGCAATCGAAGGCGAAACGTCGGATAATAATTCCAAGAACTATATTTCTTAAATAAGTTTGTCAAGTAAGAAACTATATTTCTTAAGTAAGTATGGCGACTAAATAAAATATTTGTATTCGTGAAAGAAGTCCCCTTCAAGCAGTGGCGCTTCCAAAACTCTGGTCTGAGGAGGGTAGTGGTTAGCAGGCGAGGGCGAGCACCCGTTTAGGCAAATTTAAAACAAAGGTTAGGAAATTAAAGAATTATTTAGCCGTACTTACCCTTATTTTTAAAATTCAAAATCTAAAGTAATGACAGAATATTTGGAAATAAAATAGTAACTATTAATACTTTCAAAATTACGATAATATATCTAATACATAGTACATACCTTGTAAAAATTAAATGGAGACCGTGCAATTACAAATTTTAGTCTTTTTATTGCAATAGATAAAACAAAAGCATTTGTCGTTCCCGTCTCCCGTCCCACGTCATTATTTTTCGTGTATAAATTTTGACAGACAGACCGCCAAATGTCTTACGTGTGCGAGACGTTGTTGTCACATCAGTCGAATATTATTCATACATCGAAAAATTATCACAATAATATCTATCAAATTTTCCGTTTAATAATTTATTGTTAAAAATATTAGAGGCAAAATAATTTTCAATATTTTCAATATTAGGTATTGGGTGTCTGGAGGGGGGTAATTACCCCCTCTACTCTTCCCCTGCCTTCAAGGTTTTACATAGCTTCATGTTTTAGAGTTTCTAGATGCCCAAAAACTGTTTTCTCAATTCTGTCTGTCTGTTAATTTGGGGCATAGCTCAAAACTACTTATCCGATTGACTTCAGATTTTGGTCAGAATTTAAAGGTCTTATGGAGATGACCTGGTTACATTTTGGTAAATATCCAATATTGCGGAACAAAATAACGGCCTGGTCATATCCAAATTGCTTCAAATTGAGCCCAAAAATCAAATTACATAGAAATGAACTGGTAACATTTTAGTATGGATGGGGGCCTAATAAAAAAGTAAACTCAGGTTGAAAAACTGCTTATTTGATTAATATAGAGATAAAGTAGTAAAATTGTGATACGAATTCAAAATGACAGAACAAAATGGCGACTAAATCAAATGTTTACAAAATCAACGTAAAAAAATGTTCTTATTCAATTGACAAATTTTACACAAAAATATTAATGTCATATGACATTAATTTTTTTGGTACGAATTCAACATGACAGAACATAATATGTGAATAAAATCAGTGGAAAATTCAATTTATTTTAAATTACGTCCAAAAATCAAGTATGGCGTAGGTAGAAACTGGTAAAATATTCATACGAATCCAATATGGTAAAACAAAATGACACCCAATAAAAACGTTAAAAAGACAGTTTATGAATACGTGTTACTAAATAACTAGGTCCGAAACTAAACTGGGTCACACTTCACTATTCTCAAGAAAAAGAAAGATTCGTAGCGAGGGAAGCTCTGGGAAGAGGAAATTTACCAATTTTTAAAATATTTTATTAAACCGCTATTTTATTAGGTCAAACTAGATTTTTACCAAAATGTCACTATTCCATCCCCATATGAGGTTTGATTTTTGGGCAAAATTTGAAGTCAAAGAAGTGGTTTACTGCCGCGTACAGACTGAACAACAGACCGATTAACCGACGGAAATAGAAGAAACCTGTTTTTCGGAATCTAGGAATACTAAAACGCAATGATCTTCAAAAATCTCGGAGGGTATTTTTTCACTAAAATTTTACAATTTTATCCATATATCACACCTGAATTTTGTGAAAAATTTGAGGTCCATTCGATAAGATGTTTTTTAATGATTTTATTACATTTTGTTCCGCTTTATTGGATTTTTACCAACATGTAACCATTCCGTCCCCATATGACTCTAATTTTTGAGCTATTGACGCGTACAACAGTTACAGTAAAATACAGCGCAACAAATTCCATAGGGAAAATATGTATTAAAATAACCTTCCCTCTGAGCAGAAATTATCAGAATGCAAGAATTTTAAAAGCACAACGCCGGAGTTATTTACCTAACTTGTACTCCTTAATTTCCGAGCCTAAATTATTCGAGGTAATTAAAACATTTTTTGCACACATTTTAATCTGCCATTCCATTTCACCTAGGTACAATGTTGCCATATATCCGAGGCATACACGTATGGAGTGAACGTTGGCACCTTGTGGTGGCAATATGGTGAACTACATTGTTCTACAACTATACACGGGTATCCCTCCAAATGACCCCCATCAAAAAATTGGAATAACACCTTTCAACGTAAACAATAATTTAATACTGATATACCCATGAGTTTTGTACACGCCTCCGATTTTTTCAATGTGCAAATATATATATATATATATATATATATATATATATATATATATATATATATATATATATATATACACATACACTGGACTAGAAACGAATGGAAACAAGTGGTAATTAATGATGAATCTAAATTTACCATTACCATAATTATTTATTATTTAAATAGAGTTGTTCATGTGTTCATGTATGGCGACCCAAAAGCGAACGGCTAAATTAAAAATACATTTCTCCTACTCTAAAACATGATGTAAGTCCATAATGGTGTGGTGGTGCTTTTCATAAAATTCAGGGCAGTGGTATAACCATACCTATACATAAAATTCAGGGCGAAATGGATCGTTTTATGTACGGAGACATCCTAAGGGATGTATTGTATATGTATATTTCAACATGACAACGATACAAAACATGCGTCAAAACTAGTAAAGGAATGGTTATCAGCCGAAAAAATCACGGATATGGATTGTCCTTTGCAAAGTCCTGATCTTAACCCTATAGAGAATTTATGGGAGCTCGTTAACCACAAAATACAAAGGGAAAATGTAAAAAAGCATCCGAACTATTTGGCAATCTCACAGAAGCCTGAAATAGTATTGACTAGAATATTATTGACTACTTATTTTTTTAATGATTTTGTATTTTTAAGAATATATTTATTTAAGTTTCAATCATTCCCTACTATTCACATCTTAGAAACTGGTTTATTTTTTGCACATACAAAAAACATTCAAGTGTAAAAGTTTCAACCATTATGTCTAATACTGTAATGTGTATATATACTGTAATGGTATCGTTTTAATCAATTTTAATAAAACTATTATCAGATATAACACAAAAGTAGACGTTCTCTTTTTACTAATCTATATATACTCAATATTTTTTATACTCTTAAATAACCTTTAATGCCTAATTAATTTATTTATATATACTACAGTATGTGTTATAACTAAAACATAAGTCTTACTTAGGCCTGAGTCAGAGATTCATACAGTCTATCTTTCATCAGGTTTGTAAATTATTTATGACCAAATCTAAGTCACTAGTTTAAATATTAAAATAATTACACATTTTGTGAATTGGTAAGCTTTTTTAAATGTTTGTTCTAAGTAAATCCAAATTAAAAGTTTTTCTTTGTCTTGTATTTCCAACATTCACAGTTCTACCACTGAAAGTATTTCTGATGAATTAATTTTATTTCTTAAAATCTTATACTAGACAAATTTTAGTACGTCGATTTTCCGACCATAATCTTTCAAATCTATCAAATAACAAGTTATCATATCCTTGTTTTGTATAATCCATATTTCCTATAAAATTATATATGAGAAATTTAGGCTGAACGTGTTCTATAGTTTTAATCCAAACCTCATATTGTGGAGACCATATTGTGCTTCTCAACCTTGGCAATACAAGACTGTCAAATAATTTCAGACAACACTCAACATTAAAGTCTTTAGTGGACCTGATTATGAATCACATTGTTTTATATTTCTCATTGACCATATTTACAATTTGATTTGCAAAAGCCAGATTGCAATCAACTATAACACACAGGACTCTAATTTTATGTGTACATAATTTTGGTACTTGCGCACACCTCTATATAAAGCCATGCATGTAACTTTATAAATTCTTTGAATCGATGATAATATATACAGCAGGCGGATTCTCATTTTATGTTCGATATCGAATCACTCGATTTTACATATTCATGTCATTCCCATAGAAATGAACGTCAAGTCGCATTGATTAAAACGATACCATTTCACTCGCCACCTCGTTAGGTGCCGATTGATTCCATTTAGCATTTTTGTTAGTGGAATTCCGTCATTGGTCCTTTACTAATACGGAGCTATTCAGATAGTCCCGTTGTATTCCGTCTCTTTTGTGCTTTCCGTGCCAATGTCACATGGTATTGAAAACTTGGTGGCAGTTTCGGTGCGGTAGTGGGGAAACTTCAGTAATAGTGCCCGGGCGACAAGAAATTATAATGAAATGTGGGCTCAGTTAACTGAGCATTTAAAAATTACAAACAAATCCCAGTCTCCGTCTAGCTGCGCATGCGTATTAACGGGTGCTACGATTTCGGATATCTATTTAGCCGTAGGTTAAAACGATATTTCTTGGAATGGCAATTTCTTCGATATGGAATTTAATATCGTGTATCTAATGCGACTCGACGTCCAAAATTCGCAATTAACTGGAATCCGCCTGCTGGTCTTTTTGAGTATTTCACTTTATTGGAAGTCATGGGTCTGGCAAATTTGATGGTGCTTTAAAATTTCTAAAATTCTTTAAGATTCGAGGAAATTTCCTTTAGAAAGAGAAAAAAAATCATAAATAAATGTTTATGAGTCAAAAATTTGAGGAGTTAAGTATAGGCAAAGTATACATAAATGATAATATACAGGGTGTCCCATTTAACATCAATGATTTGTATGTACTTTAGTAATACAAATAATAGTAATAGTTTCTAAAAGTTTATTTTTGAGCTCTGCATGCTTTAAAAAATATGGATAAAAGGTCGGACACCTCTCAGCTTTACCTAATCGCAACCCAAAATTCAACAAGAGTGGGGTGTTATTAAGATTTACTTTTCGTTAATAAAATTAGAAATTGATTAATATCTGAAAAACTGCTACAGATAGTTTTAGGAAAGTATTTAGAAAAGATAGTCAAAAAATATAGCTGAAAATTGAAAAATATAGTGTGTTCCATTTAAAACAACGATGTTGCCATCGTTTTTACTGCTGTGGATATTAAGATGGTAAATCATAGTTGTTTACCTTTGTTGTCAAAACTTCGAATCGTTCCGTCGATCAGTTCTCAAGATATTTCTTAAAACTCCATCCCCCTGAATCACCCGATTTATTAATTATTACTTATTCGAAAAGTTTCGTTTAGTCTCTTATTTATTCCTTTCATGTTTGTTTTTTTTTTAATAGAAACATTTAATTTTTGTGTATTAATCTATTAAATTCTTTTTGTAAAACTTTTATTGGTTTTCAGTTTTTAGTGCTTTGGACAACTCAAGTAAATTTCAAGAAAACTCTAGACACTTGTCATTTAAGGTTAATAGCTTACCTAAATGTTTTGATTTGGGAGATCCAGATGTTTTGGACTGCCTGTCTTTAACATACAAAGTTAAGTGGCCTCTGAATATTCTACTGCCTTCAGATGCTATCGCTAAATATGACCAAGTGTTTAAATTTTTAGTGAAGCTAAACAGAGTATCATGGGTTCTGAAGAAAATTTTTTTGGTAAGCTATTGATATTTTCAGATTGCAATTTATTTTAAACTCGGTTATAAACGACCACACATAAATTTATTTAATGGAACAAAGGATCCTGTATAAAGTGTAAAATATCAACACAAAACATAACAAAATGCTTTTGATTAATTAGTCTCCTCGGTTCTACCTACAAATTGAAAGATTTTTCGATTTATCTGTAAGGAAGGACAATCTAAATTATCTGAGCTCATATTCCGAATATTTTTGCTTACGATATAGTAATATCGTTTCATGCGATGATTCACAAGTTAAAAGAAATACTAAAAAAAACTTAACAGTACTTCTCGAACTCGACCCAAGGATCTCATTATATTGTCAAGGCGGGCAGCAAGAATGTTCGGAATATGAGCTCGGATAATTTAGATTGTCCTTCCTTACAGGTAACTCGAACAATCTTTCAATTATCTTTCGCTAATATTCCGAACATTTTTGCTTACGATGTAGATGTTTAAAGAATATCAGTATCAAAATCTACGATCTATGAACTTAGGCACATCGAAATAAACACTAGAGTGCGGATCACAATAGTAAATGTGTATATTAACTAAGACAATACATAGGTATATTAGACTCAAAAATAGAAGAACAAGATCTAATTTAAACGTAATATATGAAAATCATACCATAACACCTATCTTAATTACTAACTAGACAAGTATATACTATAACTTATTTAGCATTATTTTCAATGGATAAAATAGTCAAATTCGGTTGGATCGCTCGCAACTGGTCTATTATAAAATGTATTAAATACTTCCGAATTTTTGGTCCAACCAGCGGTTTTCCGAATTGCATCTAGGTTTAGACCAGCTCTAGCCGCTGCAGATGTTGAAGCATGACGAGTACTATATCCCTAAAAAACATTGCTATTAATGCCACTTAAACCTAATACTTCTTTATCGAACGACTTAAGGTTTGTGTTGAGGCGGCCCTATGTGGTTTCTTAAACGTAATAAACAATCGAGTAAGATATCAAGGATGCCACGCACAGTTGTGGTTTCTCTTTAAAAAAACGAAATATAAGAAAGGGTTGGTTCTTATCCTTGCCTGAAGTTTTAATCCTATCTGGAATTTTAACTTCTAAAAAGGCACTATTTTCTATTTTAATTAAAGAAATCGTCTGTATGAGCCGATGTTAAGACTAATAATGTTATTAGCTTTTTAGTAACCTTCTCTAAGGAAAGACTTTCGAGCGGAAATTGGCCCTTCAAATACCTTAAAACTGGTAGGGATCCCAAGTAGATGAATATTTGGCCGTAGGCGGTTTCATATTATATATACCCTTCAAAAACCGTTTAAAAATATAATCCGCAGTACTAGAGAATCTTATTACTAGTGATAAAGCTGAACTGTGGGTATTTATTGAACTATAAGTGAGACCCTTATCTACTAAATTTTTTAAAAAATATTTGTGCCCTTTAAGTTATAGTTAAAAGGATTTAATTGGTTTTCACTACAATAGGTCCACCATTTTTTAAAAACCGTGTCGTATTGCTTGAAAGTTTTTTCACATATGCACGTTAACAGTATAGGGATTCTAGTTTCCGGAAATTTCCTCCTTAAAAAAGGTTGCCGGACAAAATCCCTACAGCCAGGGTAAGATGTCTGTAATTCGGATGGGGTGACCTAGAAGGGTATAAAATTAAGTTTTTGTCTGGTTCTAAAATGAGTTTTGATTTGACTAATATTTTATTAAATTTAGGGTACCAAGGTTGATTAGGTCATTCAGGGACAACAACAATTCCTTCTGCTTTGTCACATTTAATGTTATCTAATACCCTAGATATAATAGCAAATGGTGGAAAAGCGTAAAACCTAATATTAGACCAATCTAAAGTAAATGCATCAACAGTTTCTGACTCCGGATCGGGTTTCCAAGAAACGTATCTTTTGCATTCAGCGTTGTTTTCGCAGGCAAAAAGGTCTATTTCTGGATATCCAAAAGAACAAAATATTTTGTGTATGTATTTATTATTCAATGGATACTCGGTATCTATCTGCAATGAGCGTAATTCTGAGTCAGCAATTGTATTTTCTTCTGAGCTTATGTAGGATGCAAAAACTCGAATATTTCGTTTCTCACACCATTGCCAGATTTCTCTACATATACTGTTGAAATGGTTATATTGAACACTGCCCATCCTATTAATGCAGGATATGGCCGTAGTATTATCAACCCTAAGTAAGACGCTGCAATTTTTTAAATCTTTAGAAAATGATTTTAGTCCGTAAAAGGCTGCAATTAACTCGAGATAATTTATGTGAACGTTCTGTTGACTAGAATTCCAAAACCCATGAATCTTTTCTGCGTTATAGCACGCCCCCCACCCTTTTAGTGAAGCGTCAGTAAAAATTTCTTTTACAAAAGGATCTTCTTTTATTTGTTGTTTACTTGGCTCTAAATTACTTAACCACCATACAAAATCGTTTTTTAAGGTACTCTGGAGTTAACATTTTCTTGTTATAATTATTGTTTACTTTTAATAATGCTAACCACTTTTCTCGTTCAAAAAGTTTAGTATAGAGCCAGACATATTTGACAGCCGGGCAAACAGCAACTAGTTGTCCAATTAAAGCTGCAAATTCTTTAATTTTACATTCTTTTTTTAACATAAATTTATGAATTTCTTTGCAGATTTTTTGTTTTTTATCTAGAGGTGCTGAAAATATTATTTCCCTTGAATTGATAGTAAAGCCTAAAAAGGTTAATTCATGTGATGGATTGAACTTACTTTTGTCGACATTTATTGTAAAGCCCAATGAAGTTAATAATCGTTTATGTTTTCTTTACATAACTTATATGACGACCCTAAAAGGGTATATCGTTCAAAAAAACTATAGATACAAAGCCCCTAGACCTTAAATGATATAATAATGGTTTTAATATTTTTGTAAACACAAACGGAGCTATGCTCAGACCAAAAGGGAGAACTTTAAATTCATATAATTTATTATTAAATTGAAATCTTATATATTTTCTGAAGTTAATATCTATGTGAATTGCGAAATAATCGTCTTTTAAATCAATTTTTGCCATAAAATCATCCTTAGATATTAACTTTAGAACAGATCTATAATCCTCTAACTTGAAGTGAGGAGCAATAATGTATTTATTAATATTTTTAAGATTTAATATGAATCTGACACCCCATCAGCTTTGGGAACTAAAAAATAAGCTGAAAGAAATTCGTTCTCAATACGGGTACACTTTTCTATGGCACCCTTTTTTTCCTATTTAGAAACGGCCCAACTATATAAATTTAATTCTCTTTTTGGGATTAAAACTTTGAGCTTTTTGTGTTGTGCTGGAGGTTCTGAAAAAGGTATTTTAAAACCTTTTACCCAGCTCAACAGTACTTTATTTTGGGTAATTAAGCTCCATTTCTCAAAAAAGATAGGCAGCTTGCCGGCAAAACCTCTGCAGTCTCCTCTTGGTTCTCCAAGGTACTTGTTTCTTAAACTGTTTGTCGTTCCTGTCTGCTCCTGGAAATGGTCCGTTCTTCCCCCTCTCTGATTGCCAGATTCTCCGCGTTGTTTTCTGTGACCGGTATGGCCTAAACTCCTGCCTGAACTCCTGCTTGAACTTGGGTTTGTTGAGTTGACTTCGGTAGTTTAAATTATTTTTCTGGGTATTATTTTTATTTCAAAATACCTCCATCCTTGGAAGAGGCGCTCATTGCTTCACGCGACTCTTGACATTTTCTAATAAATTTGCCCCATATAAATATTTGTCAATTGATTGGTTTTCCGAACACTTTTTGTATTGCGGGTTTAAAAAGGAAACTAATAAAAATCTTCTATGCTAAGAAATTTGATGAAACACACCTGTAAAAATTTTTGTGGAATCAGCCAGTTTCTGTAATAGTTGATTAACATCTTTTGTAGGGTCATTGTCTGAGACCAGTGCATTGATTGGCTCATATAACGCCATTAGACCAGCAGCCATCTGGGTTTGAATCTTTGCTAAATATTTATTTTCTCGAACCTTATTATCGTTTAAGCCCAGTACAGTTTTGTGCTGGAAGGTACTGACCAATTAATTTTTGTTTTTTGTCCATATTTAAGCCATTTGTTAATAGGTGTGACCAGCGAGTTGCAATCCCGTCCAGCATTACATTGCCTAACTTAGTATTCACCGAGGGGTCGTGACCAAAATGATTCCAGACCTCATTGGACTTTTTATTTACTTCTGGTGGAGAAATTGACGTAATTACTGGCGTTACCTCAGCGACCGGCGCCGGCGTCCCCTTTTCAGGCAGTTCTACTACATTTATATCGTTAACGTGGCCTTCTGCTTGTTGTATGGATTCATCGATTATCAAGTTAATATCGTTTGAAACATGAATGTCCGCTGAAGTCACCATTATTCTAGTTTGTTGATCTCTCTCATCTTTAAAGATGGAACTTTGTAAGGTCACAACAAAGTTACAATTCACGCAGATCAATTGGCCAGTAATAGAAAAATAATAGAAAACGCAATACAAATAATATTTAGGTGGCCACTCCAAAGGAATGCCTTGCGTTAATACAAAATATTTAATCCCCAAAATAACATAATTCACAAGGAATATTCGGCCATTCCTAAAAATGCCTTATTTTGACGTAAATTTGCCGATAGGCTATATATATATATATATATATATATATATATATATATATATATATATATACATACATATATTTTCACATAGATTAGTTGCTCTGCAATAGAACACGAATAGAAAACCCAATAAAAAATCATTAAGATTTAGATGGCCACTCCAAAAGAATGCCTTGCGCCAATTCCCAAAAAGCCCCAAACTAGTAATTCCCAAGGATACTAGTATTAAGACTACACAAAAATTATGATTTTTTCTACCTGAGGTGTACACTTCATTGATTAAATCACTCTCCGAAAGGGCTTCCGAGTCGGAGGAGAAATTTATTATTACTTCCTCAAATAACTTTTATTTTCCTTTAGTCGTTTTAGAGTTTATCAAGTCTTTTACGTTTCCGCTTCCTTTTCCTTGCTTATAGAGGCACTAGCTACCCGTTTCGGCATTTTACACGCTAATACACAGCTGTTAAACAAAATATAACCACAATTTCAAATCAAAATTTACGCGCAATGTGAAGTCTATCGCACAAGACAATATAATGAGATCCTTGGGTTGAGTTCGAGAAATGCTGATAAGTTTTTTTGTATTTCTCTTAACTTGTGAATCATCGCATGAAACGATATTACTACATCGTAAGCAAAAATGTTCGGAATATGAGTGAAGGATAATTAGTATATACATATATCAGTAGCTGACTATAGGGAACAAATGAACATTGTAGAGCAGATAGCTTATATGGCAATATATATGAGCTGAAGGTAGTACATACTAAAATAATAATAAATACTAAGATCAACGATGTTAAAACGAAACTCTGCTCATTACCCTAACCAGCTATAATTAATTGTGTCTCTATATTATTTCTATACATCTTAACATGTTTAAAAAATCTTAAAAGTGTACTTATAGTAATAGTAGAATATCAAAAAAAAAACAAAATATAAAAGATATAAAGGCTTTAAATAAAAACAGAGAATATAAATAAACTTAACAAGAGTGGAGTGTACAGGGTAAGCCAATGGGAACTGAACAGTGCTCTTTTTTAGCTTTAAAGTTATGTATTAAAAATTTGAAAGAGCCATTCGATGTAACTTTCTCTGCAGTATTGGAAAAACAAAACATCAGCTATGAAATAAACATGGTATTTTTGGAAGATCCTATTTTTTATCCTATTTGGAATTCTCGCTTTTTCTTACTTATATCTTGATAATTTTTTTTTGTAAATCATTTTTAATTTAATTCCGTTTTTTAGAAACATTAGTCCTTATTTTAATAACATTACCCTGTTTCCTCGGCCAAATAATGGAAAAGTTCTAATTACCTGAGGTACGATTCACACGCGATATGTTAGGTAAAAATCCAATATGGCAAAACAAATGGATAGTGAAATGTTAAAAAAAAAATTTACTAAAAAAATCACTTATCCAATTTATCTAGTTTAACTGTAAAACTGGGATAATAATTCAAAATGGTGGACAAAGTGGCGGCTAAATCATATATTTGTAATCCTGAAAAAATCACCCTCTCAGGTTCTACATATCTTCACGTTTTAACGTCCCTAGATGAATAAACATATTTTTAGATTAAGAATGGGCAACTGTCAAACTGTCATAAATGACAACATAATATTGGTCTGAAGCCTTATTTCAAGTTATCAAGTAAATTTCTAACGGCTATTGTTTCTATCCTGCCCAGCATGGGCGGTATGTCTATATATATATATATATATATATATATATATATATATATTTATTTATTTATATATGTGTGTGTGTACCTTGTTTACTCCATCGTTTAAAATGTAGAGTGAAAATTCAAAATTTGCGTTCTTTAATACCGCTAGATACCGATTTTCAGTTAAATCGGCACAAATAAAATTTGTCTGCTGTTTGGTGACGCCATTTTAATTTTTTTAATGTTGACCAAAAATTGGATTGCTTGAATCTCTGTTCAAATAAAAAAATATTGACTAAAACATCATAATTTGCACTTTAAATACTTCCAGATACAGATTTTTCACTCCAATCTGCACAAATTATAAAATTCGCATGCTATGTTGGCGCCGCCATTTTAAATTTCTATGATTTATTCTTCGATTCTATGTGATCGAATACAAAAGAGAGGTTTGAAAAAATATTACAGGGGAAGCATAGAAAAAATATCATAATTCGGTGTTTTTTTCCTGCACATCACTAATTTTTTTTCATATTAAATGAAGATAGTGGAGCCCTTAAACTGGGTTAATTTCGGCCGAGTAAATGTAAGCGATAATATACGAATTATAAATGAACTCGGCTAAGACAAAGGACTTATACATTGCCCTATTTGAATCTAGAAGCAAGACTTATATTATGGGTAATAATAAATTTAAAGAGGAAATAAAAAAATACGCTTGGGGAAAATGTTCAGTACTTTGAAAAATCTATAAAAGTCGGGGAAATAAAATCATATCAGGGAATTGCCCAAATTTTCGTAGAAATCAGATAGAGAGACTTGGTTGATGTTTCAAAAAACGTTTGGAACATTTTTAAAACAGTTGAATGGGCGCGTTTTACCTAGAATTACGAGACTTACTTTTCAGTTCCATTTTTAGTTAAAACAAATCTACTGTTCAAAAAACTTTAGAGTTGAAATGTTGCTCTCTTTTTATTAAAGGGACGGAAGTAATGTTGTAGGCTCTAAATATAGAGCCTACAACACGTTATACGTAACACATCAGCATCAGTGGCCGTTCAGTTAGGATAAAATCAAGTAAAGCCCATAAGGGTACTCAAAAACAAAACAAATTATACAGGGTCACTCAAAGATTTGTTGTTTCCGATATTTCAATTTTCTTTTTTTATGATTTATGCAACCGTATGTTTATATCTCTATCCCATTACGTATATTTTTGAAAAACGTTAAATTGTCTGTATGTATAGGGTACACTAAGAGATAAAAACGAAAAATAAGAGCGTCCTTTACGCGATGATATTTTACTTCTAATCAAAAACAATAATAACTTATACAAAATTAAAAAAAGACACTTAATAGGTCATGTGCCCACCACGATTATTAATGACAGCTTTACAGTTCGTTTGCATACTTTGTATCAAATGATCTAAGTCCGCTTGTTGTATTGCCCACCAAGCTTCCTGTAAAGCTAACAGTCCCCAGACCCTCTTCCCTTAGAACTCTTCTTTGGAGCATGTCTTATGCATGTTCTATCGGATTTAAATTCGGGGATTGGGCGGACCACGGCAGTACCTTAGTGGCATTATCTTCTAAAAATGTTCGTTCCGTTCTTGCGACATTATCGTGCATAAGCACAAAGTTGCCTCCAAGGGCAGCTGCATATAGAACAATTGGTCGAAGTATTTCATCTACATAGCGATTGGCGTTAAAAAAATTGTCTAGTCGAATTAAGTCAGTTCTTCCTCCTATACTTATCCCACCCCAAACCATAACAGTTCCGCCTCTGTATGAATGAGCCTCGTGTAGATTATTTAACCACGCTTCATTACCTGGAGTTCTCCATATTCGTTCGTCTAGAATCAGGATAGAGCACAAATCGTGATTCGTCCTTAAAGAGAATAGCAGTTTATTGAAAGTTGTCCCAGAAAACTTGTTCTTGAGCCCATGTTAAGCGAACGACACAGTTTCCCCTTGTAAGTGGTTAACATCTCAAAGGTCTCCTAAATTTTAAATCAGTTTCGTGCGATCTATTAATGACTGGATGTTACCTCTATACCGTGGGCCGGCTGTATCATTTTCAGTTCAGATGCTGTTGTCAGATTTCTTCTTGCAGGTAATTGCAAAAACGGTCTTGATTTTGATTAGTAATGCTGTGTGGTCCTAGATGCTTTTCGGATACAAGCCCTGTTTCACGGTAATGGGCAAAAAGTTGGGAGATAGCACTTTGTTTCGTACAAGTTGATCTTCAAGCATACCCAATGGCTCTTAACATTTGACCCCTCGTTAATTGTTATCTCTCCATTCTCACATTTAAGCACACAAATTCCTGGGTTGCCATAAAAATAAGAACAGTGCTATAAGGTAACTTAGGTAGATCATTTCATAAATCATAAAAAAAGGAAATTGGAATATCGGGAACAACAAATCTTTGAGTCAGTGGGGCACCCAGGGGGGGTTGGGGATTAGAACCCCCTCCCCGAAATTTGTAGCAAAACGGATTGTACACTGTGTCCCAGATTGCTTGTAATCACAGGGTTTCTCGGTAACCAGCAGAGATAGAACTTTGCGGTTTTCGCGACTCTGTGTAAATTTTTCGAGAAACTTTGAATGCCGCAAACAGAATTGTGCCAGAGTGTTTCGTACCCGAGATACAGAGTGAAATAGAAATTTTGCGCTTTTGGGGGTGGTATCATATTTTGGACACCCTGTCAGATAAAGAAAAGGTAAAAACTGCTATGGATAGATATTTTTACGTAGAGTCCAGTGCTGTAGTCGAAATTTTTTTTAAACAAACCGTTTTTGAGATATAGCCCAAACTTAGTATTTTTTAAATGGGACACCCTGTATTTTTTGGTTCCAAAAAATTTGCCTTTTTTTCTCTTTAAAATGATGTATCACACTATGCACTTTTGACGTAAACTAAGCCTTATAAACGCAATATTAAAAGAAAAACGTAAGTTGGCCATGGAAATATGGCATGGAAACAAAAATCAAAACTATTTGTTTCTTAAATATATCAAATATTGCCGTGTTTATCCTCTTATCATACGAGTTACCAATAATTCTAACAGGTAAATTAATAGATATTAAGAAGAAATGAATAATTTTGAAAATAGTCATAAGTATGATATGATGGTTTGTTTTATTGAATGTCATGAAAACAGTGATCAAGCATCTGATTTATATTTTAACAGGTAAGCACCAAGCGCTTAAATTATTATGAACCTCCTTTCAAAATTTTTTTTCAATTCCACTTTGAGTTATGGACTATTTCCAAAAGCTTTTTTATATCGTAGATATCCAGAAAGGCCTCAGCCACACAAGGCAATTTTTCGCCGAATTAAATTAAATTTAATTAATGATGGATCATTTTCAAAGCACAGAGCTAAAACATATAATAAACGAAATCACGAGAACAATGAGATTGTTGTATTAGCAAGTATTCAGGCCAATCACGCGAATTCATGTAGGCATATTCAGGAAACAGTGGGGGTGTCAAAATCACAAACGCAAAGGATATTAAGAAAACATAAATATAAGTCTTATAAAGTAAATGTAGTACAACAATTGCATCCTGGAGATGCAGAAAGGCGTCTAAATTTTTGTAACTGGTATCTTCAAAAAACCCAAAATGACCCTGACTTCGGTAGCAAGGTTATATGGTCCGACGAAGCCTATATAAGTTGTAGTGGTATTTTTAACAGGCATAATAATAGGCACTGGTATACGGAAAACCAATTTTTAACAACAGAACGTCAGCAGCAAGGAAGGTTTGGATTTAGCGTCGCTTGCTTTATATTGGGAACAAAGATTACATTCCATATTTACAATAATAATTTAACAGCAGATAGATATCTAGCAATTTTAAATCAAATACTACCGGATTTATTGGATAACTTGCCGCTAGCAAATCTGCACAATATTTACTTTCAACAGGACGGTGCTCCTGCCCACAATGC
Source organism: Kuschelorhynchus macadamiae (assembly GCA_030620095.1). Classification (NCBI taxonomy): domain Eukaryota; kingdom Metazoa; phylum Arthropoda; class Insecta; order Coleoptera; family Curculionidae; genus Kuschelorhynchus; species Kuschelorhynchus macadamiae. Next base: position 164,743 of record JAUTXW010003267.1, read on the forward strand.
GCAAATTATAAGGCCATTTCTATTTGAAAATTTTCACGATCGCTGGATTGGTACAAATGGACCAGTAAGGTGGCCTGCTAGGTCGCCAGACCTCTCAATATTAGATTTTTTCGTTTGGTCTTACTTAAAAAACAAAATTTACCTGAATCCAGTCAATACGATGGAGCAGCTGCAAAATGCAACCATTCAGGCATTTAGATCATTGGAAGATAATAATGATGAATGCTCTAAGAAGAATTCGCACTGTGTGCCAATTATGTGTTCGTGAGGGGGGCGGCCATTTTGAACAGTTTTTCTAGTTATGTAGAATTTGTTTAGTATTGTGATTAAGTTTATCAAGATTATTAAGTTTATTTATTTCATAGTAAAAAAATGGTTATTAATTTTTTATGTTGTTTAATTTTGCTTCTGGACACTTTTTATATCTACCCATATTTCCATGGCCAACTTACGTGTTTCTTTTAATATAGCGTTTATAAGGTTTAGTTTACGTCAAAAGTGCATAGTGTGATACATCATTTTAAAGAGAAAAAAAAGGCGAATTTTTTGGAATAAAAAAATACAGGGTGTCCCATTTAAAAAATACTGAGTTTGGGCTATATCTCAAAAACGGATTGTCTTAAAATTTGTGCGACTACAACACTGGATTCTACGTAAAAATATCTATCCATAGCAGTTTTTACCTTTTCTGTATCTGATAGGGTGTCCGAAATATGATACCACCCCCAAAAGCGCAAAATCTCTATTTCACCCTGTATCTCGGGAACGAAACGATGTGGCACAATTCTGTTTGCGGCATTCAAAGTTTCTCGAAAAAGTGACACAGGGGTCGCAAAAACCGCAAAGTTATATCTCTGCTGGTTTCCGAGAAACCCTGTGATTACAAGCAATCTGGGACACAGTGTACATAACGAAAGAATAGAAAAAATATTGTTTCTCCCCCAGAAGTTAAAATATTTCGATATTTTCAATTTTTTTTAATTTTCCGGCAATACCTAAAATTTATACTATCAGAAAGACCGTAAAAAACTAATATACGAAATAGATTTTCCTTTAATACTGCAAAATTTTAAAACCGAATTTTTGTCTGGGTGCGCCACTGCTTTGAATATAATTTGAGTACTTTTATGGGCTTATTTCATTTTATCCAAATTGAAGGACCCCGTATAATATTACCTAATAACTTTAAGTTACTTTGGACAACTATCTATGAAAGACAATACAGCAATCTTTGGGATGCTTCATGGCCCCTGAAGATCCTGTCGTTTTAAGAAAGTTCTTGAAGTTTCAAGCTTAACTGAAATTTTCAATATCTCTAGACTATTTCCTTGTGTTAATAATCTTTATATGTACGATTCAGTGTTTGATTGTTTTTCTTCGCTTGTCAGTCATACACATACAGTGTGTATCAGCCAAATGGAATAAATTCGATAATAAATAAATGGGGGCGTGTTCAAAAAAACGCTTGGACCCGTCGATTGGTATTTTTAGTTGCTCATTTTCTCCAATAAAAACTTTTTATACAGGGTGTGTCCTGTAACAGTGGTCAATGCCAACTTTCTTATTTCAAATGCAACACCCCGGATATTATTTAATTTTTGGATTCTTTAGGAGATTCTAAACATATTTTATGTTCAATGTCTTATACCTATCTTCAACTATTTCGGCAATATTAAGTGTTTTCAAATTTATTGCAAAAATTAAGATTAAAAAAATAAAATTATTTATTTCTTCATAATGTATAAACAAAAGTAAAAAGTTAATTTAGGAACTGTTGAATATGCTCGCCGCGAACGTCTTGGCAAATTCCTAATCTTAAATAGAAATTTCTTCTAACGTTATTTAGCATCTCAGGCGTGACCGATCGTCGCAAGCGTTATTCGTCTTCTTAAGTCAGCTAAGTCGAGGGGTTTAGTTTTGTATACAACATTTTTAATATGTCCCCATAAGAAAAAGTCTAATGGCGTCAGATCAGGGGATCGCGCTGGCCATTCTATCGATCCTCGTCTCCCTATCCACCGATTTGGAAATATTCCGTTGAGGTACTGCCGGACATTAATTTGGTAATGGGGCGGTGCTCCATCTTGCTGAAACCATATCATATTCGCTGGAACTTGTGGGTTTGCTGGATCCAGATACAAATTTGTCAAAGTTGGCACGACATTATTTTGGAGCAGTGCTAAATAATTATCGCCATTCAAATTGCCGTCAATGAAAAAGGGGCCTATGATATGATCCCTAACAATTCCTGCCCAAACATTAACCTTTTCAGGATATTGAGTATGTTCTTCGCTGATCCAGTGAGGATTTTCCCTAGACCAATAGCGGCAATTTTGACGATTTACATGACCGTGAAGTGTAAAGGTGCACTCATCCGAAAACAAAACATGTTCTAATTGAATAACATTGTTATCTAACATAGCCATCATTTGTTCACAAAAATAAGTTCTCCTATCATAATCGTCTTCCATGAGCTCCTGAGTTGGTATCACTTTATAGGGATGCATTTTATTTTCTTTTAATGTTCGAATAATCGACGAATGGCTAATATCGAACATTGCGGCGGCTTGTCGACTAGAAATATGTGGGTTTTCCTCAAACTCAAGCATAATATCCAATTTAGTATCATCATTTATTGAATTGGCAGCTGCTTTTTTTATCTGCCTCACATGTCCAAGCTCGCGAAACTGCATTTCTATTTTACTAATTGTCCCTTGGGATATATGCGGCAAATTTGGAAATTTTTCATGAAATAAGCGAGCAACTTCCACTTGTGTTCGTGTGTTATCTCCATAACCAATCATTTGTAGAATTGTTATTTTATGCATTTCTGTTAAATGAACCATTTTTCTGATATTAGGTATTATGCAGTTAACGAAATTCAAAAGACTATGACACTGACACTGACAACTACTGTCTTGCAAAGAGAAAGGCCTGGCATTTTACACAAAAGTAAACAAAACTTAAAAGTAAACAAAACTGGCTCTTTTTGTTTCATATCAATAAAAAGGAACGCTAAAATGGTTTTTGCTTACATTCTTAATATGAAGACCTAAATGGTAAATAAGTATTGAGTGTGTTGTAGCGAATTTTTGTAATCAAATAAATAGTTCAGTAACCAGAGCCACTTTCATGAATAATAATAAATTCGAAATAAATAAAATAAAAATAAATTTGAAAACACTTAATATTGCCGAAATAGTTGAAGATAGGTATAGGACATTGAACATAAAATATGTTTAGAATCTCCTAAAGAATCCAAAAATTAAATAATATCCGGGGTGTTGCATTTGAAATAAGAAAGTTGGCATTGACCACTGTTACAGGACCCTGTATAAAAAGTTTTTATTGGAGAAAATGAGCAACTAAAAATACCAATCGACGGGTCCAAGCGTTTTTCCGGACACGCCCCCATTTATTTATTATCGAATTTATTCCATTTGGCTGATACACACTGTATATCGATTGTAGATTGGATACGTTCTTTTTTGATTAGGTGGGAGGTAATTCAAAATACTTAGAACTTTGGCATATCATCAAATGATTTCTAACATTATATATCATGGAAATGTTTTCCCCACCCAAAGGCAAGGGATAAAAATAACAGACAATAGGAGGAAGTTTGTCAAAAATCCTTAAAAAACCTACAAAAGAAGCCCTAAAAATAAGAAAAAAAAATTACAAAAAAAGAAAGCTTCCAGTGAGATTTATTATGTGGAAAATAAAAAAAATTAAAAAAAAGGAAGTGCAAACTTACAAATAGCTGAGTTGCGTAGAAGTTTAATTAGCTAGATTGGATATAGTTCATTTTATATGTTTATTTTTTATATTAATATAATATAATAAGTTGATCGTATTTCTTCATACTACTTCTAGTTTACATAAATGTTTTTTTACATGAGATTAGATCTTTTGAAAACAAACCGTGTTTAATTTCTACTGACAAAAATATTTTAAACAAAAACTATTTTTTCGAGTGACGTGTTCATCATTTTATAATCCCATAGTAAAAAAATAATTTAAATTAACGCAGGCAAAAATGAATATTTAAAATGTATACTTTTTACGTTCCTCGTAATAGGTAAGAATCGTAATCGTGAAAAAAAAATCACCCTCCTTCATGTTTCAGGGTTCCTAGATGCCGAAAAACATGTTTTCTCAATTTTGTCAGGCGGTCTGTCTGTCTGTCTTTCTATTCGCGGCATAGCTGAAAAAGTTTCGAGTACTTACACGAATTAAGTTCATTTTTTTAAAATCTAGTAGGGCCGACAATTTACTTTAAATTTTGCACAATTATCAAGTATGACATGGGTATAAACTGGTAGAATTTTAATAAGGATCCATTAGAATGGAACAAAATGACGGCCTAATAAAATGTTTAAAATATCAGTATCAAAAAACTACTTATCCAAGTGAGTTGAACTTTAGCACAAAAATCAAATGTGAAACAGGGATGAACTGGTAAAATTGTGTCAGTTCTATATAGCAAAACAAAATGGTGGCCTTATAAATTTTTAAAAAGTCGGTAGAATTCTATTTCCTATTATAAAAACCTTCTTTTGGAAGAGGAAACTAATAAATGTCATATTTGATTTTTTTTAAAGACTATGTAATTAAAGTTATGAAAAAGTAAAGAATAAAAAAATTATTAAAATAAATATAAAATAACAACACATTAAAAATGTGTAATGATGTATCGAAGCACTGGTTTTAAATAGGTATGGTAAGTAAATGAATATTTGTATGACATATGTATGTATGTTAGATGTTTCGAACAGTAATACTATTATCTTGGATTTTGTGATGTTTTCCAAATCATTGATGTCGTTATGTTTGCGATGTTTCCAAACCATTTTAGCGTTTTGCAATGATATATGTTTATAATAGTCGTTTTTTATATAACTCTAGTTATAGTCCATTTTTTGTGGAAGTTCTACTTTTTCGTTCCATATTTTTTGCTTAACGACTTCTTCCGCATTATAGACGCTAACTTTTCTGTTGGCATTGTAGCCCAAATTTTTATTGGTCCTACGGTATCTACTACGTTACTCTTTGTATTTGTTGCAAATAAATGTTTCAAAATGATTTGTTGTTATTTGAATTTACTCTGATATAAAATAGACAAGGTTGGTGGCGAGGGAGATAATTTGGGGTTATAGAAGCTAGTAGAAAATATGCGATATGTTATATTTACAAACGTTTTTTTATTTATTTGCTAAATCCAAAACAGTTTTGATTAACTTTTGCCTAAATGTTTGATTCTGTTTATTTTTAGGAATTAAAGGTATTAGCAAAAGAAATAGGAAGAAAGGAAATATATTTGATGTCGTCGCCTCAGTATAGGCGACTACATCAGTGCAGACACAGCATGACACAATTTATGCAAACTCTGCAAAATTATATTGTCAGTGATGTTTTACAACCAAGTTGGGATACGTTTAAAAGAAGCTTACAAAATGTATCGAATGTGGACGAATTATATAATTTACATAATGTATATATCAAAAATATTATATTTAGGTAAGTACATCTTTAAACACGATATTCTAAATGGTGTGGAGAAAACTTCAGCCCAGCAGCGATTTTAAAGAAAAACATGTTTTCCAATTTTATTACGTTTTACCTGCAGGTCGATAGTTTCATACAGCTTTATTAAAAAGCTTTTCTATCGTTAGATGGTTTACCAGATTTAGATGAAATGTTTGCACGTTTTTAATTCACTTCCGACGTCTGATGATAGTTTCCTACAATACTTTTTATTTTAGGTGTATGTTGAATCAAAAATCTACACCTTTAAGAAATATAGTCCATAAAATATTTGTTGTTATACTGAAGTTTTATGACTACCTGAGGTCACGTCATTGGAAATGCGAAAATGGGTCATACGTTCATCCAAATTTTAATAAATTAGATAAAATATTTAGGAATTTTGAGGAATTTGTGGTTTATTTTTACCGGGTTGGTAAAAAAGTGGCAAATAGTGGATACCAGCCACAATTAATTCAGTTTTTGGATATTCTGAATGTTAACAGTTATTATTCCAAGAAATAGTTGAAAATCTCTTAACAATTTTTTAATATAGTTTTTTTTTATAATTGTCTTTATTTTTTTTACCATCCTAACTCCAGTTTATTTTAAGGAAGTGCGTAACTAAATATATTTCATTTGCATAACAACACCATTCCAAAATAATTACACCGTTAGGAGTTTTCAGAGGTAACAGCTTAGACACTGCAAATCATTTTAGATGGAGCCTTAAAGAAATATAATAAATATAATTGGGAATATCAATACTTAAAGACGGAGAACAATGATATTTATAGAAATAATAACCTCAGTGTATTAGAGATAGTAAAAATGCGTCAAACTTAAACTGAAAGCCTTAACGTTGCCTCTCGTTTGTAGAATTGTGAGTATGTCTATACTAATTCTAGAAGTATTTAATGTCAATTTTTAAAAGTATTTTGAGCCCACCGTATTTTTCGTCAAGGGCCCTCTATGCTCATACCGACATAAAATAACTAATGACTTAAAAACAGTTCATAGTTTTTTATAACACAACATAATACATAAATATCAACACGGCCAGAAAACAACAGATGACTAAAAAAATAAAAATAGTTTTCCGTGGGCTCCATTACATATTTTCGCAGGGCGGCCCCCATAACATTAGCGAGCCTTTCCGCATTGCGGGGGCTGCCGGGAGTCTAGCTACGCCACTCACTTGAAATGTTTTACAACCTGCAGCTCTTTAGCGTTTATGTTTATAGAAAACACATTTAATGTTTTTTAGCTGTAGAAATTGATTGTACATCACTATGAGCTTATACACCAAAAACTGTTACTGTAATATAATATAATAAGTTTATCGTATCTCTACTTATTGTTCTGGTTTACATAAATGTTTTTTTACATGAGATTAGATTTTTTGAAAACAAACCGTGTTTAATTTCTACTGACAAAAATATTTTTAAACAAAAACTATTTTTACGAGCGATCACTTTATAATCCCATAGTAAAAAAATAATTTAAATTAACACAGGCAAAAATCAATATTTAAAATGTATACTTTTTACTTTCCTCGTAATAAGTAAGAATCGTAATCGTGAAAAAAAAATCACCCTCCGAGATTTTTTCAGCTCTTCATGTTTCAGGGTTCCTAAATGCCGAAAAACATGTTTTCTCAATTTTGTCAGTCGGCCTGTCTGTCTGTCTTTCTATTCGCGGTATAGCTGAAAAAGTTTCGAGTACTTACACGATTAAGTTCATTTTTTTAAAATCTAGTATGGCGGACAATTTACTTTAAATTTTGCACAATTATCAGGTATGACATGGGTATAAACTGGTAGGTTCCATTACATATTTTCGCAGGGCGGCCAGCATAACATTAGTGAGCCTTTCCGCATTGCGGGGGCTGCCGGGGGTCTAGCTACGCCACTGACTTGAAATGTTTTACAACCTGCAGCCCTTTAGCGTTTAATTTTACAGAAAACACATTTAATGTTTCTTAGCTGTAGAAATTGATTGTACATGACGATGATTATGTACAACGGTACGAAGAGTGTTGTTGGCAAAGAGTATTTTAGGCCTACATGAAGCAAGGTGCTTTAACACTCCATAGACCACCTAACAATTTGCACTCGTAATGCATCACAGAACTAAGTAAATACCACCACTCTCCAATCAATTTGAAAATACAAATAACATTTGAACCATTCAAAATTATTTGAATTAACAAATATTTTTTAAAAAATCAGGAAGATATTTCGATACCAACGGTTTTCGCTACAACTTTATCGACAGATATACTCACCTATAGTGTTGAATATATTTGGAATATTATTTGTATTCCTAAAACAATTTCACATATGCTGTAGTGAGATCCAAGAATCTAGTATAAGAATTTGTTATATGAATAGCAATTTCTTTCTCTACCCCTTTCAAGAAGCAGCAGTATTCACGGTTAATACCTACTTAAAAGTAGGTGTGCACACGTGTAGGAGCTGGTTTGTATTCTCAAACTAAAATTCGAATTTCTTAAAAACAACTCTATTGATTTTGTGCAAATTGATTTCGTTTACAGTAATTTTCTTACTTAAATGTATACCATTTTTTTTCCAAAAGAAAGCTCATTAGATACTTAAGTTTCTTTTTGCAAAAGAAAGCTCATTAGATACTTAAGGTTAAAAAATAAGAATCATTTCATTGCAACTTCTTGCCTACTCTGTTTGTCCATGTTTTTCTTTTAAAAGAACAACTTAATTACAAGTGATGTATAGAAGAAGGTAGCCGAGTGCGTAAAAAATTAGGCAGCTGAATTACCATGAGGCTGGGATCGTACCTCGACCCGACTTGAATGCTTTTTTATTTTTAAGTTAGGCATTTTAGAGGGTTTGCATCAATCGTGTTTTTGCAAAAATTCACTGCGAAGCGGGACTATCTGGGTATTGCCAGCAGGCGATATCAGGATTTCCTAAGCGACCAGTTGTAGAAATTGATTTAACATCATCATCATTAACATCGGTACACCAAAAACTGCTACTGCATGGCTAAAATCAGTCATGATGATCATTACTAGTACGGTACTAAGAGAGTTGCTGGCAAAAAGTATTTTAGGCCTACATAAACAAGGTGCTTTAACACTCCTGTACTCGTAATGCAACAGAACCAAGTAAATACCACTACTCTTTTTTATTATCTTGGTAAGTCTAAGCGGGAGTTACATCCCCGATACTGCTAAGCATTGCATTTCTATTTAGAGATAACTATATATTATAAATAGACGGTGTTAAATCACTTGGTAGTCCGCTCTCGTTCTGAAAACTTGTAAATTTTCAGTTTTAAAATAAAATTGAATTTTTTAAAAAGCGTTTTTCAGCATACAACGTAATGCGCTATCGGCAAGATAGTGAAACGTGCAAAAAAGACGTTTTTTTCCAAAAGTGTTTTCACTAAACCTATAAATTTCGACCGTTCGAGTCTTCGAATTTGGGGAACCAGCAAGGAAAAAAGGAACGGGACAAATTAGCAAGTCAAACATGAGACTCCTGGGCCAAAAGGACAAACATAGCCAAAGCAGCATAGCAGTGAGGACCTAGTTGTAAGTAGAAGAAAGATTAAACCGATTTATTTATTAGCTTATTATTTTCAAAAATAAGTTATTTTTTCTATATTTGATAAAAATAATTTAAATAAGTTACAACTTATTTTTGAAAATATAATTTTTACTTGAACTTTTTATATTTTATATATATACATATATATATATATATATATATATATATATATATATATATATATATATATATATATAGCAAAATTGATCTCTTTAAGGAAGTAAATCTTGACGACCTAATTAGCTCTTTAAACGATTTATCAATTGTTTCTGGTTCAGCTAACAGTAAAAATAAAAATAAAAAAATGGCAAATTATACTCTTTAGCCTATAATGTTCTAAATTTTGACGGAAATCTAAAATTATTACAAAGATTTCTAACAGCTTCCGAAAATTTATTAAAAGTTTTTTAAAACAAATAATTTAAATGGCCTATAAATGTATGTCTATTTGATACAATATTAAGTAAACTAACAGGTAGAGCCGCAGAACATATTGTTTCTCAAGTCGAGTTAAATAATTGGACTTTAGTTAAACAAGCCCTTATAAATACATTCGCAGATCAAAAATCTATTGACTGTCTTATTCAAGACTTGATCTCATTTAAAACCGTTTAAAATTGAACATCCTTTAAATTTTGGTACGAGAATTCAGGATTCTAGAAATTTACTCTCTGCTAAATTAAACGCTACAAATGAATTTTTTTTCAAAAATTCACAGATAGCACAAAATAAACCTGTACCAACGAACACAGTAAATTTAGAAAATAAAAATCAAAAGTTTCAACCAATTTATAAACCACCTTATTTACATAACTTTAACCCTAATTATTTACACAATTTTTGTAATAATTTTCCCGATTGATAAATCCTAATTTTCCAAGTCATATTTCAAAATATGAAGCCTAATTTTCCGCAAAACTTTTAAAGACCAAACTTTAGTCAACAAAGACCTTTTATAAAAACCAATCCTAATTTTGCTCAAAACTCTATTAGAACAAGACAAGTAGAACTTATGGACACGAGCTCGGGTAATACTATATTAAATAATAATATCCAAAATAAAAAAGTAATTAATGAACAATTTTATAATCAAGAAGGTTTAGAACAAAACTCTCAAAATCAATCTCAATTTAATGATTATGCTGTTATTCATGAGAATTTAAATATTAATTTCCCAAAATTAGGAAAACACTGATTATGCTGATAATCAGGAAATTTCAAATTTTGATAACACTTTTTACGAACAAAACCATACGAATATATACGAATAAAACTATGAACAATGAATATGTATACGAAAATGTATGAACCAAACTATATGAATATGTACCAAGAACAAAACTATGAACAAGGAAATACAGAAAATAATGTTGCGAATTTAGCCCTAGTTATAGATTTATTAAGTTTTAGGTGAATTTATTTATTATTATATTTACTTTGATTCAGTTTAGTTCAAAGTGTAAAGAGGTAGACAGTGACAGTTTTAGATTACCTTAGTTACGAGTGTTAGGTATAACCACTCTTTAAAGTGCATTCAGAAACTACGTATTTGGTTACCGACCAATCCGGAACAATAATAACAACGTAAATTTTACGTTAATTTATAAATAGATGCTGGAAGTTCTCGATGTTCTATAAAACCAGAAATAGCTTATACATATTTTTCCAACTACATTAAAGATGAAATATTTCAAGTGCAAACAGTACACGCAATGTCCTTTCATAATGAAATAGCAACAATTCCGATATTCCCTACGTTCAAAACGCAAGATAGTCATACATTCTATTTATTTAATGTTTCAAAATTAGTAAAGAAAAATTCACATATCATCTCACCAAGATGTATACAAAAAATAAAAAATACCTGTGAGTATCACAGAAGGAATAGGTATACTGTCATTACTGAATGTCTAGTAGAAATAAAACATAATCTTATTTCTACGACTATATTAAACCCATCGTAAAACCCAGTTAAAATACGATTTTTTGAACCTGTTGAAATTGAAAAAAAAATTTAAACGAACTCAATTTGGTTGATTAATCATTATTCAAATAAAAATTATTTTGGTAAAGACCTAGACAACCAACTTAAAGCCAATCTAAAAAATCTAAGACTAGATCATTGTAACGCGGAGAAACAAAAAACACACGTTAACTTTGTTTTGAATTTATGTTTTCCACTGCGAAGGAATACCTTTACAAATGCTATGAAACTCAAATAAATTAACCACGGATACTCCTGTTTATACTAAAAGTTATAGATATCCAGAAATTTACAAAAAAGAAGTAGAGAATAAATTTCGAAGCTTTTAGCTTAAAATATAAGAGAATCACATTCTCATTATTCATCTCCAATCTGCATAGTTCATAAAATGCTTGACGCTTCAGGAAAGCCGAAATATCGTGTGGTTATCGATCTAAGTCGTTTAAATGACGTCACTGTAGCTGATAAATTTCCGCTGCCTAATATTACAAAGATTCTAGATAAACTAGGTAGAGCACAATACTTTTCTACGTTAGATCTTGCTAATGGTTTTCATCAAATTAGTAAATTCTAGCGTGTTATGAACAATATATTAGGAGGTTTATAAGACGAAATAGGTCTTGTATATTTAGACGATATAATTGTTTTCAGTACAAGTCTAGATGAACGTATTTTAAAACTAAGAAAAATATTTACAAGATTACACGAAGCAAAATTTAAAATACGAATTAGACAAGTCTGAATTTAAAAAGATATTTAGGACTCTGAAAATATATTTAGAACATTACCTTGCGAAATGCAGCTATTAAGATATTATCATAATATTACGAATTGTAAGCAAATTCCTGTAAAAATACATAGTTTAGAAATTCAAAATATTGACGAAGGTAAATGGGTTGTAGTAACCAATAAAGATATTACAGCAACAGAAAACTATAAAAATACCCAAAATTCTATTTTGATAAATGGATCTTATTTAATTGAATTAAGTTCTACATGCAGTCTTAAAATAAATAATGTAATTCTTAAGAGTTATAAAAACTCAAGAAATGAATATTTAAATGTACCAATACCTAATATTGAATTAAGTTCCACAAATAGAATTGTCTATAATAATATAAGACCTTTGAGAACCAATTGCATAAACTTTTGGTTGGATGATTTACAACATGAAATAAACAAAACAAAAAATTGAGAACTCTGAACTTTTAAATAATACTCTATATTATCATAAGACATGTTTGTGGATTGTTCTACTATATGTAACTTTAATAGTTATAATATATATTTTGTGCAAGTATTTGTGGTCTAAGGTAAATATTAAACAACTTAAAAATATAGAAAAAATAAATGATATAGTAATTTAAAATTAATTAATTGAATATTTCAATAAATTTAGGCCATAAAAACTTCCAGTTTATACGCCCATCAAGGGGTGGAGGAGTTACATCCCCTATAATGTTAAGATAACGAAATATTATAAATAGAAGCAAAGGACGGTCTTGAATCACTTGTTAGTCCGCTCTTGTTCTGAAAAATTGTAAATTTTCAGTTTTAAAATAAAATTGAATTTTTCCTCAGCAAACCACGTAATTCGGGCAAATCCAAAGAATATATATATAATCTAGTGTCGGTTATTAAATTATTTACCCCCGTGTTCACTAAAATAGTTTAAGAATTAGACCAAGTCTAGTTGTCATGGTACTTAAAACTCTTAGTTCGCCAGTTATGTTTCGCGTATGTCACTGTCATTTTATAATCGTGACATTTAGAAAAACTATTTGTTCATTTGTCCATAAAGGCCTTTTTAAACCTATGACTGCCAAGTTAGACCTGGGGTGCGATTTTGGGAGATAGCGTTCGTTAACGTAACGAATGATTCGGGTGTCGCTCGGGCATTTCCGATCTTAATTCGAAAAAGACCAACCTACTACGAAAAGTCGACATTTTCTGTATCTGTCAGTTCACAATCGTGATAATAGATATTTAATTTTAAATTTCCATTTAATTTCATTTGTTGGAATATAAAAGACTTTTCGATACCTGTTACTTGAGTGCTATACTATAATATATAGTATATATAATCGACAGATGCCAAAATATTCAAGAAAATTATGAAACCATGGAACATCCAAAGCAGCAGAAAAGTTACGAAACTCGTAAAAGGTTCAACAAATTAAACAAGGTAAGCTAATCTGCTTAAAAACTATGTAAACTTATTGCGAAACCTATATATTTTATTCATAAATAATTATCACTCCAAATTCAGTGAATTATTTCCTGATTTGGCTCATTTTGTAGTAGGTAAATATGACGAAAAAAATTAACCCTGTGCTCGTAATTCACTACTGTTGAATTAACCTTTTATAGGAATGTCTAACAAAGTTATGAAAATAATCTTTAAATATTGTGTAAGCTATTTATTTGTAAATAACCTGGTTAACACCTTTATTTCTAATAGATATTTTATTTTCTAAAGAAAAAGCCTGTTTATACCTCCGAATTCAATGCCATCACGGTACCAAGTATGCAACCAGGCAAACACATATGTTTTAAAGATCCGGTGATACGGCATCGGCATGGCAGTACAAAATTAATTTTTTCCTCTGGCTAGGGACATTCTTATTATTTTTACAAGTACTTGCGTTACGTTTTGTAAACTATTAAAATATAATTCACTAATAGGTTTTATGATTGTTTTAGACAATATGTATGAAGGTGAGGGCCTTTTTTTTGTAGCATATATTGTAGGTACATAATTTATAATAATATGAATATGTACTTTTTTAATGAAACGAGAAATTATGGACAGTTTACTAAAAGTACAGTACTGTGTATAATATGCCATACTATCTTATTTTTTGTGTATCGATTATTCCAAATATCCAATACTAAATATCGAATATTTTATCAAAGTTGCACATCACTATAACCTAACCTAACTCCTGCCTAAAATTTGTCTCTGTTTTTGTTTTAGTTCTCAATACATAAAGCGAAAATGTAAATTATTCACACGAAAAAGAAGAATTGTATATTTAAAAACTGCAAAGTTGGACATTAATTGCAGTAGTATACTAGTACTTAATACAAGGAAGAACATTTTCTATTTATGAAAATACTGAAAAGCGATAAGGCCAATTCCTGATTCAATATTGTATATAATTATAATGAATGATATCTAAGTGTAACTTTTTCAGGTAGGCATGAAATTATTTATTTCTAAGCAAATGCTACTTGCTAACAATTATATTTCTGTGTCTACGTTATACATACTGATAAATAAAGTTTCGATGTTGAGAAGCAATATTTTTAGTTACAGCCTTTGGTACACTGAATTGAAGGGAATGATATGGAAATGATGCCTAGTAGATGTTATAGTATTTTCATCTACCTTTCACATGCTTGGACAATAAAAGGAAGAACCATTAATCAGGAAGTCCCATTACAACCTGCTCGATAATTGTGAAAGATATTGAAGTTTGTAAGTATTATTTCTGATTGCTTTATGTGTTGTGTGCTTTATGGAAGTGCCTACGGCATGGTCCAATGGACCCTATAAGATTTCTTTCTGTTTTGCCAAGGATACAGTGATGCCAAAATGTATGTAGTGTGATTTCTGGTTTTTGCAATTTTGTATGTGTAGTTTTTAATTAATATTTTGCTCAACTTGTTTTAGAGTTTCATACCTCAGTATTATATTTTAAGAAATAACTATTTCATTGACTTAATAACTTCTTTATGTTAACTACTTTAATGAAATGTTTTTGTTTATTTGTAAATAGGTTCTGCTTCAAATACAGGACAAATATGTAAAAAATTAGGCCGAGAGAGCCATTTATATATGAAATAAAGCCAATGGCACAGCTATAGAACTGTTAAAAAATCCTACCTATAATTTATATCTACTTTGAGATAGGAATTATATCCATAGATATATGGTACCTATACCTTATTAGGTTTGCATGATAACACTCTGTTGTGTGTAAAATTCTTCAGGAAAATTTGATATATCTAATTTTAAAATTGAAAAATGTGCAACTTACTTAATATAAATTACCCATTGTAATAATTAATTAAGGTAGAGCTATCAGGTAGCATGTGTCATGATATAAGTGTAATGATTAGTTTGAAAATCATGCTAAACAAGGGCGATGAGAAAGGCAGAATTAGAATTGGGAGGTGGTAACCAAAAAGGACAACTCAGAACCTTTATGGACAACTTCAGAAAGGTTCAGAAACTGCTTCTGTGAAATTCATTAATTGTTTTATAATAGTTTATATATTGCTTGAGATCTTGCACAGAAAATATCAGGGAAATGTTAAAATGATACTAACCGTTTTAAAAATATAAACCTCTGAACTTTTATGAAGCTTAAGACTCAAATAGATAAAATATATATCCGTCAAGCCAGCTCCTTGTAGCTAGCAATAAGGAGCCAGCAACAACATTTTACAGCGGACCAGATAAGCATTGACATAATATAAATATACAAGATAGTTCCAGGATGTTTCCAAGGGCAAAAATATCTTCTTTATGTTAATCTAATTGCAACAAAACATTGCAAACTCTTTCGATAGGGGGTGGCAAACATCAATGAGGTAGTAAACAAATCATATATTTCTAAAAATGCAATACCTCTTGTATCTACCTCAAATTATACAAAATTTTGCAGACAGATTGAGCAATATACACTTAATACATGGTCTATTTCTAGGCGGGGTAGCAAACGACAGGGACGTAGTCAAAAATTAATGTATTTTTACAATTCTTAGCTTAACTTAAAATTAAAGGAAATTCTGCAAGCTGATGGACTAATATACTCTTAATATGGTCTTTTCGTAGGTGGGGTAGCAAACGACAGGGGCAGAGTAAAAAATGTATGTATTTCTAAAAATACAATGCCTTTCTTACCTTACCATGAAATTAAACGAGATTCTGCAGGCAGATATAGTAATATATCCTTAATATATGGTCTTTTTCTAAGTGGGGTCGCAAACGAAAGTGGCGAAGTAAAAAATTAATTTTTTATTAAAAATACAATTTCTTCTATCATACCCTCAAATTTAACGAAATTTTGCAGACAGATGAAGTAATATACACTTAATATGTGGTCCTTTCCAATGTGGGGTGGCAAACGACAGGTTCCATCCTGGACCTATCTTTCTGGTATATTTATATTATGGCAAAGGTTTATTTGGTCCGCTGTAAAATTTTGTTACTGGCTCCTTGTTGCCAGCTACAAGGAGCTGGCTTGAAGGATATATACAATATTAGTTTTAAACTTATACTAACAAGATTTGATTGGGATGAGTTTTGGCTCTTTTGGGTTGGATAAAATATACTTTTCTAGATAATAATCTTAAGTATATTTGATAGTATGACAAATAAATCGACAATTTTATACACTTTAATCAGCTAACCTTGGCCAGTAATTTGCCATTTTCAATTTCAATGAATTTTTTAATTTATACAGGATGTCCGAAAATCATACAAGGTGCAGCTTCAGGTTTTTTTTAATAGATCACTCCATTTATTATGATATATTTACGTTTAATGATTTTTTGTATACATTTTTTTTTATAAAATAGGTCTAGAACTACAACATATAAAAAATTTGGCGAATTTCACTGATCCCATAAGGTTTATGGCACTTTAAGGTATCCCCCTCCTAATTCCTATAAGCTTTGTTCAGCATGATTTTTAAAATATCATTACAACTAGAATAATACTACATAATTAAACAAGTAATTGCTTTTTGAGGATTGAACTTTAATGTTTATCAAAAAATTGAAATATGTTTGTTTTGGAATTTTAAATTATATTTTAGCCTTCTAACTTCACAAAATTTTTCTTTATGTTTAGATTCACATAACTGTTCATTATTTTTTTATTTAGAGCAATGCATTTGGAAAATATAAATTTAAAATTTTTCTGTCCTTTGGGATATTTAATTGTCTGTTTGCTCATGCAATGCAATAATAATAATAATGCAAGAGTACAATATTATTTCAGTCAACTAAGGGGACAACTAAGTTTATTATGGCTTTAAAATCTATTGATTTTTGAAGTAGTACTTTGTCACCTTTTAAGCAAAATAATAGTAACAAATATAATAAAAATAACAATAGTGAAGTTTGTGTTAATAAAACTTTGTTTATTAACAGAGATAATTTTTATACTTTGCATGTGATTCTTAGAAAAGTAGTTTTTCTTATATTACATTTTGTGTTTCTATTTTTAGGTATTTCAAGCTGAATCAAGTCATTTGATCCCTGGCATGGCACCACCTTACATATCATCAGAAATCAGCAGCATTGGAAACTATATTTCAGCTTGTAATTACTTGAACAATAAATTATTTTAAATCATAATATTTTTTTATTTAGAGAATAAATAATTTTTTAAGAGCTTTAAAAAACTAATACATAAACTAGAATTTTTGACTTACTTATAAGACAATCGAAATGAATAGCTATTTCATTTATATCTTGAAAGATTTGTGACTACACTTCAACCTAGAAAATTACTTATTTTTAGGCATTTTGAGTAGATATACTGAGAGGCAGTGGCGTATAAAGGGGGAGGGGTTGATGTTAGCCCCCCCCCCCCAGAGACACTTTTATTTAAGCTAAAATGATAGAAATAGTATATAATAATGATCTTTTCTTATAAATTGAAGTGTAAAACCCCTAGAGCCAGTTTATAAAATTAAGTAATGTTTTTTTTGTATCATATTTACGCTAGATTGGGGTAAACAACAAGAAGTGAAAACTTTGTTTTCTTTATTTTGGTTGTTGAAAATTTTTATCGTCTAAAAATCCCCCAGAAGCAATTCCTATATATGCCACTGCTGAGAGATGTATAAAGTTGGAGATTAATTATCTCTCTACTACGTTAAATTTTATTTATAAGTCATTAAGCATATTTCCAAAAGTTAAGAGATGAAAGTGGAACTACTATTATTAACTGTTTCTCTTGGTACCCATGGACCTATAGAAAATTTCCATATTTATTTGTAAGTCCAAAATAATTATTCTAGACATTAAAGCAGAATTTAATGCAGTAATTTCAATATTTTTATTGTAATCAAAAGAATTAGAAAAAAAAATGACAGTTCTGTTTATCAATCATATATATTTTTTTCAGTATCTTTTAACATATACTGAGGCTGACAAAATATCTATTTTTTAATTGAATGCACTGTATATTTTTTACACATAAGAAAAACTAGAAGATACATTTCCAAAAAACTGCATTTTGAATTTTCTAAAAATATCTATGATATATAAAGGCAGGCATGTAGCCAGGGGGGGTTCTGGACCTCCCCCTGAAACTTTGAAAATATGTTGGTATAGGCATGTTTTTTACTAATTTTCCTGAGATTTGACCGTTTGGACCTTTCGAAATGAATTTCTGCTCTGGACCCCCGAACTGAATTTCTGGCTATGTGCCTGTATAAATGGGTACTTATTTATATAGTTCTTAAAACTGAAATTCATACCTATCTATAAATGGTCATATTATTTCAGGACAATCAAATTCCAAATATATCAGTTACAAATAAGTAGATTACTTTAAACTTTTTCCAGGGCACTGGCTAACTGCTGTAATTAAAAAAATCTTACAAAAACTGGTCTAAAAGCATGTGGTTCTTATTATAAAACCCACATTTAAATTTTTGAAACCTAATTAATAGTTTAGTATTATTCTTAACTTTATTTTTATACTTAATGATAGTTTTATAAGGAAATAACAAAACTTGTTAGATATATTTTAATAATTTTGTTTTAACACAGAATAAGACCTACTTGAAACTGAAATCCTAAACAAATACCTATATATATATATATATATATATATATATATATATATATATATATATATATATATATATATATATATATATATATATATACATACATAGAAAGAGAAAGACGATTGCCCGGACGAATTCTTAAAAAGAGAGGGAAAAATTGAAAGAGTCTACTGTATTATCTAATAATACATTTATCACTATTAAAAATATCATATTTTATAGAGTCTCTAAAATATCTTTTATGCTGCTTTCTGAAATTCGGTTATTAACATCAAAAGCCTAGTACTGAAGAAGTAGATTATACGAAATTAAACCCACTAAAATTTTCACCATTTCTCACTGCACTCACTTGTAAACATTTAAATTTAGAATCCCCAATTATTTGTGGTACTTCTGGATTACAGAAACAGTAGGTATTAGGTACAATAATTATTCGATCACCAACTCTGGCCAACTCGTACTAGCAAGGCCGCTTTATCTTATCTTTTAAAAGTGTTCAAGTGTAGTATAATACAAGTATTGTGGTTTTTCAGACGGACCTAAAAGCTGCAGCTGCTTTATTCTTCATCACCTTTTCATTATTTCCAGAATAATAAAATATGTGTATGTTAATAAACAGAAACTTGTAAACTTTCTTCGTGTTTTGTATGTTTTCATCAACGTCAACAAAATAATTTAAGGATAAGAGTAATTGTCAAGTTGGGTGCAGAACATGGCTTACTTGATGTCAAAATATGCATGTAATTTTCCATTTAAGAAATGATTGTTACATCTAAACACATATCTATTGTTTACGTTAACTTAACTATCGTTATCTCCAAAATCGCACCACTGGTCTAAATTCAAACATCTTTAGTGGATACGGGTGATAATGTTGTGGTTCGTTTTTTATACTTTAACTTATATTTGATAATAGCTAAAACTTTATGGAGTGTTTAGGACTTTTGATTTTGAAATCGTTTTTTTTTTTGGAAAAACGCTGGGTCTCGTCGATTTTATCATAAAATCACGTTCATACCTGCAGCCCCCTAAGTGGGGGTGGCACTACCCCTAAAATCTTAAATGGAAACGGGGGTCGAGTGATACTTCATTTTAAAAGTCTTTCGATTCCCTTCAAAATAATAGTAAAATGCATGCACTTTAGTTCAGTATTTTAAGAGATTTATTGGTTTAAAACTTAAAGTAGACTTTAAAACATCAGTTTAGTGGAAGATATGTCTTATTTTTAGGTATATTTTGCTTTGTCCATAAAATTGTAGAATTTTTCTGCGGCAATAAAGCATACTTTTGTTTGTTTGTTTGTTTGTTTGTTGATCAATTAAAGCATGAAATTTGCCAGCATTTTTATGAAACAAAAATGCACTGAAGAGTTTTATTTTGTTAGTTTGTGACTATTTAAGGACGCCAAATATAAAGCCTAAAAATAAATAAAACTGGATTGGTTTGATAATATGTAAGACATATTCAACTCATTTTTGTTAATACGTATTGACGGTAAATTATTTATAAACAAACTAGTTTGTTTATCATTTTACTGTGAAAATAGCGATTTGAACGTTGTTGTGGCAGAGTTGCTATTGTGTTAAATTCTTTCTGGAAAAAAGATAAAAGAAGGACAACCTCTTACTGATTTTAAATAAGAATTTAGTACGTAGTTCTCGACTAAGACGGCCAACCAAACCTTGTTGCTAAGATACCTTTTAACGCTTTTTAAATTAACGATTGTACACAGCACGGCAGAAAGGATTCAAATGATCGAAATATTTTTCGGAAATATTCAGTGCGCTAATAGAACATCACAAATATTTAATGAGCTACGTTCGTAACGTGCATTGAAAATATGTTCTGGAACTTGTGGCTAAATTTCGGGAAACTGGATCAATGGTGGATAAAAACATTCAAAATCCCATAAGGAACGACGAAAGGGAAGCGATGGTTTTAGGGCAAGTTTATCTAGATCCTACGTTAAGCACCCGCCAATTGGAAACTGTGTCTGGTGTTAGTGGTTAGGATCCAAAGGTTTCTTAAAGCCCATAGTTTCTATCCATACAAAATACACCTTGTGCAAGAACTTAATGAAAACGATTTTGATCGGCGATTGCAATATCTGATAAATGCTCTTTTTTTCTTAAACGGCATGATAAATCGTGATAACTGGCGACATTGTTCCGTTTCTAATCTCAGAATTTATCATGATGTACACACCCAACAGCCACAAAAATTAAATGTTTGACCTGGTATTTTTGGCGATCATATACTTAGTCCTTTTTTCTTGCCTGGAAATTTGACAGGTAAAATGTATTTACAATTATTACAAGACGCATTAGAGCCAGCGTTAACAGCAATAATTTAAAATCAGAATGATCGCCGATACGTTGAGGATAAGTTGATGTTTCAACAGGACAGTGTCTCGCCACATTATGCAATATTTGTTCGACAATATTTAGATCAGACGTTTCCAGATCGATGCATTGGAAGAAGAGGTTCTATTGAATGGCCTCCAAGATCGCCAGATTTATCACCTCTGGGGATTTCTTTCTATGCGGTCACTTAAAAAGCCAAATCTATGCGACTCAACCGACTACATTACAAGATTTGCAAAAAAGAATTGTAAATGAGTGCCTTTAAATTACTCCTGAAATATTGCATAATGTGCGGCAACGTTTTGAGCAAAACCTCAATTACTATTATGTTACCATATCATTCTTATGTCACACTTGTTTTTTGTGCAAAATTTGAAGTAAATTGGATAATTAGTTTTTTTAGTAATAATTTTTTTAACATTGTTCCGCCATATTGGATTTTTACAAAAATATTACCAGGTCATTCCCATATGACCCTTAATTTTTAACTAAAACTTGAAATCAATCTGCTAAGTAGTTTTTAAGCTATGCCGCGAACTGACAGAGAGCCAGACAGACAAACAGACGGTCCGACGGAATTGATAAAACACCTTTTTTGGTTTTTCTCTAGGGACGCTGAAACGTGAAGATATGTAAAACCAGATAGGCTGATTTTTTTCTCGTTAGAAATATTTTATTTGGACGCTATTTTGTTCGGCCATCTTTAATTAGTAACACAGTTTGAAATCAATCTGTTAACTAGTTTTTCAGGCTGAATTTTTAAATATTTTATTATGCCGCCATTTTGTTTTCCTATCTTAGATTCATAAATTTGAGATAAATTGGATAACTAGTTTTTTAATATTAAGTTTTTTTAATATTTCACTAGGCCGCCATTATTTTTCCCCGTATTAGATTTTTACGAAAATATTACCAGGTCATCCCCATATGATCCTTAAATTTTGGTCAACATTTGAAGTCAATCGAGTAAGTAGTTTTTAAGCTATGCCGCGAACTGACATACATACCGACAGACGGACCGACGGAATTGATAAACCATATTTTTTGGCATGTAGGGACGCTAAAACATAAAGATATGTAAAACCTGAGAGGGCGATTTTTTTACGATTACAAATATTTCATTTGAATGCCATTTTGTTCGGCCATTTTGAATATTAGTGTCACAATTTTGCTAGTTGACCCATATACCACAATTAGTTGTAGCACACAATTTGAAATCAATCCATT
This sequence comes from Kuschelorhynchus macadamiae, assembly GCA_030620095.1. NCBI lineage: Eukaryota > Metazoa > Arthropoda > Insecta > Coleoptera > Curculionidae > Kuschelorhynchus > Kuschelorhynchus macadamiae. Next base: position 187,250 of record JAUTXW010003267.1, read on the forward strand.
AAGTAGTTTTTCAGGCTAAAGTTGATTTTAAGATAATACTTGATATTTATGCAAAATTTAAGATAAATTGGATAAGTCGTTTTTTAATATTTCACTAGGCGGCCATTTTTTTTCGACATATTGGATTTTTACCAAAGTGTTATCAGGTCGTCCCCATAAGACCCTTCATTTTTGTCCAAAATTTGAAGTCAATTGGGGAAGTAGCTTTTTAGTTATGCCGTGAACAGACAGACCGACGGAATTGAGAAAAGATGTTTTTTGTCATCTGGGGACGTGAAGATTTGAAAAAATCTCGGAGGGTGATTTTTCACGATTACAATACTTCCTTTTTACGAGGGAAGTAAAAACTGTAGGGGTAAGTATTGAACAGACGTGTTAATATTCCCATTTTATTTTATTCTACTCGTAAGAATAATACATTTTTAATGTTTAAGAGATTAAACGGAAAAGATTAAATCAGAAACTATCTACATTAGTAAACTATTTTATTAAATGTTCTGGGGACTACTTTACGATACTTACTATGCAAATTTATAACAGGTTTTCCCAAGAGTCACTTTAAATGCCTATTGGTTTTTTGATAACTTTAATTCTGTTTTAAGGAGGTATATCTTGAGGCTCCTACTTTATGGTTATCTTGAAAAAAGTCAAAGACCCTTTAAGAGTAAATGATCCTATCTTAAGTGTTTTAAGGCTAATAATAAAACCAAATTATAAAAGCATTAGACATTTACATTGCTTTGGTTCTAACAAAGCACTATGATAGTCATTAAATATCTTTGTTAAAACCGTTTATTCCTTACAACCTTAGAGTAAGAATCCAAGTAGAGATCACAACTCATTCATAAAGCACGTTAGGGGTATGCGCCAACATGCTTCCCCTATTTTTCACATTCTATCGACCAATGTTTACGATAAAACAAGAAGTGGGGATGGCCCATGTCCAAGCCGTGGCCATTTGTTGACGAATGCCAGTGACGGCGTGAGTTTTCACTTCCCGCATAAGGAAATATCATTAATCGTGAAAAATTATCGTTCCGGGTTTTTACAGACCCTCATTACCTCATTACTGTCGGTCGGTCGGTCTGTTCCGGTATAGCTAAAAAATCCACTTACTCGATTAACTTTAATTTTCCACAAAAATTGCGTCTGATATTAAAAAAAAAGTGGTAAAATATTGGTATGAATTTAATATGGCGGAACAAAATGACGACCTGTTAAAATATTTGATGTACGAAAATGAAGAAATGGGCCGTGCTTCATTATCGTTGACAAAAAGAAGGTTTCTTACCTAAGTATTCCTTAATGAGGCAAATAGGTATTTTTACAAACTTCAAAGAAATAATCGTTCTCTACTTCACTATCTAAAATCAAACCATTAAGTTAGGTAAGTTTAAAAGGAAATTAGTTATTTATGTATTATTAAACTTTAGTTTTTAGTTGTTTGCCTTATATCACTATCATTTTGTAATTGTGACATTTAGAAAAATTATTTGTTCAGTTGTTGAAAATGTCATCTTAAACCTGTAACTGTCAAGTTAGACCTTGTCTAGACTTAAACCTCTTTAGTGAATACGGGTGTTACAGTTTTAAACTAAGATCAATGCTTTTAACGCGCTTTTATTAGCTTCCTATTCTTTTGATTGTATGTTTGTATGTCTGCTTCAAATCTTTTAATGGATTTTTCAGCACTTCCATTACCGATTATTTTCAAATTTGACATGCATACCCTTTCGGATATAAAAAATCCGATTTTTTTTAGTCAACGTTTAGAAATCCAAAATGGCGGCGCCAATACGGCCGACGAATTTTGTACTTGTGCAGCCAAAATTAAAAATCAGTGCCTAGGAAAATTTAAAAGTGTCAGCATTTAAAAATTTAAAATAGCGGTGTCAAAATGACAATGTCAACAGGTCGGACGGATGATTTTAACATTTGTGGGGATTATTTAAGAAAGCACAACAACAATCAAAATGGTGGTGTCAATATAGCGAACGAATTTTGTCATTTGTACAAATTCGGCTGAAATATCAGTATCTAGAAATATTTAAGAATAAAAGTTATGAAATATTAGTCAATATTTGAGAATTAAAAATGGCGGCACCGCCATAGCAGACTAATTTTAAAAGTTTTGCAGATTTGATTAAAATTCGGCATTAAGGGGTATCTAAGACTGCACATCATGAATTTTTGTCAACATTTTCAAAAATTCAAGATTGTAATGCCAACATGGCGGCGGAATTTTAACATTTGTTTAGATTTGGCTGAAAGAAAGTAGGAATCTGGGGGTATTTGAAAATACATATCATACATTTTTAGTAAATATTTAAAAATGAGAGTAAATATTTATTAAAAATCGATATTAAGTGAGCAATTTATACATTTTTAGTAATAAATATTTAAAATGGGGATGTCATCAGTCAATCAATCCGAGGGGGCGATTTTTTTACGATTACAAATATTTCATTTGAATGTCATTTTGTTCGGCCATTCTGAATATTAGTGTCACAATTTTACTAGTTGACCCATATACCATATACATCAATCCATCAATTCGATATGTACTTTTTTCAGTTATTTTTAAACATTTAATCAGGCCACCGTTTTGTTCCCCCATTTTGAATTTGTCTCAATATTTTTACCAGTTCATCCCTATATAATATTTGATTTTTGAGCAAAATTTGAACATAATCGATGTAGTAGTTTTCTGCATTGACACACAATATTTTAATAGGCCGTAATTTTGGATTTGCGGTAAAACTTATCAGTTGGTGGTCATATCAAACCTAATTTTGTTTCAAAATTTGGATAAAATGGATAAACAGTTTCTTAGTAATATTTTTGTAACATTTCAACAAACCGCCATTTTGTTCAGCCATATTGGATGTTTACCAAAATGTTACCACGTCATTATCATATGACCTTTAATTTTTAACCAAAACTTGAACTAAATGGGACAAGCAGTTCTTGAGCTTTGTCGCGGACAGATATACAGACTAACCGACGGAACTGAGAAAACGTTAAAAAAAGCGAACGCTATTAGATACGAATAGAATAGCCAATTGGCATATTGTTTTTCCATGTTAATAGCTAAAATTTAAAAAATAAAAGATTTTTTTAATTTTCAATATCCTAAATCTTAAATTCTAACAAGTTTAGAACATGTTTACGAACACGTTTTTACTTTTAATACCCAAAGAATCAGCATTTAAATTCCTTTACCTGACAACACTTACATAAACAATTGGCCCAACTCAAGTGAAAATTAAAAAAAGGCGCGAAATCATCCGAAACTTTATTATTTCCCCAGATTTCATCCAAAATCTAGTGATTTTCGAAATCGCAGTACGTTTTTTTTTGAGCGTGAGACGCCCTCGACTATTTTGATATAGTATAGGTACATTACTTTAATTTTCTGATAGGAAAAACTATTGTAACCGGCAAAAAAATCACCTCAGAGTCTTTTTTGAATAATTTTGCTTCTGAAGATTCTCACATGACCCACGACGAAATAAACGTTCTATTATACTGCATGAACCAGATTGGTCAATACGTCATGTGACCCAAAATAAGTGAATAAGGTATCTTCCATTAGACATGTCTCCTAGAAAAGGAAATCTTGCTGTTTACTTAGTGATTAAAAATTTTTTTTTTACGAACTCACATTGCCGCAACATAGTTAGGTCAACTAAAGCTCCTAGTTTCGCAATGCCCAAGATAAAGTAAATAAAACTTATTTATTAAATATTTAAAAAATTAATGTTCTTGTAATATCACCGCACCTTTAGAACGCTGCTTCTTGAAGTAAGGCAACATATAATTAGCAGATTTGAACCATATCAACAAATACACAACAATACATTAAAAGACATGAGTAGTGATGCTAAGAAAAGCTTGATAGGTTTTTTGCATCCACAAGCGAAAAATATGGTATTAAATCTAATAAGATATTACGAAAATGAAAATTCGCCGGCCAATATCCAGGAGACAGTACCGAAAGCTCTGGGAATGGGTATAAGGACTCTGCAGAAAATTGTGCATGAAAAAAAGCATAATCTACTACCGAAGAAAATTAAGAAATGTACACGAAAAAAGCCAAAGACAGAAGACACCGTGACTAAGTGACAATGTAAAAATGGATGTTCGTAATGCAATTTACGATTTATACACATCAAAATTTAGAAAAGTTTTTAGACGAGACTTGGATATTTTCTAATGGAAGTGGTTCGAAATCTTGGCAGGAAGAGTCTGTAAAAAGTGTCAAGGGAAAAAGGGATGTGAGGCGGGAAAACGGTTCATCATTTTGCATGCAGGTTCTTCAACAGGATTTCTCCCAGGTGCAAGTTTACTGTTTTGTTCAACATCCAAAAGTATGAACTACCATGATAATATGAACTGTGAACTGCTTGAAAAGTGGTTAAAAGAACAACTGATTCCAAATTTAGATGCTCCATCTTTAATCATTCCGGACAATGCATCTTATCATTCAAAAATCTTAAATAAACAACCTACTTCATCCTGGAAGAAAAGTGATATTTATGAGTGGCTAATAAAACAAAAACAAAATCCTTTACCCAATATGCTGAAACTAGAACTTCTTTTAATGGCAAAATCTAATAAAAAACCAAATATATACCATTGCCAGTTTAACGCAATAGAATTAATATGGGCTGGGGCAAAATCATATTACGAAAAACACGTGAACGATGGTCTTACATTAGATGAAGTTCAAATGGTTTGGCAAGATTCATTAAATTATCTTACGCCGGAGTACTAGAAGAAATCTGTGGAACATACGTAGAAATTAATATGGGATTGGTGAAATCGAGAACGAGTTCTAGATGTCGAAATAGCACCAATGATCATTGGGCTATTTGAGGACGACTCAGAAGATGAGGAAGTGATGATGATATTTTTTAGTCTATAATATTAAAAAGTTTCTGAAGGATTATATTAGTCTTTGACGTATATAAATCACAAATTGCATTATGAATATCCATTTTTGCATTGTAACCTAAGTCTTTTGCCTTTGGGTTTTTTCGTGTACATTTCTTAATCTTCTTCGGAAGTAAATTATGTTTTTTTTTCATGCACAAGTTTCTGTACATTCCTGATACTGATTCTTAGAGCTTTTGCCACTGGCTCTTGGATATTAGCCAGTGAATTTTGTAGGCAATCAATAAATAATTATAGAATACTTGTTCCAATTTTAAAGCGTGTTTAAAATAAGTAAATTTTTTTATTAATTATAAGACAAAATTTGATATATAAAAATCGGTAAAATCGCTTTACCAGAAACTCGGGGCTAACGAAAAATATATATATATATATATATATATATATATATATATATATATATATATATATATATATATATATATATATATATATATATATATATATATATATATATATATATATATATATATATATATATATATATATATATATATATATATATATATATATATATATATATATATATATATATATATATATATATATATATATATATATATATATATATATATATATATATATATATATATATATATATATATATATATATATATATATATATATATATATATATATATATATATATAAAAGAGAAACAGAAATTTTAATTTCTGTGCGGTTCTTGGTCGTAAAAAGTTATACAAAACGAATGCGGTCTTATCGTGCGGGTCCAAAGGTCGCCAACATTATGAATCAAATCAGAAAATCACCGTTTTTATATATATATATATATATATATATATATATATATATATATATATATATAGAGCCTGTAAATCGGATAAGTAGTTTTTTAGCTATGCCGCGAACCGACAGACTGACTGACGGACAGACATACCTACAGACGGAATTGAGAAAACATGTTTTCCGGCATCTAGGGACCCTTAAACGTAAAGATCTGAAAAAAATCTCACGAGGGAAGTAATAACTGATTATCTTGTGCTTTTGACAAAAGTGTATATTTTTGCAAAATAAATTTTTTTTGTTATCACAATACAAAAAAAAAAGTTTCCTTTGTACAGGGGTGGCCCGCATTTAAATAAATGACGCTGTATAAGTGGTTAGATTTTTAGGTCAAGCGGGGCTCATAATTTTTGGTGATTGATAAAAAAATCTCACTTTCATTAAAGGGCTGTATAAACAGGACATATCCTGATTGTTCCAGTGATTCGAACCGCCTTCCGACTTTATTAAGGCGCTTGCCATTTTGTGTATTTTTGTTTTTTGGCCAACCAAAAAATTTTAACCAAATACATATTTAGCGAATTTTCGTATTTAGTCCCTCGGCATTTAATATATAAAATAATATTAAGTGGCTATCTTAATAATATTGCGTAATATAATAAAAAAAAACTATTTTCTTTCTCCCTGTATATTTGTAAATAGCCCATCGAGATTTAATAGCTCGATAAAAGAATCACACATTTTGGTATTCACTGTGTTTTCTGATTTGATTCATAATGTTGGTGACCTTTGGACCCGCACGATAAGACCGCATTCGACTATATCTAATAAAATATTTTTTTAGCAAATTAATTTCTTTAATGTTGAAATTTATTGTAGTTCCACGACCCACTATTGGTTTTTAAGCCACGCTGGTCACGTGACCCTGTAACAATGTTTACTGTAGACTATTATACTTTTTTACTATAAGGATCCTTTGACAATGAAAGTGGGATGGTCTAATACCACAGAGGGATGGTCTAATACGTGGAGTTGTGGATCGGGTTTGTTAAAACTGTTACTGGTGAAATCTGATCTGAGACTTTGTGTATTTTACTTTGTATTTTACTATTTTGCAATAAAAGTAATTTCTTTATACTGCTTAGAAACTAATACTGGAAATACATTACTATTCTTTGTATGAAAATTTTATTGCATCATGTTTAAACATATTCACCGTAATATAAATTGGTATAAACATTGGTGTTCCTGGCTAGGCTTGGCATCGTCGTACGATCGAGCTTATACTGTGGGGTAATCTTGGCAGTGGCTAAATATGTAAATATTGAACTCTATTTTTATTCTTCCTCTAAGCTTACAACCACCTTAAAATATTTTTGTTTTAATGTCGGCTTAAAATAGCCAAAGGAGCCTTAGGAACCTAAATAAAGAAGAGTCATAGAGCTTTCTTAAAACTTCTCTTTGTTTCAAGAAAATAGTGATTTCTGTAAGTTAATGAAGAAACCTTTTGGTTGTATTTTGTCTTAATTTATTTTAAAAATTTAACCTTGATTTTGTTGTTTAAAATATGAATTCAAACGAAAATAAGTGTTTAAACGCCAGAAAAAACAGAACTATATTAAAATAAAGAATTTATAGTTAACAATCCGAAGATCGTTAACTTCGCAAGAACATAACTGTTTTATTCCGTCTGTGAGAAAAATTAAGCGGTTTTACAAAAAAAGGGGTTATGTTACCTGTAGGTTCTATTTAGACATAAAGGGTTGAACATGGCATTTGTCAAGTAAAATAAGCTAGTTTTTTCCTATTAGCCAAATGTAGTAAATACTTTTATCACATACTTAAAAAAATATATCTGCACTACAAGTGTATAAACAGTCTGAATAAATACTATGCCAGGACCAAATAGTTTTAAAATTATCTTAATGAGAGTTAATTGGTTTGACGGTTTTTTTTCGGCCATCTTTTTATCTGCATGAAAATATGACGCTACTAAAGATAAATTCGTTTATTTGGTTTTAAGCTTTAAAAAATAATAATCAGTATTTTTATATTCGGTTGTGTACATTTTACGCAAATTCGATACGTTTGGTCGACTTTTGCAAATATACTCTATTTTTATTTAATTAATTTTTATAATAAATTAAGGTGTTGAAGGTGCGGTGTTAGTTTTTTAAAACTATTTTCCACTGTCTCACTAAAAAAATTCACATGGGTTATGATTTTCCATTATATTTATCTGTGTACACCCCAATTTAATTTCAATATAAATACTGACACACTTCATATTTTCTTAAAAACTCCCATCATTTATTGTGTTGTACATTTAAACTTGAAAGTATCAACCATAAAACACAGATACGATTAACTGACTATATCACATATTTTTTGGAGATTATTTTGCATTTTTAATTCAGATCGAATGCCCACTTGTTTTATCAAAGCTCTAAAAGTGCACTCCTAAAAACAAAAATGTTTTATGTGTTACCTTTATGTTTTAGGGCACCCTTGCTGTATTGATTTTATGAAAGACCTAAGAAAGACTTAAATCCAAGTAAAATGTTTTAAGAGACGCTTTATTACGGGCTGTAAGAATGGTGGTTGTATTGAATTTTAAGAATGATTTTCAAAGAAAAGTTGCTTTAACAAGGTATTTTACAGCTGAGCTGGGACAACCGCCTGTAGCTTGTGATAAAACTAAAAATGTTACTTAAGTCCACACCCCAGGTCCACACACACTTTGTTATTTTTTAATATGTTTAAGAACATGGCATATGCTGAACACATAAATACTGCATCAGAAAATAAAGAAACATTGTTTGCAATAAACACCACATAATAGTTCTTAGCCGCCAAATATCTGGTGGTCACATTAAGTTATAATACCAAAAATGTGCATTTTATAATGTTTATTTAACAAAGTGACAAAAATGACAAGTGTATGTCAAAGTAGGCCTTGAGACAGCGCGGCGGGTGCGATGATTTTGAAATGTATGATCTACGTTCCATTATTAAGAAAATCATGTATCGTGGAATTAGACAGTATCAAAATGGAATTACTTTCCGACGTTTCACCTTCGATTACGCCAGTCATCTTCAGTAGTCTTTACTCCACGACGGCAGAACTTTAAATGTCAGTAAGGAAGGGTCCATTTATGCGATTTAAATTCAATTTATATCTAAATTTGTGCTACAGTTTTATGATTATGATGGCAGGCAGTCTATGTTTGTCCTGCCAAGTGGGAGTTCGATGTTCCTATATGTTTTTTCTAGTCATTTCTGTTGCTTAATTACATGATTTATCAGAGCAGCACATTAGTCCACATATTGAGATACGAAATTTACATAAATATTCGTTTCAGTACATTTAAAGCAGTCTTTTTGAGTTGCAAAAAAGTTAAAAATATTTTTTCATATTAGCACCGTATTTGATAACACACTCCTTGCAATATTCTGGTCAGCATGCTCCTTGTTAGTTTCTCCTCTTATGTTATTGGAGTTTTGACAACCCATCTCACTTTTTTCTGATAACCCTTCCCGTACTGTATTATTTCACTAGCTCTCGACGATTTTACAAGAAGTCAAAACATAGAAACGTATTATTAATGGTTAAAAATAAACCATCGTTTATTAACTCCCAAACTACGAAAAGACCGAATTTTACTAAACAATATCAACGGATTAATTTATTATTGGAAATTTTCAAAAAGGAAAATGCCGACTGCATTTAGTAAATAATTTAGTTCTTAAATTATTTTTAAAATAAAACAAAAATATTGAAACATACATAAGGCAAAGGAATATCGAAATCTGACATCAGTATATAAATGATGGTCTTGCTCTCACAAGTTTCAATGTTTTGCTGCTAAAATTTTGCACAGAGAATCCCAATAATACAAGCTGACATTTTGACTAAATCTTTTAAATGTCAAAAGTTAACCGTCTCGCCTGGGCGATGTATGAGCCAATGTATCTTAAGCGTCAGTAGACAAAATTATTATCAACATATAAAAATATAAGTACCAATAGTAGAAATCTATACCGAAATTCTAATACCACCATTCTTACCAAAACGTTAAGAACGGTACATTTCCAAATTAACCATTTTCTATCAAGTTACACAATTTTGTTTATAATGGACAGTGTACATATTTTACAGATGTTTTATATAAGATATAGAATTTAAAACATTCTCTACTTTGCATTTATTTTAATTAGCAAACATCACAGTAAAAATAAATGCCTCAAAATATTTTGAAATGTACATCAATTAACTAAAAAATCCTTTTATATCATATTTACTTTCTATAACGCATAATTTGTTAGAATAATGTCTACATTTTATTGAAATAATTGTAAATTTTAATAGCTATGAGCCCAATATATTAAAATTTCCGAATACTTCGTATATACAAAATTATAAATTCAAAGTCAAAAAGTGTAAATATAATTTTTGCTAGTTATTTTACATACTTTGTTTTATATTTTACTGGGATGGCTTTTTCTGTACTGATACAATAATATTTCAAACCACTGTGTGGTGGAGCGCGGTTAATTTCGTAAGTTGTAATGTCTCAGCATATCACAATCCTCGGCGAAACGAATGTTACCTATCTATATTTTTCTACTTTAGTCTTTTTTTCACTGCAATATCTTAATAATACTTACTCTTTGCCCACCCTACAAGGTGTTCGGAAATCCCGTTCCTACATTTGAAGGGTTGTTCTAAACTGTGCAAGCTATCAGAAAAATCCAAGGAACATAAATTCGTAAAATACAGCGAGAAATACAATAGAAATACCAAATTAAGTCAGTGTTGCTATAGCAATTTTTTATATAACATCGTGTGCCAAATTTGAATCAAATAAAACAGAAATGTATCCGGGTCCATCTGTATAGAAGCCTTTTTTTACATAATTTTATTGCTGAATAGCCCCTTCAAATAGTGGAACTGAATTTCCGGACACCTCGTGTACCAGGTGTGCATTTTGGGTTCCAGTTTTCTTTTCCGCATTTACTATTCGGTTGCTACAAATCCTTATTAACGGAATCATGAGGTTAAAGAAAGCACAAACCTTAAAATAATGACATATGTACAAAGTGTCCTTGAAAATAAATAAAAGAAGCAACCCTTTTTTTCTTGCAACCTTATTCTTTTTTGTCATTGAAAGTACGGCTCTCTTCTTTTTTATATGGTATCATTAAACTATTTAAAGTGAAGTATTTCTATAACCTTTAAAAATCGTTTTAATGTTTTGAAAGCAGGGTGCTCAGAAAACATATTTTATCAGCAGAAAGGGCCTTAAATTACCTTAATTTTGATTTCAACAAGTTTACCTGTATTCTTAACAGTTTTAGAAATATTAACAGTTTTTGAAGCAAAGCGTAATAAATTCATATTTTTTAGACTCTACTTAACCAAGTGACCTTACTTAAATGAGCTGTGATATATTTAGAAAGTTAACCATAAAAATATTAAGGGCATTGGTTATTATTAACAATTACGTTTAATAGCTCTGAAAAAAAACCGAGATTTGTGGTTACCAAGAGAACATCATTGAAATGTATGAAGTTTTTGATTTCATCGAGGATTTAAAGATGAGCGATCCCGTAATTTTTAATCACACTGAGTCGTTCCCGTGAGTTTTTAGTATCAGTGATTTTAAGTCGTGACGCGATTACAACTTTAATTGTATTAAGAATATCGCCTTTGTTTATTCACAGAATCGCAATTTTTAGGTGTGATTGTGATCACACCTAATAACTTATGGGAATTCGCATTTGGAGGGTGCAACATAAATCCATTTTAACTAAAAATGTATTTTCAAAATTAAAAATTCATCTGAAATTATGAATATGTATATATTGAATATATAAACCTTATAAATAAACAAACATTTAGAATATTATATTCGTAGTAAATGTATATAAAACACAATATTTGTTAATCAGTAACCAGTTTATATAAATATCTTTTCAAACTGCCGAAATTGTTTTGTTTAATGGCACTGGTCACAGACGAATTCCCAGAGAAATCAAAATAAAGTTTATCGTTGGGCAAAACTTAACCTTCATATTTTTATTGTTTTAATATAGATGGACTTTTTTACATTATCCCAAACAAGAACTTAACCAGGGCTAATCAAAATCCGTATGCACCCTTTTATATATAGAAGGTGTTATAACTGGCATGTTTATTAAGTAGAGAAGCTATGAAAATATAAAACATTTCCGAAATAATTTGATTGAATATAACTTTTAGATTTCTTATTAGCGTTTTCCCGATATTGGGCTGCACAATGTAGTGAATAATATTATAATTTGTTTTTGATATTTATAATGAAGCCATTAAACATTTTAATTTAATTCATCAAAGATACCAAACATTTCTAATAGCATTTTTTGTATTGTGTCTTAGTAGAACTATTGTATTGGTCGTCATGGGAAAATTTAAAAGTTTATTTAAAGATCATGTTTTTATAAAGTTCCTAATAGCTTTCAGAGTACCTATATTTTATCTAGGTTTTCTTGTATTTACGTTCCTGCATTAGTATTACATATGTATGTTCGGGCAAGTCTAATTACGAGTGGATAATTTGCTTGCCCAATTTTACTTTCTACGCTTATTTTTTAGTTAGGGGGTTAGGCGATTTGGGCGATAATTGATTGGCCTTTCGTCCACAATTGCTTCCAAAGAGTTGGCAACCCTGGATACGTCACCGATGTGAGAAGTAGCCATTCCATTCTATTTCGAAAAACAGCAGAGGTAAATAGCAACATAATAACGTTAATAATAGCGATTGTTTTCTGTAATTTTTCAAGTTTTTAGTCAGTCAGTGCTTTTAGGAGGTAATCGGGTTTAAAATTCAACATTATTTTTCAGGTTGACGCTCATTTTAAATTACACGAGGTAAGTTATATAACAAAAATCTTTATATGCTTCATTACACAATGATATAATTAGTTAAATCGACAATTTAATTAGTTTCTAAAATATAGTAGGTACCTTATTGTAACAAGTAAGACACATAGATAGCTGAACAATTATTTTCTGTAGTAACACAGCACAATGCAATGGCGCAAAATAGGCTTCTTGTTATATAAAAATTATTAGAAGCACACTTATAAGCTTTTTGTAACATTCCTTAACAGGATATAAATAAATAAGCAAAAAATCCTATATAAGTTGAGACTTAAATGAAAAAATAGTGTTTCACAATTAGTTAAAAACTTAAATATATATGTATATAACAGCTGGGCAAAGTATAAAATGCTTGTACTTAAAGAAATATATGAGTGAGACCGAAAGATTATCTAAGATGCTTTTATGTATTTGGTATTCGTTATAACGCTAGTAAGAATGACAGAGGCAATACCTGAAAGCGGTATTATTAAACTCATTTTTCAATAGATATTAACGTGGACGCTTTAAATGGAATAAATTCAGTAACTTGGAAACTATTGAAAATTTCGAAAAACTATTTTCCCCGTTAAATTCATTTATTCGACTCCGGATCCTTTGGTAGCATCAATTTGATTGCGAATCTATGAATTCTGATATCATGTACTTATTTTTTAAATGTAACACCCCATATCAATGGTTTGTGTAGATCAGTGGAACATTGTAAAAACATTTTGTTTAACATGTTCTATACCCAAATTAAACTGTTTTCAAAAAAATGGCGTCTTAAAATTATCATTTTGGGCCAATTTCAGGTCTATCGGATAAACGGTTAAACATAGAACAAAATGACTTGCACTTTCCTATCTTATCAAATTCCGGTTCAGTCGGAAATGTCAAAATTCGACACCGGTGTCCACTTCCGGTTGAATGGAAATCAATATAGGATTTCATGCCATTTTGTTCTAACGTTTTGACGGTAGAGAGCTCTAAGTGGCATATAGTGACAATTTTTGTAACCCCATTTCCTCAAACAGTTAAATTTAGGTATAGTATATGTTACATAAAATAATGTTCTATTGATCTAAAAAAATAAAATACAGGGTATTGCATTTAAAAAACAAGTGTATGGTTAAATCGGTATTAAAAAAACGGGTAAAACATTGTTCTAAACCATAAATAGTTTATAAGTTATATGATTTATTCCAGTTACTCGTTCCACCCTGTATATATATATATATCTAGGCCTCTACCTGCTAGATGGCACTCTATTTTTACAAATAAATTGCAAGATGGGTGGGGGACACATAGAGCTGCAATTAAAAATTATTTCGAGATAGACGGATGCAGCAAGAATACGTGTGATATAAAAGTTAATTTTTTTGTTTTAAGATTTTGTTGCTTTTTTAATTCTATACCTAGATGCAATAGTTCTTACGCGATTTGCATTTTTCGTAGTAAGTGTACTGGTACTGTCTATATAATTCCTTGAATCATTATTATTAATAAGCACACCCCGTATATAATGCCTTAGAATAACGTATAAGTTAATTATATATTAAAATGTATTAGGTCTAGCTGTTCCTAAATTTTGTAGTTTTGCACTAAACCGGACTTTTCAATATTCAGGACATTAAATTACAAAAATTCGAGGTAGCATTACCGCTTCCTGAAATTTGTACCTAACGGGTAAAAAACCCTATTTGTTGGGAAACTCCAAAAGTTAGGTATAGGCAAATCTAATGCAGGTTGATAGATGATTAAATTTTACGTTATACCAAATTATTACGTAGAGATGTGCTTATTAATAATAATGATACAAGTATTTTAACATATACTACCACTACACATACTAAGAAAAACCTAAGTAACTAGTAACTATGCATTTAGGTATAGGAAATACAAATACCGTTTAATGCGTTTAATGGGGAATTGAATACACTCACGTGGTGTGGGAATATGCCGGAGCCGCAGGTTTAATAAAAAAATAAAGGAGATTAATAATACAATTTAAAAAAAGTATTCCACCGATTTTTGTGCACTTTGTATAATACTGAATGCCAGGAAACCTTAAAAGTTAAAGCTTCTTTAGCTTGTACTTTATTGTTTAGCTGGTCACATTAATTATTTTCGGTATCATCCACTCTTTAAAAAAATAGATATTTTCAAGAAAATTAGAAACCCTCATAAGTTACTTATAGGTAACCCTTGATAAATTGTGTCCTAGCCTTTTATGAAGTTTCTAATATAATAATTTTAAATTGTATACGGTTCGTATATATTCTCAAGTTATATTTAAAAAGAAAGTACCGTTTAGCAGGTACCTACGGGTATCGAGTACCTCCATCTGTGTTACATCGCATATCATAGAGGAACAACATAGTTTAATAGCTTTAAATATTTATAGAAATAAATAATTTACATTTATACAACTTTACCAACATTCGTCATTTTTGTTTTAGTTTGCTCAATATTTCTTTTTGGTACAACCCGTTTTTAAAACAAATATTTACATATTCTTAATCAAGTATCAGTTCTGTAATTAAATGGATAAAATGCAAAAGAAAACTGCTAGACCTTTTGGCATAGGTGTATAAAAGTACAAAAAATACATACATAATAATAACTAGTCTTCCTCTTTAAAACGTCTGTAAATTGCCTGAACGTAAGTGAAGACGCATTTCCAATCCGGTTTTCGAGTTTCTAACATGTCCTCTACGTCCAAAAGGGGAAAAATATCAGCTTTCTCACTGAAACAAATTGAGTTAATGTAACATAAAAAGATATATTATTATATTAAAAAGGAAGAATTGATCAGTGGGAAGCCATTATTGATAAATTTATTGATATTTCCTGGGATTTTTATAAAGTAAAATTGAGATAAGATAATTTTAAATATTATATGTAAAAAAGTATATTGTTAGTTCTTACACTACGAAAGAGTAGGTTTTAGAAGATGAAAATCGAAATTTGTTTAGGATCCAACACAAAAAGAAAGTCAGCGAAATGTTCTATAAATAAATGTTCTAGAAGCTGTCAGAATATTTTAGACATTTGGTGTGTTTGATTCAATGTGAAATGTTACACCGACACAAAATATTACAATGAGCCACAAATTTAATTAATGTAAGAAATTAAAAAAAAAAATTCTTTATTCAGAGAAAGGGTTTTCGGAACAAACAGTTTAAGATGAGTACAAATTATGTTATATGAAACTAAATTATAAAATTCAAAGGTATAATACAAAAATAAGGTGTTCTATTTAAAATATAGCATTTTTAGAAGGCATATTGTCATGTTTTATTAAAATAAATGTGTAATTGTTTTTTTTAAGACCACAAAAATCGTATTTCTGCTAAAATTAAACACTTTTAATTTTGGCTCAAAAAAAATGTTTGTATATTTTTAAACGTTTGTTGGTCTTTGCCCCCAGATTCAAGTTTGATCAGATCTACTTTTCATAGCATTTAACACTTTTAGTTCGCCAGTTATGTTTTGCTTATTGAAAATTGTGATATTTAGAAAAAGTATTTGTTTTATTAAACCGAAAACTTTTACTATACACTATTAATTAAGAAATCATGGTTCTTGGCATCAGACCGTGGAGGCATTTTCTGACGTTTCGCCCGCGATTGCCAGAGGCATATTCATATATTCTATGAAATCGGAACACCGAATCATTCCGAGTGATGTAAGCCATTTTCGACCTATGCTCATCGAACCTCGACCCAGAGTAGCGATCGGTTTTCTCGTCTAATTTAGATCGCAAGCCATATCTGTCTTGGATATATTAGGATGTATATAAATTTCAATAGATTCTTTAACTTTTCGTTTATAGAATCACGACAACGACGCAATAACTTTGGTTACTTTTATATTTATGAAAGATCCACTGGAATGTTTGTGCTAAACCTTCCTTAGTATACGGATCTTCTAGTTTTTCCTACATACACATCACCATAAGAACAATGAGTTCAAGCAAAATGAGTATATATATATATTCATTTTGCTTGAAAATGAATAATATCTTTCGGTACACTTGCAGTTTTGTCCGTGTTTCTGTATATGAATGAAAATTTTATATTTCCTACATCTGATTCCTTAATTCCACATTCTGAAGTTGCTCATTCTTTACTTTTATACTCTCGTGTTGGAGGAAATGATTATTATATTATCTAAAGGGCCGTCTAATATGTATAGTCAGTACGTCAGTCAGATTTTATGTTTCCGATTCGAAAGAATTTTTATCACAAATCGCCAGGGCTCTAAAAACTAATAATTTAATAACTGTTTACTTCTATGCTGGACGCATTTAGGTCCTTAGTATGTGTTAGTTATGTTGTTATGTGAAATGACCTAAAGCCTCATCATCGTGTCCTTTGTACCATAACAGCAAAAAATGGAATCGACCTTCTGATTTAATTTCCATTGCTTTATATTTTGTGTAACACAATAAGATTTTGAGCACCATGAGGACACCAAAAAATGTGTCATTTACATACTTGAATTACGTAAAAACTTATTGGAAAACGAAATATCTTGATGTGCGACAATGTTCAATGGGGTCTACCAGTGTGATGTCAAGATTTTTATGGCGATATATGTCAATTACGTTTTAAATTGAATAAATAATGATGATTGATTGATTCTACATCGAAACTGACCACGATAATTTTGAAATCTAACTGAAATGTTTTTAATTTTTTTTATATATTTTTTTATATTTATTATTAATAATATGTATCTGATATATTTCGCCATAATAATTTTAACAGCATGCTGGTATATCTAATTAAAGCATATCTGACATCTACGGATATCACTTATCAAATAACTTTTTAGGAGCAAGCATCGGGTTTGACCATCGGTCACCGCTATAACCTGTGATAGCAAATATCTCCATGGAAGCTATCTTAGCGTCATCTTCATTTACGCTAAAATCATAATAATATGTATTTAGCTCCCCCGTGCTTCTTGATGATTCAAATCAGCAACAACTAAATATAAAATGTACGATGAAAAATGGTTTTCCCTTTCTAGGTTTTCTTGTTAAAACAATGCAACCAACACATACTAATGTGTAGGTACCTAAATGAAAAATTTCATCTTGATCCACCACAGAAGCAATACGTTTTTAGAGCATTGGTTGTAATCAAAATTATTTACAATCGGAAACAAAAACTGACTCAAGCGTTAAGAGGGAATTGATATTGCATTGAAGATATTAGACGGTCATTTAGGAAATATAGCCAATATTCTTCTGCGAGATAATATTAGTATGATAGAAGGTGTAGTTCTTTCATTCACGCAGGGATCATGAGACAAAACTACGAGATTATTTTGACGATCCAAGAATTTTTTGCGATTGCGGTGGAATACTAGTAACGAAATCAAGGGGTATATGCAATTTTTTGCTCATGTGGTGTGTGTGTGTATGTATGTATGTGTGTGTGTATGTGTGTATGTATGAGTGTGTGTGAGTGTGTATGAGTCTGCGTTTGAGTCTGCGTGTGTGTGTGTGTGTGTGTGTGTGCGTGTGTGTGTGTGTGTGTGCGTGTGTGTGTGTGTGTGTGTGTGTGTGTGTGTGTGTGTGTGTGTGTGTGTGTGTGTGTGTGTGTGTGTGTGTGTGTGTGTGTGTGTGTGTGTGTGTGTGTGTGTGTGTGTGTGTGTGTGTGTGTGTGTGTGTGTGTGTGTGTGTGTGTGTGTGTGTGTGTGTGTGTGTGTGTGTGTGTGTGTGTGTGTGTGTGTGTGTGTGTGTGTGTGTGTGTGTGTGTGTGTGTGTGTGTGTGTGTGTGTGTGTGTGTGTGTGTGTGTGGGGGTGAGTATAATAGCTACATATTAAAAAGAAAGAAATTGTCGAGTGGGCTGACTGAACATGTAAAAAACAAGCGTCAGCGTCACGATTCTATAAACGAAAATTTAGAGAACTAATTGAAATGTGTAACTATTTTAATAATTTTAATAGACTACTTTCTTATATTGTTTTATTTTGAGATCATTGTAATATATAAGTGTGAAGTTAGAGCTAATAAAGAATTAATCCCCTTTAGAGAATATGGCTGTATTTTTTTTGCTTTACGTTTGATTCACTTTTTTAAAACGTCAAAACTTACTCTGCAGTTCGGAAAGCTAACTCAAAATTGTGTCGGCGATCTTTTGGTGTGAGGACACTGTAGTCGAATGCGTCGGGTAAGAAGTGATGAATTAGTGCACAAAAGGCTAGTCCATCTGCCCAGCTGCTTGAGAAGTTGTCTAGTTGAATGTTCTGAAATATCAGATAAAATCAGCAAATATTTCTTAATAGGCATCTATGCGTAGTAAATTAATTTGACATAATTTCTTAATAGACATTAGTAAAATACTGGGTCATAAAAATACTTAAACATTGTTAGGTTGATCTGAATTTTATTAATATATCTTAATAGGTGACAAGATACATAAGATTTTTTTTTTGGTAATACCCTTTACCAATAAAAAAAAACAAAAACATGTTTAAACGATTTATTTAAAAATGACCGGGCTACATTTCTATTATGTCCGAATGTTTTTGTTTTAATTTGATAATTTAATAATATAACTAAAAAGGAGCTAAAACCATGCTCGGATTAGTAAGGCACAGTTTCATTCACTGGCGGTTCCTGGAAAAGTCTGCAATGTTGCAACGATCAGACTTATTGGTTATTTAAATGCGTTGTGGAAAAAATAATTATATATTAATAATAGTCTAATTTAAAAAGTAAATATATATTTTGGAGTCTAGGAGACTTTGTACATAATATAAAAATTTGAAGATGAAATAACAAATTGTTAATTTAGTAATATGCTACATTCAAGAATGTGCCTGTTTCTCCAATCTCTTGTAAATTCAAAATGAGCATAAAGAGAAAATTCCAAGTCTCCACCTCAGTGATGTGAATTTACATATTAGCAATCTTGTAAAACGTTATAATATATCCTTGTATAAATCCAGTTAAATTTCGTACTGCAGGACAAGTAAACCTTAAGTAATGGGGAACAAAATTTTGAATAAAATAATTTTTTGCAATACTTATGGCAATATTAATGCTTTGGGAAGTTGGAAAATGTATAATCTATGTATATAAAATACAAAGTGATTTTTTTTCCGGTTTCGCAGGCAGCAGCTCCCATATGAGCAATTTGGATCAATTATTTTTAAACGAAAGCTCTCCACCTACAGGCATATTATCACTACTTATTGTTTATTTCAAAATAATTTCCGTCTATGTGAAAGAATTTGTGTAAGGTGATTTGTTTAAAAAGTCCATTAAAAGATCCTATTTGTTTTTTTTAGAAAAATAATTTTTATTGTTATTTTATTGAATACAAATTCTGCTACTTACTACCTTGAAAAGAACCTAAAAATCTATTTGTATATTAACCTATCTCAAAACCACTAGAAGTACATATTATATATATATATATATATATATATATATATATATATATATATATATATATATATATATATATATATATATATATATATATATATATATATATATATATATATATATATATATATATATATATATATATATATATATATACAATAGCAAAAATTAGTAATTTCTGCAGGTGCAAAACGGCCTACAAAAAATTAAAAGAAGTTGAGACCGGTAGAAAAATCTTGAAAATATGAAACTAGAACAATTGACTGTGATTTTGGAAAGAATAAGGTTTTTTTGCGCTTTGTAGAAAAAATAATAATTAATAGAAAAATAATTTTAAACTGACCCTTCAAGGAAATAATGATATTCTTACTATTTTTAAATCCTACTTATTTAATCTCATAAGCTATTTGATGTGCTGTAGGCAAAATTGAATTCTACTTGGAGACTATTTTACAATGTCCTCAGAAAGAGTAGTTGAACATAAGGGAAAGTATCTTTGAAATTATTTTTTTCTAAAATAAAACAAATATTACCATAACATATGTTATGACTTGCTTTAAGATAATACACATTACGCTGGTATACTTAGTAAAGTGAAACGAGACAAGTGCTTATGATGATGAACAAAGTTGTCAAGAGAAGGCACATGATACGTACAATTTCTTTCTTTTTTCTGTGTTACATATAGTCGTGGAGCCGAAGACCAAAATGTATATCTATAGCTGCATGTCTGATACATGGTTAATTATGACTAAAGACTAGATTTTATGCATTTTGCATATATATAGATTTTTTCAATATTTTTGTGATTTTGTGGGAAAAATGCACATTTTAAAAGTTATTGCATATCCAAGTATGTTTTGGGATTTCTGTGTTATTTTGTTACGTTTTATTGGACTTTCCCCAATAGGGCAATAAAGTAGTAAAGTGTTCTTCTATTAAGAAATTGCATTAGTCTGTGGGTTTTTTGGCCAGATGTTTAAACTAGAATTTTTTTACCTACACCCTACACTCTCTATAAATTATTTATTTGTTCACATTTGATATAGTTTACCCGAATTATTGAGGTTGTCGTTTATCGTAGCCGCATTGACTTTCGTCCTCCCAAACAAAGTGAAAGAGAAAGTCGTGATTATGTCAATAATACGTTCTTCATGGATTAACTCTTATCCAGAACTTGTTCAGAACGGCAATCATGATTTTTGTAAGCCTTGTTCAAAAGTTGTTTCCTCCTCGAAGAAATTTCAAATAGATCAACACAAGCCGCCGTCTTACATTGCCATGTGTAACAAGATGAAGTCTAGTCTCTTTCGGTCCACGTTGAAGTAGTATTTTGAGAGTTTATAAATGAAAAGCATGGCCAGTCAGAATTTAACAAAGATCTGTGTAAAATGTTTCTGGTTGGTAATATTCCTTTAAACAAGTTGACTAACCCGCAAGTTAAGGCTTTTCTGCAAAAATATTCAAAATGTAATGCCCTCGATAAATCGGCATTAAGAAAAAACGTCGTTGGAAAGGTGTTTGGTACCGTGCGAGATGATATAAAGAACGAGATTGGAGGTAACTATATGTATATTGTCGCCAATGAAACAATTAAATCGTGAGGTCGTTACATAACTAATTTAATGATCGGAAAACTCACCGAAGAAGAACCTGGAAAAGCTCACCTCATAGCGATAAAATATGAAAATTTAATTCATGTAACTTGCCTAGCTCACGGATTAAATAGGGTTGCGGGAACTATTATAAACCTAATAGCAAATGTGATAAAAATATTCATAAAGGCCCCACTAAAAGTGCGGTTTTACTACCTGAGCCTGTCGTGACCAGATGGAGCCCCTGGATTCGTGCGGCAATATTTTATGCAGATAATTTCCGAAAATTGAAAGACATAATTTCACAAATGTGGGACGCTGATTCACAGTACATTCAAAAGTGTAAACGAATATTTCAGAGTGTTTTTTTTTAATTGTAATTCCTTACTTATTTTTACTGCTTTTGATTACCCTTGCCAATTTTACTATGATCTTAAAATATCAAGTTTCCATTTCAATTATTTTTTAAGATTTGTACTCCAACGATCAAATATTTAAATATCTTGTAATTAGGTACATCAAATTTGGTACGTGGGGTTAATAATAATATTATCAAATTTACCAGTTTTGCAGCAAATACGTAAACTTTTCCTTAAAGTAACTCCGTGCTCATTTTCATTGCTTATAATAACTTTTGCCAACTTTACTATGGTCTTAAAATATCAAATTTCCATTTCATTTGAATGATATGAAAACAGCACTTTTGGTAAAAAGTATTGGAAAAGTCTAAAGTTTTCTTACCTACTATTTTAAGGTTCTTCTTCAAGCTATGATAACACGATTATGACACAATGGTCATATCTTTTTCGATGGTATTGTTTGAAATTATGCCAAATTTACCGATTTTACAGAAAATAAATTTGGGTCTTTAAATTTAGCTTTATAAATATATTTGTTGCTCTGAATTGCCCTCACCAACCTATAGGACACTGTCAAGGGGGAGGAGAAACACTTTTCGCCCTTGCATAAATCCGTCTCTGCAGGCAACTAACTTGTACACGAAGTTTATTGATGTGTATAGAGAATAAACAGCTAATCTAATATATATAAACATTGTCAGAATAATTACAAAATAACAGCTCAGGGGATAGTAATAAAATAAGAAAAATAGACAAATTTTCGCATCATATTAAGCACATTTTTTTAACGAATTAGTTTCATACTGGTATCTGAATTCAGCATCAGTTATTTTAAAACATAAAAAATATAAACAGAATTTAATAAAATTTAATTTTAGCATTTTGCTGATATGTGGTATCGGGGCTCTTATTGAATTGAGCAAATTTTCCTTTACTGTAGGAACACCAGATTTCTCTCGACAAAAAAGAGGACAAGAATGTCAAGAATATCTCTGAGACAGGTCTGAAAAAAAAGGGCATGCCGTTTGTATTATAGTCCCTAATTATCGTTCCTTTATATATCCGATATAAACTATTACTAGTAATCTTTTATTTCGGATATAAGAAGGAACGATAATTACTTGATTTTTTTGTAACTGCTCAGAAATAGAATAATTCGCCCAGACACATACTTAAAAACAGGACATGTCTGGTGAAAAGAAGAGGTCTGGTAACCCTATAAAACTCTCACATTACTAGATACTTTCCCCCGTATTTACAAAAATAGTTCGACCAGGTCTAGTTGTCATGGTACTTAAACTCACTGTCATTTTGTAATCGTGACATTTAGAAACATTATTTGTTCAAATGTTAAAAATGTCATCTTAAACCTAAAACTGTCAAGTTAGATCTGGTCTAAATTTAAACCCCTTTAGTGAATATGGGTGTTTAAGTTCTAAATACAATTCATAATAAATGGCTAACAAGGTAAATTAATCTAAAGAGCATAAAATGTATAAAAAGAGTCATACAAGTTTTTTTAAAACTTATCTAGTCACATAGCCATCTAGCTCGAGCTCAAATTTTGCAAACAACCAGATTTTTAGTAACAAGTTTTTTATGATTAAAATGCTACATGATCTTTAAATATAAAGAAAAAAACTTAAAGTTAGTCATGCAGTGTATTAAAATAGTATCTGAAAGGTAGTTGAAAATAGCCCAAATAAATTGCCACAAAGAGTCCCAATATTTTCCTGAATATAAAAAATTACTGCATAGGTAATAACATGCAATTTGGATCAGTTTATGCAACACTCTTAAGGGCGATATTACATTTGGAAAAATACAGTAGGGAAGTGATCATTACTAGAATTATCAACTTTTCCGTGTGGTTGCCCACACAAAAGAAATTTAATTGTATTAGCGACCAACGACTTGCACTTGCATTCAAAAGTTGTTTAATTTTCAAGAGAGTATCATCACGCACTCCGAGCACTGAGCCACGAAGACTATGAGCTCAACACCAACTATGACAATTTAACTTATTTAATTGTATGTTATTCGAATATTACGGTATTACAGCCTTCGGCGACTTCAAATCAAGAAGGGTATTAAAAAGGAAAGGAACTATTCATAATTATTAGTCAATAAGAATGTATAATCGACAAATAGCGATTTCAACAGGAATCCGAAGCAGATCTATGACTAATTTTTAAATTGTTGCTATTGTATTTTTATTATAGTATTCCCAAAATTATTTTAATCGGCATTTCAGACAGTTTAAAATTGAAATAGTTATCTTGTCTTCGCTGGGAGGGTCCCTCAGGTCCCCCTCAGAACCTCTTTGCATTCTAGGCAAGCGCTCGAACCACTGAGCCACGAAGAACTTTTTCAACCTTAATTTATCCGAAACGTCGATTAAATAATTTTGGGAGGGGATTAAAGGGGAAAGGAACTCATTGTATCTCTCATTCGAATGCATCGTCAACTTATAACGATTTCATCAGGATTTCGGAGCAGATCTCTAAATAATAATATCAAGCCAAACTAGTTTTTAAATTTGTGTGCCTTTTTGATTGCTCTAATTTATTATTATATATTTCCCAAAATTATTTAATCGTTTCAGATAAATTAAGGTTGACAAAGTTCTTCGTGGCTCAGTGGTTAGAGCTCTTGTCTAGAATGCAAAGAGATTTTGTGTTCGAGTCCCAGCGAAGAAAATATAACTATTTCAATTTTAATCTGTCTGAAATGCCGATTAAAATAATTTTGGGAAATATATAATAATAAAATACAGCAATCAAAAAGACACACAAATTTAAAAACCAGTCTGGCTTGATATTATTATTTAGAGATCTGCTTCGAAATCCTGATGAAATCTTTATAAGATGACGATGCATTCGGATGATAGATACAATCAGTTCCTTTCCCCTTTAACACCATCTTCGGTTTGTAGCCGCAAATGGCTGCAATATCGTAATATTTTACTAACATAAAATTGACTAAATTAAATTGTCAGAAATAGTATTGAACACATGGTTATATATTATCTTAATAAGATCAGTTTTGTTTGCCTCTCCCTGTAATTGGGTGATGATTTTTTTTAGTCGCTGACTTGACATGAGGTAGGACAAATTGATATTTCATTTATGTAAGTCTAGTTGCCTATATCAGGTGAAATAAAACTTAGTCTTGCGACAGATTCGAAGTTTTTTCTATTAGCCTTATTATTCTAAATTATATTATTTACCTGAGGTCGCCATGTATTGCACAGTAACCCACAAATTCGCCCATGGGTCGCTCTAGCACCGCAGCAACTCTATTCTCAGCGCCTATAAACACAACGAAGTGCTTAAAGGCACTATAAACACTATCTGTAGGAGTTGGAGCCACACTCCAGCGTAATCAAATGTAGAATCACGGTCGTTCGCGCTTGACAAATAACGTATTTGTTCATTGTATGTTTTTTTTTTGTTTAACAATTATTAGTATTAGGGGTCATGAAAAACATTAAAAATTGTACTACCTCCACTGAAATCGCGACTCTCTAAATATGCAAATTGTTTCTGAAATATTATAAACTGTGCCGTATTGCCAATTGTTCCCTAAACATTCGTTTTCTAAATGGAATACCCTTTATATTATTGTATTTTAAGCATTTTAAATACTTTTTATATTATTGTTCCCATGCATAAATTTTCCTGTTTTCGGGAAAATTGCAGTTACAAACTGACATTTTTTAACATTTGAAACCTACCTATCTAAAATTTATATTAGTAAGATTTGGTGTTTGATAAGTATAACTGGCAGTAAAAACAGTTTTCATTGTCTTATACGTATGTCTTTGTTCTTACTTGAATTTGGCACATTCGCTTTTTTAAATAGGATAAAGTGGACAATTTCGTGGTATTGATTGGTTCTGCATTGTTATTTATATATTCATATTATTTTTTCTTTTATTTGCTCGGAGATTGCTCTTTCAATGTTAATTTGGAAAATTCGGCAGTCATTTAATTGGGAAGCTTTCAACTAGCTGAAGAGTGTACGATCGTAGGGTGGAAATCCTCGTTACAATAATACTTACAGGCGACAGGTAACTTCTTTAAAATGTATTTTTTCTTCTGTTCGTGCGAGGTAAGCACGTAAGGATATTTGGGGATACATATTTTTTGATTTTGGATTGTACGTAAAAGGTAATAGAAAGTAACACTTTCATGAATAACAGAATACATGAATAACAAAAATTATCTTTCTATTTGAAAAGCTAATGTGTGTGCCTAGAAATTGATAAAACGAAAGTTCATTTTCAAAATTTGGTATTTTGCACATGACTTTTAGTTTGTTTAGTATTTCTGGCACTTCTGACTCTGACATAGAGTTATGTAACGTATTTAGTTTTGCAAACATAATTGCATTTTCTAAGTTGTCAATAAAATTTTTATTAGATTTTGACAACCTAAGTTAATCTGGTTCTAGTTCTACTTTGAAGGGTAATGTATTCGATTTTATCGTTAATTTGGCCTTCTGTCGTTTTCTGAAAGATTTTTAAACTATATTTCACTTTTCCGGATTTGTTTGTTAAATTTCATTATAGTTATTAATTAGTTGTTTAGATTTTTGAGAAATTTGAGAGTGTAATGTTATAATGTTTCTCTGGTTCTTACTAGGACCTCTTTTATTCTAGGTCTAGATTTTTTAGTCGTTCTCACGTCATTTTATTAGGTATTTTGTTCTTAAAATAACATTTTCGGATAAACCTGTATGTATTTTTTAAATGTAATAGTATAGCTTCTAAGTCGTATACGTAATAAATAAAATGCTTCTAAGATAAGTTTTACTTCGCCCAAATGAATAGAGAGAATGGGTTCCTTAATGTGGGTTATTTGAATATCTCTTGGATCACTACCAGGATTGGCAATATCCTTTTCATTGATTCCCTGAAAAGTTGATTTCTGTTGTCTAGGTTTCCTTCCTATATTTTTTTTGGTAAGTGCTTTGTCCGTTGTTACTTCAGTATTAGTGTTGGCGTTTAATTTTGTAGTGTAAATAATTGTAACGTTTTTTTTATGATTTCGTACATAATTTGAAACTATTGTGATTGTTAAGACCGAAAGGGTTAGTGTTATTTATATGTTCTTTCATTATTTCAAATGGTGTATATTTGGTAACGCTGTTGATGTAATTGTTAAAAGCTAAGATTATTCTTTTCATTAATTGAGAGGAAGTGAAATTTTAACTTTCTTCTTTTAAGCATTGATAATCAGGGTAGAATGAAATCGCTCGACTAGTGAGTTGGAATTACTATGTTTTAGTGTAATGTAGTGAAGCTCTATTTCGTATAATTTACAAAATTCTTCAAGTTATTTGTTTTTAACTTTAGTTCAGCAATCTGTAGTAATTTTTAGAGGGAAAGACATGATGAGTAATGAAATTTAAGACATTTTCCAATACTGGGGTATACGGGTTCTGTAAGACAATTAAATGGTACGCTTGGCTGCACCGAGAAAATGTATCAATTATGGTCAAAAAAAATCCGTTGGATATTTTTATGTGTATGTGTTCTAGAGGTTTTGAACTGGTGGGTGTAAGATTAAATTTTATTTCTGGTCGACTCTGTCATATTTATTTTTTAAACAAATTTCACAGTTATTTACAAAAAGTTCTATGTCTAGAGATATGTTATACCAATAAAAATTGGAGGTTGAAGATCCCTTCATTTGATTTATACCTCTATGTTTTTGTTGCATGGTATAGTTCGAGCTTTTATTTTTGGTCATTTAGTGTTTGTACGTCTTCCAAAAATTTGGGGCAAGTTTGAAAAAGAATTAACCTAATTTAGGAGACCTATAATAGATAGCGCATGCTGTTTTTGGCTCTACAAATCACTATATTATATACTACAATCAAGAGTTGAGTGATGTAGTTTGGTGGTATATATTTGATATGGTTACATAAAGTCTGGTATTTCTGATATTTTTAAAAACCTTTTCGAACCCGCATTTGATTTTATCAATATCTTCACTTCTTTTTTTTTTACTTCTTATTAAACGTATGTAAAGATATTTCGAAAATAGGAATGCCGAATATAGTGTTTTCTTGAGCGGAATGTACGGTTTCTAGGTCAGCTTGGTTGTTTATGTCGGGGAGTACTTTTGGGGAATTTAATTGCAACTAGATATTAGTTTTGCTTTTGTATTTTCAAGTCAGTGTTTAATCAGAAAAAATATGACCTATAGCAGCTTTAACAAAAACCAAAGTTAATGCTAAAATAATCTAAAAATAACGTTCTATATTTTATCTTTGTCAAATAAGCTTTTTAAAAATTATCAGTATCAAAATCATTATCCATAGCTCTTCTATATTATAACCTAACAGTAGTTTTTGTTACAAACTAGTGTTTATGTTAAAAACAATGTAAAACATGAAGTTGTATATTTTATCTTTGTCAGATAAGCTTTCCGAAAATTATGAAGTATACGTTTAAAAATTTAAAAAAAAATCAAACCACATTAAAACAAAAATCATAAACTGAAATAAATATCAGTTCTTCATCAGAAAAAAATGTAAACTTCCGTAGTAGAGCTTGATAAAAACTTGTGTTTATGTTAAAAACATCTAAAAATACAGTTCTACAGTTTGTCAAATAAGCTTTCTAAAATTATGAAGTATATGTTTAATATTAAATATACTATGCCTATTAAAAATAATAATCCTAAATTAAATTCAAAGTCAGTGCTTAATCAGAAAAATTATAACCTTCGATAGCAGGCTTTGATAAATCTAAAAATAAAGTTATAAATTTTATCTTCGTCTTGTCTAGCTAAAATTATAAAATATACGTTTAAAAATGTATTAAAATCCAAAATTAAACCACATTAGAATAATAATCTAAAACACAAATCAAAGTCAATGCTTCATATCAAACAATCTAAATAATAATCATTTATCTTATCTTTGTCAAATAAGCTTTTTCAAAATTGTGACGTATATTTTTAAAAATTAAATAAAAACCAAAACCAAACCACATTTAGAAAATAATCCTAAACTCGAATTAATATCACTGCTTAATCCGAAAATATTTCAAACTTCGACAACAAAATTTCAAAAATAGGGTTACGTTTAGTTCTTAAGGAATGTTATTAGTTCTTGTCATATATATTTTGTCTTTATCCTGTATATTCAAATCTCTAATACTAATTATATTAAATTAAATACTGCAGGACTAAAACAGGCAGCAGGTCTCTAATCTTTGGTCTTAAAATATCTATATCGAAACTATTAAAAGTTTTGAGGTCAAAACTTAAGAACTTTGGAAGAAACTATTTAAAGACACTTTATAAATTATCGTTGAAGAAACTTATTTTACGGGATACACTCTGAATTAAATTTTATAAGTTTCTAAACCTATTTAAAAGTTATTTGAATTCTCACTAAAACTTAAAAGGTATAGGCTTTTAAGTTTTTTCAGTATCGAAAATCTTAAGACTATCGCTATTCGAAAAAGTCTTAAACCTGAGACTCTAATTCATAATAAACTCTTAACTTGAAAGACTAATAATGGAATATCAGTAAGCTTGTTGGAAATTTATATTTTACTATTAAAAATATAATTTCTACTTAAAACCAAAAATCCAAAGCATATTTTCAGATTTATGCAAAAACCCAACATTAAAAGCTAAATATTATATGTCAAATGTATAATTAAAAATTCCTAACTTTTAAGTTTATATTCAAAATAAAACTTGACTTGAAATGAAAATCTAAAACAAATCTATGTTTCCAAAGTAATTTCATAAATCTAATGTAAAAAATCCCTTGTTCAAATTCCAGATCAATTCAAATTAAATAAAACCCTCAGAGTTTTTTCTAAAAAAAATCACAGCAGTCGACTTTTCTAGTCTGCGACTACATAAATATCCTCGATTATGTAATTTTTGTCTTTGCATCAAAATAGCGTTTTCTGTTTTTAAACCAATGAAATTGTTTTTCTTTTAGCAAAGGCGTTTTATATTCTGCAAATATGTCTTTTTGACGCAGAAAAAGTTAATTTTTTCACAACCGTGAAATATTTGCACCATTTTTGTTAATTTTTACTTAAAACCACCTTGATATTATTGCTAAAATACGTTTAAGATCATAAAATTATAATAGTGTGTATTGCTTGTTTACGTTTAAGCAAAAAATAAAGCCTATTTAATTTAGTAAGACCCTAGAGATTTGCAGAAACTGTTTAAAATAGTCTCAGATAAAATACCCATTAGTTTGTATAGACAAAGAGCTCATGACTAAGACGTGCGCAAATAGTGGTTTTGTCATCTCGGCTGGTAAAGATCTCTATGAAAAATTATATTTTTATATATAATAAAAATTTTGTTATGATACTTTCTCAAAAATACTAACCAAAATGCTGACCGTATTTGTTACTTTTGAAAACAGTTTTTTTTAAATTCTTGGACTGTTTTTCAAAGGCTTTTTTATCAATGTATCACTGATGTTTTAATTTTCTATAACCGCCTTGTTTTTGCAAATTAACATCTTATCACAAGCTCGCAGGCGGTTTTTAATGCAGAGTTGTATGTTTTTGTTAATTTTATTTCCCTACTTAGTTTATGATTCCACCTTTATTTAATTTCTAATCGGCAAAACACCGAAAAATGTTTCACCAGCCCAAGCCTTCGATATACTCGAAGGAGCACGTGTAGTGGGGATATCACAGCTTGCGTCACAATTACGTAGGAGGAGGTCAGCCTAAGGTACCGGATCCCCAACTTATTATTCTTTAAACATGTATAATAGCAGAAATATATAATTTCTGCAGGTGCAAAACGGCCTAAAAGAAGAATTGCTTTCGATTATGTCACAGGGTACCCTCCTGCGATCATGATTTCTGGGCCTCTACCCTCATCAGGCAGGCTTGTACCCAGGGAGATCTGAAATAACAGATTGCTCGATATGACAAAATCGAAAACGCAACGTCTATCATACTGAAACAGTACTACAAGTTAAATGTAACATTTAGCACCACCTATCGGGGCTCCGGTGATTTCCGGCTGCAAACCCGTAGGTAATTTTAAAAGCATGCACTAGCACCATCATGCGGAGAGTAGATACTAAAAATCGATAAAAATGCGCTCTCACACATCTTTATCAAAAGTTCTTCAGATCTCCCTGGGTACAAGCCTGCCTGATGAGGGTAGAGGCCCAGAAATCATGATCGCAGGAGGGTACCCTGTGACATAATCGAAAGCAATTCTTCTTTTAGGCCGTTTTGCACCTGCAGAAGTTATATATTTCTGCTATTATACATATATCTTTTCCGACCAAGAACTTTTGATAAAGATGTGTGAAAGCGCATTTTTATCGATTTTTAGTATTCTTTAAACACTAATCTATTTCAATTCGATTTTAAGATATAATTGTATTATTTTATTTTATTAAAAGTGTTTTTTTAAATAAATTTTTGAACCAGTATGATAACAATTTGTCGCAGTCGGGTAGATTCGTTTAAAGCTATTGGAATAAGAAAAAGATCTAACTGGTAGCGGCGGATTCCATCCTTTGACAATGCAAAGAACCTGAGAAGTCCTTACTCCAGCCAAATCGAGAACAAGACGACGCACGCAGATGTATATTTAATTTGCGTAATAATCGTAGAGTATTTGTTTGTATTTTTTTATACATATTTAATTTTTCAATTTGTCGTTAAATCCCATGTTACGATTTTTTCGACCATATATATTTCAAATAACTAAACAAAAACTTTTTATAGTTTTGTTTAAGAAGCCTTTACCGTTTGCAATGATGCTCAAACAACTATCGAAATCAAACCTTATTAATTAACTTTCCGATTTTTTTCTATCGTACCCTAATTTGAAGTTGATGAAATTGGTAACCGTGCAGCAAAAAGTATTTTTAGTAATTCACATTTGAAACAAGTTCCGTGGTAGAACAAATGAATTAATTAGTTCAAGGAAACCAAATTCATACCTTCAAATAAAACAGATAGTAATTTTAGAGATCTTGCTTCTCCTATTCACGATCTATAACGATTAAAACAACTTCCCAGTGATCACCCCCTTACAGTTTTAATCGTCTTAAGTTTTAAACGCTAAAATGCATGGAAGCATTAGGAAGTCCCCAAAAGAACAAAAAGTTGCCCAGATCATGTTAATCGGAACTATGGTACTTAATACCATTTTTACTTGCTTGTGACATTTGAATTGTTCAAATTGTAGCAGAACTGGTCATACAATATCTCAGCGCAGACAACTTTCTTCTAATTTTCCCAAAATAATAATTTTTTAAAGGCCTGTAATAAATTCTAACTTCCAAAGACCACAATAATTCGATTCAAAACCAATTTCGATTGTCATTAATTCAAAGAAACTCATGTAAACACAAAAGAAGAACTGTCCTCACAAAATTCTTCGCTCTAATATAATCTTTACTACAACCCGGATAGCGTTAGAAACGATTTTTATGAATTTTACCAAGAAGAGGAAGATTCATATCAACGCATAGACTATTCAAATGAGGCTATTATTTACCAGGTTTTTCTGACACCTCTTACGAATATCGATCATCCAGACCATTAGTTCTAGAATCTAATAATAGAGAGCCAATTGGAAATAGAAATACCAAATCTAGAGAACACGGATTCCGATCTCAACTTTCCATCGTTACCGTTGCAGGCAATTCTACATACAAAGAAAATACCATACAAAAATTCACTGATGAAAAACTGTTAATCTCTCCATCTACATTTATACCGTTTACTCTTAATGATCCGCATAAGGTGTATTGTTGCAATCTGAATATAGATTTCGACTCTACCTGAGAATTGGATTTCTTAGAACACTATGAATCAACTGTAGGCCTTACATCAAAACCTCTGATTACAAATTTTAAAATTATACTCCTTAATAAGGTAACCGCTACTACAGTCATATCAGACGTACAAAAATGCATAAAGATCCTAATAATATTTCTATGGATGCTAGAACCAAGAAAATGTATAAACTCAAAAATAAGAACTTATACGAACCCTATACTTCAGGCACAATCCCAAGGTAATATTAGGACCAAGGTAGGTTAAGGTTCTAACTTCAATGTTAAATTAAACTCCATTGAAAAAACAGTACATTTTAAGGATTTAATTATTGAACCTTTTAATCCTGGACTTGATTTTGATATAATTTTTTAACTTTATACAAATCTTTAGATAGGCGAATAGTTATTAAAGAACAGGTACACACGGAACATTCAAATGACGAAGAAAAATACTTAATAACCAACCTATGCTTCGGCTTTTCCAACATTTTTGTTTAAAAGGATACAATTTGACTTCCACGAACGATCAAACATCCCATAGATACTAATAATTCAAGGCCTGCATTCACTAAATCCTAGAGATACCCTCACCCTTGTTGGAACAAAAAATTATTCGTCAGTCTATCTCTCCATGGTCTTCCCCAGTTTGGGTGGTTTTCAAAAAACTGGACGTTTTTGGAAAACCCCAATGGCGGATGGTTATTGATTACCGGAAGCTGACTGAATTTAGCTGGTAAGATAAGTAATAAGTAATTAGGAAAATGGCAGTATTTCTTGACCCTAGACTTAGCTTCTGGTTTCCAGTAGATAACCGCCTTCTGTGTTGAAAATGGCTATTACGAATTCGTTCGTATGCCATTCAGTTTATATTCTGTCAACATCCCAAAGATCAGAACCTCTCACCACACCCTAACAGAAAGACATCCCGGTCAAATTCTGTGCAGAATGCAAAACTTCTTTAGCTGATCTAAAAAGGGCCTTACGTCTAATCCAATCTTGATTTAGCCGTATTTCGAAGAAACATTATTGCTGACTGCTCTCGAATCCTGTGCAATGCTGAAACGAAATATTCAATATAGAGAATCGTATTACCCGTCAAGCACTTCAGACCGTATATTTTAAAATAAAAATTTTTAATGACCAATTTTTGAATAAATCTAACAAAAAGAATTTCAAATTCTTTTATAAATCAATAATGGCAGACTTACATTTTAAAATTATAGATCTATTTGAAGAAAAATCTGATTTTGCATCATATACCATTTCTTGATCCTATTCTTATCCTATATGAGCGAGTCTGTAGTTCAACAGTTTTTTATATTCGTTATAATACAACTTTAAATTCTCGAAATATTGTCATTTATTTTCTCTGACAAAGAAATTAAACCAAAAATATGCCATAACCTTGTAAGAACCCCAGACCCAGACGAAGTATTCACAACATATTTTATAGCATTACCAAATCGGCGAAAAAAAACTTTATAGTGGTATTAACGTTCAGCATTGTGGTACCCCATTACAGTTTCATTTTGATCATGTCTGTGAGTTTGATAATAACTTAATGAAGGATATTTGTGAGCTCTAGTCAGTCAAATGGATCGGTCGAAAGGTTTTACGCCACTGCAGTAAAAATAATCAGGGTTCACTTCGCAGAACACCCTCATGAATACCCATTCAATATCCTTTCCAATGCCTCCTGTCGAATGTCTGCTATATTAATAAAAAATAAAACGTATGGATCACCCATTAATAAATTGATATTCGGCCATATTTCAAGTTGACCCCCACAAATCTAGAAATAAAACTAAAAAATAAAAATCCAAAATCAGACTCGATAAACTCGTTTCCGACAGACAACCCGGTTATAAAGTTGGTGACAAATTAAGGACAAAACTCAAAAGAAGTTCAATGGTCCTTTCCGAATTGTTAAACTTATTCAAACATCAGTAGAAGTAAAAACCTTTCTACAAATCAAAAAATAAACTTTAATAGGTTAAAACGCTACTCTGACTAGTCTATTCTTTTTCAGACTCTTCTGGCTTATTGCAGCTGTTTTCTCTCAATACTACTTTAAGCCGAACACATTACCATTGAGATATTTTACCATGAAGAAAATTTTGTTAAATTCAGCAACGATGAGAGGATGCTACTTGAATACAAAGACTTATAACCCCTAAAAGAAATTATAGCTGATATAACGACAAATTACTTACTATGCTTGACAATATGTTAAATGACCTATGGCCTTTAAAACAGAGTAATTTATGATGAACGCAAATTTGAAAGCTATCACTAACGTCATCTGTAATAAAAAATTTCAATTCTACCATTCAAAAGATTCAAATTGAGAAGAGGCATCCAAGACATTGGTATTATACAAAACGCTATCATGAATATATCAGATGATTTGTCGTTTTAAGAAAACCAAATTTAAAACATTAAATCTTTGCAGATCTTTAATAGAAAATATCAATTTCTAGAAGATTATTTAAATTATACTTTAAATGCCAACACATTTTCACGTTTGAAAATTCTTCATAGTTCTATAATAACTCCAGGATCAATATTGCTGGTCACCGATTAGCACGTCTAAGAAATCGCCACGAACTATTGGCTCATCTCAGTTTGCGATACACTTCCGGTCACTGTAAATTGTGGAACCAAGAATATAGAAACCAAGACCTTGTAGACGAACTCCCATCTTAAATTACAACCAAACTGCAACGCTTTCACTTAAAGCAATATAAAAATATAACCTTCAAAGGTCATATAGTCCAGATTCCCTTTGAATGCTGTAAACGTTTTTCAGCGGAGCCTCAAATTCTAGAACTCAAACCCCTGAAACATCAATGCTGATGACGTGAACGTTGCTCAACATCGCCTAGATAAATGTTTCAAAGAACTAGACTGATAAAACAACCATTCATAACCAAATATATGTATTGATTTGCGATACTCACGATATCAGTGGTCATTGGAACTGAAATCCTCTACGTTATCCATAAGTGTCGATGCAAGAATACACTTAAAATATCTATAACTGGAAGTAAAGATCCTCCATCACCTTGGAGACCTGGATCCAAGCACATTGCGCCGTGCCAGCTGAATACCAAAAAGACGAACAAGCATCTACCTAGAAAATCGACAAGAAGAGGAAAAAGCATTTGAAGTTCAATCCTAAAAGTTTCTGCAAAACACCAACTTTTCACAAAAAAAAGGGGTGCTGTTGTATCCCTTTCCCATAAACTTCCACGTGCTGCTGTGGGTCGTCACTTATTATCCCACAGTTGCGTCATTCACAGAAAGCAACATCAACCATTTCGATGACAATTGCGACATTGCGTTCAAGCACCATAAGCGGTTCCCATGGAAGAGATAGGAACCTCTCGACGGTTTCTCACCTGACCTCAGCATAATTTATGTATAAAAAAAAGTAACTATAATCTATGTCAATTCGATTCATTGGCTCTTCGTTTCCTTGATCCATTTATTTATAATTTTGTTTGTGGTTTCTTAGTATTAAGGTCATAACAGATTTCTTTCTTAGCGATTTAAACGCTTTTGAATTTAAGGCTTTTTAATTTAACTGTAGCTATTTTTTCACATTAACTATTGGACATGCAGATAAATTATTCAGTTAAAACGGACAAAACAATATTACATATTATAAAAAATTTTATTAAAAAAATAGAACCGACTTCTAAAAAAAGCACTAAAAAGTAAAAAATAATATTTGTGAAGTCAGTGTCAACCTAATTTTTATTTGCTTAATCACCAACATACTGAGTGTCTACAAATACCACAGCAAATAGGCACGGTCTTTATTAGTTTGACAACGACAAGTGGAATAAAATATTACTTTTTACTTTTTAGTGTTTTTTTAAGTCGGTTCTATTTTTGTACAAAAATTTTTAATTTGTCCTTTTTAGTTCTATTTGTACAAAGTTTTAAGCCCTAAGTTTAGATTAAAATTTTGGACATCCCTATTATAATAAATAAGAAAATACTGGGTCTATGGAATATGAAATTTTGGCAGTATCACAGTATTATTATTACTATATAAAGTGCGCCATCTATATATATTTACACAAAATTAGCAGTACACATTGTCAAAATTTAAAATGATGAGTAAAATTGAAATAGAATAAAATACTAAATTTTAAGGTTGCACATTTTTATGGTCACCCTGTATGCATAAAATGTCATGACAAGACAGCAAAAGAGATACCTTTTAGCAAATAGGGTTATATGTTTATTACACATCTCAATGCTTCAATTTGAAAAGCGTATTTAAAAAAATGTAAATCTAATCATAAAACTCGCTACCTTTATCGCCCTTATACCTGTGTTTTTTAATATTATTATTATTACAAAAAAAATGGGTGAACGGATTTCAAATAAAAAAAATCGGTAAAGTTCTTTACCCGGAACTTCCCTCGTTATGATTTTTTTCCATTTGTTAGGAATAGTGAAGTGTGACCCAATTTAGTTCGGTACATAGTCACAGTATATATGTGTTACATATACTGTCTTCATTTTTATTTGTTCCAACATATTGGATTCCTACCAATATTTACCATTTTCTTTCTACCTATGCCACACTTGACTTTTGGGCATAATAAAATAAATTCAGTAAGTAGTTTTTACATTAACGCTACGTCCAGTTTATCCCATTTTCACATCTAATTTTTCTGCAAAATCAATTAAACAAGATTTTTTACGTTGATTTTTTAAAAATTTTATTGGCCGATTGATTGAGTCAAGCGCCAAATTCTAGAGGGCAATTCTCTGGTGGTTCTATATATTACTTCCCTCGGACATGTTTTCTCAATACCGTCGGTCTGTCTGTTCGCGGCGTTGCTAAAAAACTACTTACCCGACTGACTTGAAATATAGACAATATGCGCTAACAAAAAAAAAATAAAAAATAGAAGATGTATTGGGAACCTCCTCTATTTTTGAAGTCGGTTAAAAATAGCCCTAATTATTAAAATTTGGCACGCACGCAGCTTTAAAATATGTTCTTACATTTTAACAATGTAATGATGCTATTATAGTAAGCAACGTGATACTTTGTTTATTAATATTTTTTATTTTTGTTTATTTAGTTTTTAAGTAGGGCAAACTGTTGTAATTTAGACTTAGACATGCCGAAATTTGTTTTGATTTGATGGCTGATAAATGCATGCAGTACCACACTGCTTTAAAAATCAAATTACTTATTAATTATAAAATTAAATTATGGTATATCTAACTTACGTTGTTAATATCTTTTTTGTCATTAAGATATTACAATTTCGTAACTATATTAAGGTGTGCTTCAACACACCTTATTATAGTTTGAGACTTTTGCTAGAATTTTTGTTTCTGAATGTAGAGACTCATAGTTTGCCTCTACTTCTCTAATATTTTTTCTTACTAGGATATATTTTAATTTTATTTTTCTAATACATTTCGAGAGTAAGGTGCTATATATTAGTCACAGAATGTGAAAATTTTTATGTGTGGACTTGACACAGGGACGCTTTGACTTGTGCCATATTTATCGGCAACCGATGGCAAATAAACAAATGCTGAATATTTGTATAAGTATACCATGCACACGACATGACAAGTGTTCACAAGTGACGATTATTTGTCAAGAACACCAGTGGTTTGAGTCCGCCTTTAAATTAAATGTTTCCACCATCCATAGCTATTTATAAATATTCTAATTAATGTAATCAAAGTTTTAAGTTAATTTTTAGATTGTGTCTAAATTATTAATTAAATTAGGCGCGTTATGCATTTAACTTTTACAAACAATTTGAAATCGATCTACTAAGTAGTTTTTTTAAGCTGGATTTTTAATTATTTCATTAAGCCGCCATTTTGTTTCTCCATCTTGGATTCATACCAAAGTTTTGCCCGTTGATTCCTACGTAATACTTGATTTTTGTGCAAAATTTGAGATAAATTGGGATAATTTGTTTTTCAGTAATATTTTTTTTACATTTCACTAGACCGCCATTTTAAATCGCAATAATTTTTGATAAAAATATGAAGTCATTCGAATGAATAGTTTTTTTAGCTATGCGTGCCGCAAACAATAGGCAACTGAGAAAACATGTCTTTTGGCATCTAGAAACCCTGCAATGTAAAGATCTAAAAAATCAGGAAGGATGATTTTTCACGCTTACAATACTTCCCCTTTACGAGGGCAAAATTAACTTTTTCATATCGAATCCTTCATAGAAACTTTATGGTATTGTATAATTTAAAAGTTTCCTATATATTTGTTTATATATTACGGCTTATTTTAGAATTCCTTTAATTTTTGTAATAATA
Source organism: Kuschelorhynchus macadamiae (assembly GCA_030620095.1). NCBI lineage: Eukaryota > Metazoa > Arthropoda > Insecta > Coleoptera > Curculionidae > Kuschelorhynchus > Kuschelorhynchus macadamiae. Next base: position 226,356 of record JAUTXW010003267.1, read on the forward strand.
TCTGGGCGAACTTTAGGTGAAGTTAGCTGTAGCGCTCGATCATTCAAACCTATGATACTTAAAACTTAAAAACATCATTCAAACAAAAACTAATTCATTTATTTGAACTTGACTAAATACGATACTAATAATCGAACAGCAAGTAAAACAACTAACAATACATAATTATAGTTGCTTTAAAGTATATGGCTTGCCAAAATTACACAAGCCAAACGTTATATTAATGCCAATTTTCTCATGATCCCTGTTGTATAAACTATCAAAATACTTATCAAAATGCATGTCAAATACAAGAGGAAAAAATGAATATTATATAAAAAGATCGTAGTTTCAAACAATTTATCGATAGCATAAAAATTCCAAATAATTATAAAATTAATGTCTTTAGACGTAGCATCTTTATATACAAACATTCCCAACCCACTAATTAATGATATAATTAAGGAAAACTGGAGTATTTTTTAATACCACACTAATCTTATATGTAAGGAATTTCTAAAAGCTATAGATCTCATACTCTCCAATAATTACTTTAGAAATTTCATTATACGTTCATCAAACAAACTGAACATATAAAAAAACTTCATAGATGGCTGAAAACTATCCATTTTTCGTTTGTAGGTTTCATGTCAAAGAAATGTCACAAATTTTAAAAATTTGAAATCAATTCTTTTCTATTAGAAATGCTTTTTTTCTCGTACGATTGACGCACTGATGAGCCTCCACCGGATGAAAGCACTTGTACAACTGCTATGTGTCTATATTGTGTAAAGTTTGATTTTTTTTGTTTTGTTTTCGACTACTGTGTCCGGCACTGTAGCCTCTAAACAATTTAGCCTAGGCGAACTTAGTAAATACACCGAATAAACGCCTGTTTTCTCTGGAAATTGGTACCACATTCAGTTCGTTCGGTGATGGATGATTTTTGAGAAATTTGTTGCATGCACAGGTTGGCTTTTAGTCTTCATAGGAGGGAATCGATACCGCCTAGGAAAACAAAGAATGAGCACAACGAAAGCTCCATATTTTTGCTACAGGGCATAAAATTAGATTTTTTTTCTCCCAGGTCAAGAAATTGGGTAAAAATTAAGTTAAAAAAAATGACCCTTTGTTATTTTGAAAATTCTATCAATTGAAATCTTATAAAAGCATCGATTCGAGTTGTCTTTGACAAGAATCAAAGCAAAGTGTGGGTAAAGCCACTGTCATAATTAAATGAGTATATTATATTTATATTTAGATAAATTTGATTTAATTTTAAGGCCTCATTTTTTTTGTATTTTTGAAATAGGCAGATTAAAATGTGTTTTTAGAAATGTAGTTGCAATTTGTGTATTGTGTATTTGTATATATGGAAAAGACATTTTTTTTAACCAATGAAACATCTCAGTTAGTGTAATAATTGTGACAAAAAATATATTGGTCAAACTTCTCAAAAACTCATCAAAAGGAATGCATTATATAGAAGTGACGCAAGATTAAACAAAATATCTTGCGTACTATCAGCACATATAATTGATACTGGCCACTGATAATAGTGGTAATAATAACAATTATAGTTAATTTTAATTAATTATATGAATGATTCTAAAGTTTGCTTTCCTATACATACTCGTAGTATTTTTACCTAAAATTTAAACATATTTTTTCAAATATGAACACTCTCTAACTTTTAAATTTTAAACTTTCAATTTTTTGTCCTAAAAAAAACAAATGTTTTATTGTCATTTGACGTTTGACATCAAAATTCTACGTATAGAAATATCTACTTCAAACAAGCATTTTTCTCAAAATTAGTACAAGTATTTTTCGTTTTTATTGTATGTAATTCTATATGCATATATTACTAAAATTATTAGCTAAATTTAATTGTTTAAATTTTAAGGACCCTTGACGAAGAAATAAAAATATTTCGAAAGCTTGGTCAAATAAAAATAAAACGTTAATAAAGACATTTCCTGGCCGAATTTCCCGTTATTTTCTTAAGTTGTATAGTTACACGGCCGTTAACCGTTATATATATATATATATATATATATATATATATATATATATATATATATATATATATATATATATATATATATATATATATATATATATATATATATATATATATATATATATATATATATATATATATATATATATATATATATATATATATATATATATATATATATATATATATATATATATATATATATATATATATATATATATATATATATATATATATATATATATATATATATATATATATATATATATATATATATATATATATATATATATATATATATATATATATATATATATATATATATATATATATATATATATATATATATATATATATATATATATATATATATATATATATATATATATATATATATATATATATATATATATATATATATATATATATATATATATATATATATATATAATAATTCATACACCTATAACTTACTGGATTATTACCATCTTAAAGTAATAACCGAAAATATTGACCATACTATTAAACTGCTGTCAAGTACTTTAGAATACCAGTCATTTAAAATGGGACGGGCATAAAACTAAGGTTTTTGATAACAAGTTCAATTCTCCAAACAGTTGTTGTTGTTCTGACCAAGTATTCACTTTCTTATTTTAAATGGAATATTTTATATTTTTATTTATAGACATTTTAGTAGTTCTTTGAAAGACAAGCCCAATACCCAGTATGAGTCCCAAATACTATGCTTCTGATATATTGGCTATTTAACCTCAGGATTTGTCCTAAATTTAACTGATCTAACTAAGACATTTAAACGATTTTTAAATATCTGCTTGCTTCGAAAAAGTGTCTAGTATATGTATTACATCTTAATTAATAAGAGGTAACGTTTTTATTCTTAATCTCTTTTTTTTACCTAGTAAGCGTCAGTGAACTAGATAAATTAAATAAAATCAGTAATTATACAAAATAAAAAATGACATAAACAAAATCAAATTAAAAACATTAAGCGCTATTGTTTCTACGATAGCAAAGTTTACAGGATAATTCTGTAAACTTTGACGATAGTTAACCAATAATAAGAAAAAGACATTTGTATGTAAGTTCAGGTTTTTTAATCATATTACTTTTTAAATGAAATTTTGGGTAAAATCTTATTGTTATTTTGCAAAATATTGCACTGCATTTAGACCATTAAAGTTGTTTTTGAACACAAGAAAACCAAAGGGCTTTTATCACGTCTGACTGACGTAGAAACAATTGCGCTAACTGTTTAATTTGTTAGTCATTTTGTATTGTACTTTTTGAATAATTACCGTTTTTATTCAATTTCTCTACTTAACTGAGGCTTACTAAAAACGTCAAAAACGTTAACTCGTAAATATATGATAATATATACATTTTCGAAGCTTTCCTCCTTCTCTCGTCCGGCGCCTGTCTGGCAGTCTAAGAATAAACATATATATATATATATATATATATATATATATATATATATATATATATATATATATATATATATATATCTATATATCTATATATCTATATATATATATATATATATATATATATATATATATATATATATATATATATATATATATATATATATATATATATATATATATATATATATATATATATATATATATATATATATTTATATATATATATATATATATATATATATATATATATATATATATATATATATATATATATAAATATATCGTTAAATTCGTATTTTAACGCTCTGTTTAAATTTAAGATAATACACGAGAGCTACATTAAAAAAAAATAAGGTAAGCCTCAAAACTTGGCAATACTGCATCATTTTTCTTGTTTAAAATATTGAAATTAGAAAAACATACAATACAAGTAGATGTTTAAAAGTTGTTTAAGTGTCTTATTTACATCACTTTAAATATAGGTCAAATCTAAAGGATAAATGCCAATATATCAGAAACGAAGCATCTGAGACAATACTATTATATATTGACTTTAGAAGATCTATTAAAATATCTATAAATATACAGAGTGTTTCATTTAAAATAAAAAAGTTAATACCTGATCAGAGCAATATAAACACCCAATAATATAATTTGAAAATTCAAATTAAACCAAAAAGCTTTTGACGTCATACAACTTCTGAAGTAACGAACTTCTAATTGAAATGTCTTCAATTAAACCAAAATGGATTTTAAAAATTAATTATCCAAAACAATATTTATGTCCCAGTGATAACTACATGAAGAGAGGTATCAAGAAGAGTGGTAGGTATCCTTAATATACCGCAGTTAACTTTTAAACAATTAGTAATAAATTAATATAAACAAAAAGTAAAAACACACAGTTATGTAAATCACAGTTACGCAACTCGACACAAAGACAATAGTGACAGTATAGTAGCTTAATTTTATTATAAAATGTTCATTATCAAAAATATTAAGCAGGCTTCAGACTAATTGATAGTCTATTTAAATAAAAAGCATATTTATTATTGTTTTTTTGGTAGTCACACAATTCACAGATTAAAATTGTGGACGAAAAATTAATTAAACACATAAAAATATAGATAGTTGACTCATCTCAACTACCTATATTATATGGTAATTTAGTTAAATGTTTTCGTGATATCTCGTAGTCACTTTAGGAAACATATCAATACAATATACAGAGACGTATGGCTATAGCTTTGAGCTGGGAGGGAGGAGTAGGGTAAGAGCAACCTAATTATCATTTAATTTGACGACTAAAAAATAAATATATATTTATAATGTAGGAATAATTTTGAAACTCTATACCCTTACTAAATTTTTAACAGTTTAGGCCTCATCCCCTTCTCAACGAAAAATTAATCTGATAACATAATCATAGGTCAAAAGCAGGTTAAAAACAAAATAGCACATTTTCTTTTAATAAGCTACTCGACACCATTTAAACACCAAAAATCAACACCATGTTCATACCTCATACTCCTTAGTCTTCATCCTACACCAGTGCAAAAGGCGGTCTTTAATCGTGCTCGCAGACTGCGTCAGGGTCGGATCGGTGAATTTAAAGAGGGTTCCAGAGCCGCAAGGATTGCCTGGGGTGCTACACCAACCGAGCATTTAGGGTTAGAAGAATGATAGGTTAAGTTAAGAAGTCAATCGGAATAATTTGGTGTAACATTTTTCGACCGTATTATGTGAGTTTTGTAAAAACAGGTTAAAAAGTATTTTTTTATCATTAAATGTTTAATATTGTAATGACCTGGTAAATCCCATGAATAATTAAATAAACTAATAAATATATATTGACATACAGGGTCAGCATGCCAATATAAAATTTACAACGATATAAATACTGGAAAAGGTACTTTACAAATAAGGCTTAATACGTCTAAGGCTTTTCGAATTCGTTCTAAGCTATACTTTAAATATTAATTTCTTTATTAATCTGTAAATAATCTAAACAGGATAATGTTGGCTTTAACATTTTTTTAAGTCGTAATCGTCGTGCTCAGTTATAAAAAAGTTATTAAAATATACCGCAATTACTAACCAGATTGTAATTTTTTTCCAAAAAACTCATATTGTTGGGTAAGTGGGTTTTTACTCAAAAAAAATTTTGAATGTCGTTTCCGGTTTAACCTATCAACCTCGGTATTTTTATTGGAACAATATCTAGAAAATTCTAACTACAAAACATGTATCATACCCATCCATAAATGTTAATTCTTGAAACTTTTCAAGCAAATACCCGAATGGATCTTAAAATGCCTAATAATTAATTACGTTAAAAATAATTAAATGCCACGAATATTGTTTGTTATGTAAAAATTGTTTTATTGTATGTAACAGGCTATTTCCGGTTTAACAGGAAACGTAGAAAAAAACGCTTTCAAACGCAATTTTCTATTTTTATTTAATGGGATGATCCATAAAACTCTTCAAAACCTAAATCTCCAAACAATTTAAAAAAAATCCCTGTTTAATGCCACCACAACAAATACTCTTCGAGATATTTCCATTTATACTATGCGATGTATAACTTTTATTGAATTCGAAAAACAAATTGATTTGATAATGGTATGCAGAAAATCACATTTTCCTTGATTCGCATCAAAGTATTTAAAATCGGAGAGAAACCACCAGGCAATAAATGTTAGTTGTATCAGTACGACAAATGGGAAAGTGCAGGCAAAATCTTACATAAACCTGGCTTTAAATCCTTTCAGTACTAAATCTATCACCACCTCTACGAAGTGGATTATCAAAAAAGACTTTTGCAACTGGGTTTGGATGTGCAACAGAGAGATCCCAATTTTCAACTCATTCTATAATAAAAGATATTGGGCTACCGATAATCGGCACTTGGTAAGGGAATGAGCATTTCAAGAAAGATTTGGGGTTAACATCTGGTTTTTTAGTACTGGAACTCGAAAATAAGGTCTCATATTTTTTGAGATGAGCGGTTTATGCAGAATATTCTTTGTAATTTCCTCAAAATCCAGTAGAGAATTCTATGGACACTTTATCCGTAGATTATTTCAATCAAGTGTATTTTCGAGAATATGGAGCGCCAGCCCGCAATTCCGGAATAGTGACCAACTACCTGAGGAAAAAATTGGACGACAATTAGATGGGCACAAATGGATCAATGGTAAATGTTTTACAGGAATTTCACAGAGAATTCGCATCTGCCATGATGGTAACGAATACGTTTTAAAGAACTTATCTAGGGATGATCTCCTTTTTTTTTGTTTTTTATTGTTAAGCTTTACTGCTTTTCTAATAAATACTATTTTTATATCTCACAATTCAAATTTCTTTTAAGACAAAGTGTCTCTATTTTCTTTTAAAACCAAGAAAAACTATGTAAGGTTTCTTTTGTTTGTAAGACCTAAATTAATATTCTATGATAACTTTCACAATAATTCAGGTTAATTGGTAATCGTTGACCCATTCACAGTTAGGGAATTCGTGCAAAATTTTTAACAAGCTGTTTGTCAGGTTGTAACGTTTTCTCTACCATTTTATGTTATTTTTTATATTATTTATAGACCATGACCGTACGGCTATGATTTGATTATAAACTATCGATATCGAAAGAATTACGCTTTGGTTTATACAGGTATTTTCAATATATGGTAGGGGCTGTAGGTATATATAGGACATTTTGTTAATTTATTGCCGACTTTCGAATCTGGTGCGGGTTTTTATACTATATATACCAGACGCGTAGATAATAGTAGTTACCACGGATTTTATTTATATTTGGGGGATAAGTAATAATAAAGCATACAGAGGTAGTAGTATAAACAGGACTGAAATCGAAAAAATTTCGAAAAATATAAGTTGGGTTTTCATTTTTTAATCACCATATCTCAGAAACGGTTTCAGACATACTTTTGAAATTTGGCACGTTCTTATAGCACACTTGGAACTATCGAAAAATATAACAAGTATTATGTAATGTTTTTAGTTTATTGTCCAATAATGTTAAAACTTTTTGTATCGTTTGACACACGATAACTGTCGAAAAAATTAAAATAAATATTTAAAATTCTAAGAAAACATTTTCATTTACGGTGTTCTGAATCCTATTGAAAATGGCTGGGATAAACTATTACGGACAATCCAGAGGAGAGTGGGGCGATCACTCTTAGCCCCCTTTGGATTCGCTCTTGTCATGTAATACTATTATAGTGAAAAAAGGTCAGTAAAAAAGTTCAATAAACATTTGTTAATTTTTATTTAACTGAAATAATTTTTGTTTGATTTACACTTTTTTTTAATCAATCTGATTATTTGTTTGATTCATTGAGGCGTTGATTCATACAAAAAAATATAGATCAAAAAATTTTTTTGTTATTCTATAATAAACATATTTCCTAAACAAATATTTATTAAAGGAAACCAAGTTATAGATTTCCACTCCTATTCTGCAGCACTACAGTGAATACGTTTTTACGTTTAAACTAGCAGTTTCTTTTTGACTGGCGTACTGTGGAGAATGTTGCTGTCTAGTTTTTAAAAATTATAGAAATGTAAAAGATGCTGGTTAAATATAATCTCATTTATCTGTGGTAGTCATCTGAAGGTAAGAAAAGTTTTTATCGACATTAATATGTGATAGTTGCAGTAAATAACTGTTCTAACATAACAGTTCATTCATTTTCGATTTTATGGTGGAAACCATGGTAAAGCCAAAACGATTGAATCGAGAAAGTAAAATTAAATGAGCTGTAAATAACTTTGATAACCTTTATGTCCTTAGCAGCCATATTTAAATTATTCTGAAACTTCTCTCACATCTAAAACATGCATGTAAAAATGAAGTCACATTGACTTTCACGAACGATGCATAGGAGAAAAATAAGAAAAAAATATTTGTCCTTTTTAAACAAAATATATTTTAACACATTTTTTATTTTATTTTAAACAAACAAAAAATTGTTAATGTGATTTTTGTTTACATTAAGGATTTTTTTGTTTAACACATTACACATCATATTCTTAATGGTCTGTTTACTTATTCTTCACAGTGATAACTTTTAGAATTTATATTTTAAGGAAGCTCTGAAAAAATGTACTTATAATATTTTATGGTATTAATAAAGCCAATGTGACGACATGCATGAGGGAATTTTAAGAAATAAAGCTGTTCCGCCCCTAAAGGTTATTAAAGTCTATCTATTTTCGCTTTTCCGATTGACAATGGTTTGGGTTTGCCATGGTTTCTACTATAAAACCATTTACTGCTATTTATTATATATTAATGTAGATACAAAACGTCTTACATTCAAATGGATGTTATAAATAGCCATAACCTAACAATCTTGAAAACTAGGCGAGCAACACACTAGCACGTAAAGCATTTTAATTCTTCACACTAACAAACAATATATTTAAATTTAGTAACTATCATTAGACAGGACGTATTTACGTTTTTCAAATAAACAAAAATGCATTTAAATTAAAAAAATAAATATATTTAAAGTAAATAACTGTTAGTTTTATGAAACAGAACTTTACTTGGGTCAAATCACACATTTTTTAAACAAATATTTGTATCACTTATATGAAACAAATATTTGTTTAAGTAAACTCCGTTTTTGTTTAAATCAAATAATTTGTTTTTTCACGGCATCTATCTAGGTCCCAAAAAGGGGGTAGAATTATTGGTTCACCAAATTGGTCTTGCTCCTTTTACTAAGAATAGATTCCGTTTAACACAAGCGCAATTAACGCGAACACGCGACTATGTTTATTTATTAAAACTGATAGTTGAAATAACCATTAATATCAGATCCCCGAAATACTTTAAAACAGTTCGTATAATGGCATTAGGGATATTTTCTAGTTTTTTACCACCTGCAAATTTCGCTGAAAAAATTAATTTTTGGAAATCAATACAATTAGCCCCAAAATTCTCAAACGGCCTTCACAATATCTAATTTATTTGAGGGAACGAATATGTTCTATTATGTATCTCTTACTATCCTTCCATTGCGTTGAAAAAATATTTTCTCTATTTTCGTCCATTCTACCAAGATGGTTTTTGCTACTTAAGGGGGAACTGCGCGCAGTATTACGGATCAGTTGCAAGCCTTCCGCCGCTGCAATATTGTGTTAAAACTATAAGTGATATGTATTAGCTTCAAAGTGATTTTAATAGGGTAATGTGTATAGTTGGGCGCTAAATGCGATTTTTTATGAAAAATTCGAATTTAAAATGAAAAAATTAGTGACAAAGTTGTCCATTTTCGATCATTTTTTGACGCAGATACCGACCCATATAATTTTTTTTAACAAAATGGCTGTTTACCGCCCTACACTGATCTTTTGTCTACATAACTGCAAAACTTGAGATGTTAAATCGCACTCGTGTCTTTATATTTCTGCAGCGCGTGAACCTTGTTGAGCTGGTTTTTAACCGAAATATATTTTAAGTTGCCTATAGACAACATAATTTTTCAAGTTCTGACGTGAAGGAAACGTCTTGGAATTGAGTTATTATGATAAACCGAAAAAAATGTTACCAAAAATATATAAATATATTTAAAAGTAAGTGACTTAGTAAAATAAAAGAAAATTTCTGTTAATTAAAAATAATAATGCCGAGAAATATAAAAATGATGCAAAATGTAAAACAAGTGGAATGTTATGATAAAAAATATATTTACACTACGTCTTTTAAATTATGGAAATAAATATAAGTCCACTACTTCGGTGATCGGCTTGACCTAGAAATAAACATCAAATATATTTTTAGTTTTATTAGAAAATCAATATTAGGAACTGGCTGCAAGGAAGAAGTACGATCCGGTACTCAGTCGTATTATTAATGTTAGTTCGAAAGACACTTGTTTGAACGTCTCATGTAAAATTTTAAGTTTCATTTGTTTGTGGCGTATATTCTTCATTAAAGTTTTGTTTACAAATCGAGGTGCTTTATTAACGAGTTAATGTAAAGATATTTTACAGTATATAATTCAATCTGGATATAAACTGAATTGGGTACCGACTTCAAAAAAGGAAGTATTGTAATCGTGAAATAATCATCCTCCGAGATTTTTTAGATCTTCACGTTTCAGAGTCCCTAGATGCCATAACATTCCGTCTGCCTGTCTGTTCGCGGCATAGCTAAAAAAACTACTTTCCCGATTGACATGGTGAGAGCCTGGTAATTTTTGGTAAAAATCTAATATGCCCAAACAAAATGGCGGTCTAGTGAAAAAAATATTATTAAAAAATACTTATCCAATTTACCTCAAAGTTTGCACAAACATCAAATATTATGTTAGAATCAACTGGTAACACTTTGGACGAATCCAAGATGGCGGAACAAACCGGCAGCTGAATAGATAATTGTGGTGTAGGGACCAACTAGTGAAATTGTGGTACTAATTGAAGATGGACGAACAAAATGGCGGCCAAATAAAATGTTTGTAATCGTGAAAAATTCACCATTTCAGGTTTTACATATCTTCACGTTTTAGTGTCCCTAGATGCTAAAAATAAGTTTTATCAATTCCGTCGGTATATCTGTCGGAGTGTCTGTTCGTCTGTCAGTTCGCGGTATAGCTTAAAGACTATTTTACCGATTGAGTTCAAATTTTGATAAAAAATTAAGGGTCATCTGGGGATGATCCAGTAATATTTTGGTAAAAATCCAATATGACGAAACAAAATGGCACCCTAGTGAAATGTTAAAAAAATTAATATTAAAAAACTACTTATCCAATTTATCTCAAGTTTTGCACCAACATTAAAGTAGTATGTTGGAATCAAATGGTAAAATTTTGGTACGAATCCAAGATGGCGGAACAAAATGTCGGATTAATGAAATATTTAAAAATTGAAATGGATTGGTTTCAAATTGTGTGCCATAACTAATTTTGGTATAGGGACCATCTTGTGAAATTGTGCTACTAATTCAAGAAGACCGAATAAAATGGCGCCCAAATAAAATGCTCGTAATCGTGAAAAAAACACCCTCTCAGGTTTTACATATTTTCACGATTTAGCGTCTCTATATGCCAAAAATATGTTTTATTCATTCCGTTGGCTCGTCTGTCGGTCTGTATGTATAGCTATCAGTTCGCGGCATATCTTAAAGACTACTTACGATTGACTTCAAATTTTGATCAAAAATTAGGAGTCATATGGGGATGAACTGGTTATATTTTGGTAAAAATCCAATATGGCAGAACAATGTTAATAACATTATATACTAAAAAAACTAATTATCCAATTTTGCACAAAAAATTAAGTGTTGCATAGGAATGAACTGGTAGCATTTTGATATGAATTCAAGATAGCAAAACAAAATAGCGGCCTAATAAAATATTCAAAAAATCAGCCTGGAAATACTATTTATTAAATGAACTTTAATTTTCGAAGAATTAAGTGTGATATAGAGATAAACTGGTGCAGTTGTGGTACGAATTTAAGGAAAATTAAATGAGAAATGACATAAACTGGTACGAATTTAACATGACGTAACAAAATGGCGGTATTTGACAATGTGGAAACTATTTATTCAGTTTATTTTAAATTATGCCCCAAAGTCAGTTGTAGCATGGGTAAAAAAAACTGGTAAAATATTGGTAGGAATGCAATATGATGGAACGAAATGGTGCCTAATAAAAATGTTTGAAAAGACAGTATATGTAACACATATATACTGTGACTATTTACTGAACCGAATTGGGTCCCATTTCACTCATACTTCACTATTCCCAACAAAAAATCATAACGAGAAGAGTTCCGGGTAAAGGATATTTACCGATTGTTTATGTATGAACCTCGATTACATTTAGTGATACATTGACGATTCGAATAAACTGAAAAGAGTACCGGGGTGGTAATATAGTTAGCACTGAAAAAAGAAATGGCGGCATAACTCTATTTTGAATTGCTTTTCGCGGTAACTTTAAATTACTTTATTATATTGCCTTAAAATTTAGTGCATGAATGTGGGGGTGGGATTCATTACTTAGTAATGGTATTTCTGGTGTCATAAGTTTAAATGCTTTTAACATAGCAAATAACTTTTTTCTTGGCACAAAAATTTATGCGGAGAGGGTAATCTAAAAATATCAATTTTCATATAGTTTTCGTGGTTTTCAGGGACACAAAGTGCAATTTTACTATTTTAATTTTTAACCGTTGGGATTGCCGATTTTCTATGCATGTCAAGATATCGTTTATCCATAATATTAGTTAATATGGTTTTAACTACATCGATTACTTTGGGGAGATTGTGACCAACATAGATGATTTTTTAAATAAGTGTTTAGTGTGGTACCGGGGTGGAATAACAGAAAATATATTAAAAAAAGTAAAAATAGAGTAATGACGCCGCTTTAAATTATATTTTGCCAGAGAGTTTTCGCACAAACTTTTAAATGCTTTAATATATATTGAAATTTTGAGCATGCAACTTTAATCAAAAAAATGTAATTTTGGCATAGCTGGAGGTAGAGCCCTGATCTAATTGGAAGCAATAATTTTCCTGGTCAGGTTATTTGGCTAGGTAATTAAAAATCTTAATGAATGTTAATAATATTAGATAAGTTTATTCTGGACATAAAACTTTTCCTATGTCATAACTGAGGTGCGTGGTGGGGGACGAGTAGAAATTAAAAAAATAAATGTTCTGAAGTATCTTGTTTTATATTTTTTGTAGTTTTTATGAAAATGAACTTTACTTCTACTAATCATTTTAATTTGTGGCAACGAAAATTTGTACGTATTTTCTATAACTACGTATAGACTTTTATATATATATATATATATATATATATATATATATATATATATATATATATATATATATATATATATATATATATATATATATATATATATATATATATATATATATATATATATATATATATATATATATATATATATATATATATATATATATATATATATATATATATATATATATATATATATATATATATATATATATATATATATATATATATATATATATATATATATGTATTAGTTAACGTGATTCTGGTAGAATTTTAAGTTCATTGGACCCCAGTACCTAGGTTTTGGCCTCAGGAACCTTAAGCCTGACATTTACAATAGAACCTTTTTTAAATGAAGGATTAAATAAAAAAAATTACAGAAAAACTAAAACATATTAAAAAAACACTGAAAAGTAAAAAATAATACTTTATTCAATCTTGGAAATTTAACTTCATAAAGTCGGCGTCTAACTAATAGAAACTGTAAATTTTGATGGTGACATTAAACACTACAGGTCTTAGTTGGAGTCAAATTGCTGTGATGGAATAAAATATAATTTTTTGATTTCTCAGTGTTTTTTAAGTAGTTTTATTTTTTACAGTTATTGACTACTACGCGGGAGAGCTTTGAATTCATAAGAGACATATTTTTCTCAACTAGCAAAATGCTAAACAAAGGATTAATTTATTATGTTTTATATTTATATTCCATCTTAAAAATTTGGCTTTTTTAAGTCGGCATCAAACTAATTCTTCATTACTGAACAACAAGACATATATGAATGCATGTCTTGAATCTAGTACCATGAGTATAATGTCTATTTGCTGGATTTATTAGTTTGACACCGATTTCAAAAAGTTTTTATAGAAAATCAGCAATATACATTGTCAAAAAATAAAATTATTAACGAGGTTTCTTTCAAAGCCTAGACATCTACTAAGGAAAAAAAAGAAGTTTGACATGTTACACCGATTTTTGCATAATGTATCTTGTTTACAGGACTACCCTGTATAATGGACAAAACATTATTTTGCATATAAAAAAATTGACGTGTTTCGTCATTTTTTGACACACACACAATGTTTCAATGTCAGAACATTAAACCCAACTATTCATAGTTTTCAATTTGACTGTTGCGTTCTCATGTTATATGTTTTTTAATACCCCTAAAAATATCGAAAATCTACGTCCATGAAACCCAAATTTACTCCCCGCGAGACACTAACCTAGACTACTTTTGGTTCAAATTTTAGGCGAACCGGTTTGACCGCTCTCAAATTATCGATGGTTGGCGCAAATTTTGTTTACATATACACAGACGCACACAATCCACTAGATATCATAAAATTTTGTTCTAAAAATATATTTTTCGTATTCTAGGGACTCGAATTAAACCCAACTTATATTTAAAAAAAAAATGCGTCTCTAATACTTAATTTGTATAGCGTACATAGTGTATTAATAATACAATATATTAGCTGTTATATGGGGCAATAAACTCCTTTTTATTCGCTTAAGAGTAGAATTTTAAAAAATTCTGAAATTCATATTTGGATAATTATTTTTAAAAGCCATTGACGAAAGAATCGTCTTTAAATATTTTTTAGGTAAAGGGATATTGTAAAAATATATAGACATATTTCACCCCTCTACGGGTTATATTTTGAAAAAACCTTAAGAAACTATATAACACAGCTTTTATTTTTTCGATAAGGTAAAGCATAATCGAAACATGAGGGAGGTCTCAAATTGCGATGATTTCAATTTCACCCTGTATCTGAGAATCGAAGATGGCTACGAAAAGTTTGTTTATGGCGTCTTTCATTTTACAAAAAAGTAACACCGCAATTCTCTCTCATCACTAATAAGGGAATTACGCCGTAAAACCATCGAAAACCGGTAACCCTGATGTACAGTATCTAATATTCTATCATAATATAATACTAATTACGTACTTGCTTTAGTATATTCATTTTTCGTTTTAAACTTTTTCGTCTACTTCCAAGCGTAGCTTTCAGTTAGAATATTTACGTGGCATGGCATGATTATAAAAATCGGTAAATTTCCTTTACCCGTAACTTTGCTCCTTATAAATCTTTCCTTTTATTAGGAATAATGAAATGTGACCCAATTTAGTTCCACACATAGTTATTTATTAACACATATATACTGTCTTTTCAAACATTTCTATTGTTCCACCATATTGGATGGGTACCAAACAGTTTCTACCTGTGCCACCCTTGATTTTTCAGCAAAATCTCAGATAAATTGAAGAACTTTTTACGCTGATTTTTTTAAGACCGTAATTTTGTCCCATCTTCTTGAATTCGATCAGTTTATCCCTATATTACATTTAATTTTTGTGCAAATTTTGAAGCCAGTTAAATATGAATATGTTTTTAAAATATTTTATTTGGCCGCCATCTTGAATTTGTACCACAATTTTACCAGTTTATGTCTAAATCACATTTAATGCTTGCATAAAGTTTAAATTCATTCTAATAAGTAATTTTATCAGGCTGATTTTTTAAATATTTTATTAGGCCGCCATTTTGTTTTTCTTACTTGGATTTGGACCAAAATGTTAATAGTTCACACACTTGATTATGTGAACAATTTGAGGTAAATTATATAATTAATTTTAAATTTTTTTTTAACATTTCACTAAAGCGCCATTTTGTTCGGCCATATTGGAATTTTACTAGAATGTTATCAGGTCATCTCCATATTATCCTTAATGTTTGACTACCTGAAGTCAACCGGGTAAGTAGCTTTTAGCTATGCTGCGAATTGACAGATATACCGACCAATAGTCCGACGGAATAAAGCAAACATAATTTTTGGCATCTAGGGACGCTAAAACATGAAGATATGTAAAACCTGAGAGGGTGATTTTCACGATTACAAACACATTTGGTCGCCATCTTGAATTCGTACCACAATTTTAACTACTCACTCTATATCACACTTAATTCTCGCACAAAATTGGAAATCAATGCAATAAGTAGTTTTTCCAGGCTGATATTTTTAATATTTTATTAGGCCGCCATTTTGTTTAGTCAGTTATTTTTTTAGTAACAATTTTTTTAATGCTAGGCTGCCATTTTCCTCCGCCATGCCATACCAAAATGTTACCATGTCATCTCCATTGACCCTTAATTTTTGACCAACATTTGTCACCAAGTCAATCGGGTGAGTAATTTTTAGCTATGCTTCGAACAGACAGACAGACCGACGGAATGAAGAAAATATGATTTACGGCCTGTAGGTGAAGAGTGCAAACATTTTGAAGGCTAATTTGTTCAAGATTACAATACCTCTCTTTTACGAGGGAAGTAAGAATCACAAAAACATTGATAAATTTTATTATAAATTCGCAAATTGCAGATCGAAAATCAAACGAAAATCGAACGAGGGAACGAGATCTATAGATCTTTCCTTTATCTGTTTTACATGTTCAATTATCATAATAAAATTCAACAACAAAAAAAGTCTTCACTTTATACAAATTAAAATAATTTCGCCCCCCTCCCACGACATCATCCTACGGACAGCCATAAGCAAGTAAATTCCTAAATATTATCCGAGACGCCGCCGTTCAAATAATAATAAAATTGTAATTTATTCTGTTAGCCGCAGTTTTTTTCAGTGTTATATTTGTATTTTCCAACACGTCATCATATTACCCATCTTTTCATATTACATTGAACGTGACTTGACCTTGTCGCTGATATTTCGTTTGCTGTGTGCGGTTCAGCCTTAAGAGGATATCGAAGTGAATTTAATTTCTCGATTCTGCTGATGCATATGCGTAACCGAACGAGTCGGGTGCTCAGGCAAATACAAAATATGGCGGTTAACCTTAAAAAACGCCCCGTACACTTTTATTAAACAAAAACAATTAAGATGTACTGATTTTCGGATAAACCTTCTTCTGTTAAAGTGAATATATTCTTGTGGAGACCAAGACAATCTTGATATGCGAATAATTCTGTGCCATTTTTGGGGCCATGTAAAATATTACGAACATTTTTTCGTTCAGTATTTAGTATTTTTAGAAAATTGAATAATACATATTTCGATATCATTGAACACACAAGTTCACGGTGGATAAAACCTCGAAACACGAATAAACAAATTATATGCCATATTAAAAGAAATCATATTGGCTAATGTTAACTAATACGACAGAATTTGATATGTAAAGAAAAGACATTCGCAGCTTTGAACAAAAAAAATGTTTGGTCATATCTTCATTTATATAGATGTTTGAAGTCTAATATCTACTACATGTAAAATTAAAGGTAGTATAATTAATTACATTAAAAAATATCAGACAAATATTTTGGTTTTTATTTTCTAATTAGCGTAATAGAAGATTGAACTTTATTATCCCACAATATTTTTATTAAATCAAAATAAAATATACAGTATATCCTTATTAATGTGTTACTGAATAAATGTGGAAGATATCTTATAATATTTATATAGGCTTTACGAAAAAATGTTTTGTATTAAAATCGATTTGAAACAGCTTTACATGCTCGAAATATGTCTATATAAAAATTAAATATACCTGCAGAAATTATATATTTTTGATTGATATATATATATATATATATATATATATATATATAAGTTTTGTGAGTTATGGTGTAATGGCGAAAAAGTTTTCTGATAGCATAGATACATATTAGAGGATGTTTCACGAAACCCAAAATACGTTTAATTTGAGCCATAACCTTTACTGTGGAGCATTTAAAATTTCGTTCTTATGTGTCGGAGAGTGAATTGGGAATTTTGATTGCACTTCTCTGAGTCTTATTCACACGTTTTTATTATTCTTTGGTAGGCGTTACTTTTAGGTTTGTCCTGAATTTTTGGTTAGTTAGAAATATTCTTAACTTTTTTACATGATTTTTTAAACAGGATATCACCTGATTTGTAACGGTCTGTGAAACCCACCTCTATCATGGAGTCTCAGGCTCCTGAAAGAATGCCAGGCTAAATTTAAAAATATGTTTAAATTACATTTTATGCATTATTTACCTAAAATTACATATAATCTAGAAAAAGCTAACTTTAAGGTTAATTTTAAAACTTCAATATTACTTATACCTATGCTGTAATGTATTTTGCCGAGCAAAGGAAATATACAAGGAACCCTTTAGTGTTGCAATAAGAATATTAATATGGAAAATGTGAGGAGTTTCTAGCATTAAATATGTAATGTATGTACTATATATACATACATTTTTAGTTATTGTTTTTTAAAGTATCGTATAAATTAGAGGTCAATAGGTAAACTGACAGGAGGTTAATGAATACGTAGGGAAAGGTTACATTTACTATAAAATATAGTGTTTATCTGCAATATTTTATCTTTAATAAATTACCTGCATCTGAAAACATAAACTTTTCGTACATTTGGTCAAACAAACCAAGGTTTTTAATTCTCTAACATTTGGTCATATCTGACATAATTTTCTTACTTGTCTGACAGCCTACCTTGTCTTGTTACTTTCTTAACCGTTACCTTCCTAAATTAAAAAAAATCGACTATATTTCTAAACCTACTAAGTAACACACATTTCTTATTCTTATTTTGGTTTCATGTAAACGAATCATTTAAGAGTTCCTAAGAAAATGTAAGTATTTTATTTTAAAAAGTCAGTTTTTTTACTTAGGAATGCTTACTTGTTAATCTGATAATGTCTGAGGGTCTACGACAGACCTTACAACTTTTTTATTTAAAGTTTATTTCCAACTGTTACAGGGAACCATAATGTGTATAAATGTTGTAGACAGTGAAATATTTTAATTAAAATTCATTTGTAGGACTTGCATAGCCTTAAACTGAGAGTTAATTCTAACACTATGAGGTCATATAGTAGACGGGCGCGTAATGTTGCGTGTCAAAATGTGATATGTTCATTCGGGTAAGGTTCTCCAAAAATCTGAATAGTCGATAGTAGGCTTGCTAAAGACTTTCTTGTTATGCTCAATATATACCAATTTTTTAAACTTCCTTTTCTTTCAATGCTGTTATATTTGCTGAGGTTGGGGGTTGAAACTCCCTCGATTGCTCAAGCGAAAATTGAAATCATTTATGATATCTTAAATTATGCTGCATAAAATACCTGAAAATATTGTTTCGAAAAATTATACAGGGTGTTTCAAAACATGAGTCATCGCGGAAGATTCCTTAGCATGAAAAAAGACAAAAACGGCTTCATTTTCAAGATACAGGGTGTTAAAGAAAATGTTTTTTTTCGAGGTTCTTATTAAAACCGGATTTTAGGTTGCAATGAAACTTGTGTGTGTAATAAGAGCAAGCACAAAATAGTACATTGTATAAAAAGTTGTAAAAACATCTGTTTTCATATGAATGACATTTCAATACTAAAGTTGAAAAAATTGTATTAACACTAGTGTGTTGAAAAACCCACAAATTGTTTTGATTTGAAATAAAATAAGTTTTCTACGACTAATAAATAAAGCCTGCACTATCAATACATTTTTGATTAAGTAAAATTATTTATAAATCTTGTTCCTCTTCCCCTTTAACCAATCACGTTGTTTTAAATTCATTACCCATACTCGCTTTGTCCAAACACAATCATCGGTATATTTAGACTTGCAACTGGGTTTTCGAGCAATATTTATGCTTATTTTTGAATACAAGAATATTAGAAACAACGATGACAGTCTCTGACTTTCTTAAAAACAGCTAACTTATACAATCAACAATAAATATTATAGAGCAAAAGTTAGGTGGTTTTTAAGGTTGAAGCTAGTACTTTCTATATTATTCCTTCCTCTTTGGTGAAATTTTCTAGAATCCGCCTCAGAGATCTACCTTATCAAAAATATTGAGTGTGCCATGACCATTATTTAAAAGCGACGAAATTGTATCTGTCAAATTTTAAAACGGGACATTGGTATTTTGATATTGTTATCGATGTTTTTTTGTGCAAGAAATAACTTTAAGTGACTGAGATGATGCCGATAAAATTAACATAAATATTATTATAATTATACAAAATGGCATATAAAAGTTTCATAGAGCAATATAAACTATCTTCATTATGGGCATATTCATCAATTGTTAAAAGTAGGTACCTTAGCATTTAATAATGGTGTGAAAATTAGAAGTTTACCTTTTAATCATAAAAAAAAAAAAAGTATTTTATTCGCATGTAATGGTTATTCCAACAATTTATCCTCATGAGTAATAATTTTACACAGGGTAACAAAATGAAAACAAAAATTTTGTGCCGGAAATCTAACATCTGATTTTAGATGTTTTTAATGTGCTGATTCCAAAAATACCACCAGATTTTTTCTATCAGCTCTAGTTTTTGAGATACAGGTTACAGGTTAATTGATATTTTTTTCTGATAAAGGACGACAAATAAAGAGATAAATATGTACTTAATCGTCAAAATAGAAATTTCCCAGAATCTAATTAACCAAATGGATACCTGGAATTGTCCCTGACCCAATGTTCCTATACTAGGAACTACTCAATACACTGCGCTTAATTACTTTTATAACTGTAATTGCCTATGACCCGATCCTTCTGTACCTGCTTGGCTGTACTCGATTTAGTATATTACTGAGTTTTCCCAGGTAAAGTTGTGCTATCATTTTGTGTAAATTTTGGTCGTATCAAGACACTAAACTGAAACAATGGCATCCACAAGCAGACGTACCTGTGTAAATCATCCCGATGTTTTTTGTTATGTGTGTGGTGAATACACTTTGAAAGAGAGCAGAAAAACGATTTCTGACTTTGTGAAAAGAGCTTATCTTGCCTATTTTGGCGTTCATTGAGGAGATCAAGATAAATCTTGGGCCCCACATTTCATATGTCCAACATGTGTTGAACATTTGCGACAGTGGACAACTGGAAAGAGGAAATGCCTAAAGTTTGGTGTACTAATGTTTTGGAGAGAACCGCGAAACCATCATGACGACTGGTATTTTTGTCTCGTTAATATTAAAGGCATAAATAGAAACAATAGACACAAATGGACATATCCTGATCTAGATTCTGCAAGAAGGCCTGTAGCGCATTCGGAAGAAATACCCGTTCCATCATTCAGCAGTCTACCCGAACTGACAGAAGATGATACAGAAACATCAACCTCTGACGAAGTTCCAAGAATTTAATCAGAAAACGACAGCGAATTTGAAGCAGATTTAGCAACTCCGCAGTGTTTCAATCAAGAAGAACTAAACGATCTTATAAGAGACCTGAATCTCTCAAAGAAATCCGCTGAATTACTTGCATCCAGATTAAAAGAAAAAAATCTACTTTGTCCAGGTACTAATATTACATTTTATCGTAAAAGAGATAAGGATCTGCTGCCTTTTTTCGCTCAGGAAAATGACTTGGTATTCTGTAACAATATAAAAGGGTTTGCCTGAATACACTCCAGATGCTTGGCCCCTTTTTACTGACAGTTCAAAACGTAATTTAAAATGTGTTCTTTTACATAACGGTAACAAATATGGCTCAATTCATATTGGTCATTCTACTACCATGAAGGAAGAATATGAAACAATTGCATTAGTTTTGAGAAAAATTAAATACGAAGAACATCAGTGGGCAATTTGTGTTGATTTAAAAATGGTTAACTTCCTCCTTGGACAGCAGAGTGGTTATACAAAATATCCTTGTTTTTTGTGCCTTTGAGACAGCAGAGCTAAAAATGAGCCCTGAGTTAACAAAAATTGGCCTTCAAGAGATGTCATGATTCAAGGAAAACAAAACGTGATCAACAAACCTTTGGTTTCAAGAGAAAAAATCTTACTTCCGCCCTTGCATATCAAGCTAATGAAGCAATTTGTGAAGGCTTTAAATCGAGATGGAAATTGTTTTGGGTATTTGTCATGTAAATTTCCTGATGATGATGGTCCTCAAATAAGGCAACTTGTTAAAGATCCACAATTCACCACATCAATGAACGAGACTGAATCTAACGCTTGGTGTTCATTTGTTCAAGTAGTACAAAAGTTTCTTGGCAATCATAAAGCAGAGAATTACGTAGAATTAGTGGAAAGTATGCTTTCAAATTTTAATATTCTCGGCTGTAACATGAGTATAAAAGTTCACTACCTTCACAGCCACCTAGATCGTTTTCCAGAAAACTTAGGTGATTGTAGTGAAGAACAGGGGGAAAGATTCCATCAGAATATTAAAACTATAGAAGATCGTTATCAAGGACGATGGGATAGCCACATGATGGCGGAGTACTGCTGGAGCCTTCAGCGAGACTGCTCTAGTAAACTCCATTCTAGAAAGTTGTATAAAAGAAAATTTTTCTGTGATTAGTGGCTAATGTAATTATGTAAATTAAGTTTTTGCAATAAATACTTAAATCCATGTGTATTAGTTTTTTTAACTGGCAATAGTAATATTATATATTATAACAGTTATAACGTAAAATACATACACAATTATTTTTTTTAACTAGATCTGATAGACAAAATCTGAGAACTTTTTTACATTCTGCATCCAAAAATTACCCAGGAACAATTAAAAAATTGCAGGCACCAAAATGTGTGTTGGCCTGTGTTATCATTACCTGTTCGTTGAATAATATATTATAAAAGTAGGCTTTGCTTTTTTGACTTAATTTTTACTAACCTTCTTTTAAACTCTGTCGTGTTGAGAATTATTTTGTGTTCTGGTCAGCTTCATAAGTGGTCGTAGAAAAAAATTTAAGTCACATACATAGTTATATACCGTATTTTTTCTGCGACTGCATTTGGCACGCCACTGTGACCCTGCATTTCTTACACAATGTTAACTTTTATTGACCTAAAAGTATTCAAAACATTTTTGACACAAAAATACAGATGGCAAATGAGCAACCATCAACCATACATCGTTATATAAATAAAATATGAAGTAGGCTGTATTTTACCACCTGGTAAATGATTTCGCAGTTTTCGCACGACATGTAAAGTAAGTCGGTTTCAAAACTTGCGGGTTCTATCTTTGTTGGATGTTTCTATAGCAGTAGAAAAATAAATTTTTTCATGATACATTTCTGTCAGTATTACCGACCAGTGGTGTACCAAGGAATAAGAATGTGCATTTTTCGTCATTATTCAGTTAGAACTTTTTTGGTATTGCCATTTTGACAATTTGATATATGGCATTTATTATGTGTACGTCCATTTCAAGCCGATAAATCCAACAATATTTGAGATATACCTTTTTAATAATACCGAAGATTATTATAAAGTCAATAAAGTGACTGTACATGTTATTAATGTACAGCCTGTACCTTGAAAATGAAGCCATTGTGTACATTATATTTTCGTCTTATTTTATAGTAAGGAATCTCCCATTAGGCGATGGCTCAAATTTTTTTAGGTAACCTGTTTATTATATATTTTTTAGCAAAGTTGTGTATGTTAATTTAGATTTAACTATGAAAACAAAAATTATATAGCACGGAATTTGCAACATTTTATGTTCAAAACCGAACTCTCTATAGTTTATTCGCGAAAAGATAGAAGGCAAGATGTGCAAGCACAATAATTTTTTCTAGCAAAATCAACATTTGCCTACTTTTATTTTTAAAGAGAAAATCAGCAAGAAAATTAAGAAACCAGTTGCAATTTACTAAGTTTTAAATCTAATTTTTGTTTCGCACATACTTTAACTGTGAGTTTTGAAAAAATATTAAAGGTATATATACAGCTAGCGTAATAACAGAATATGGAAATTTTTTGTTGTCATCTTCGAATTGTTAATATTTTAGGAGTCAATTCCTTATTTAAAGAAATACTTTTTTGAATCTGCACTATAGTGCAAAATGTCTTAAAATTTAACCTAAATTAAAATAGCTATAACCTGCAAACAAAATGATATATTATACTTATGTTTTGTTAACATATTTGTGTTATGTATGTTTTAAGGGTTGATTTGATCTGGTATATACGAGGGATAAGACAAAAGTAGTTTTTTTTCCATGAACTTTGTCAAGAGCGAAAATTTGCAAATCTGAAATTATTTTGATTCTATATATATGTACTCAATAAATGGGTTCTTAGGAAAAAACGGATTTCTCAAAATTTTATTATTTAATTTGTTTCTTTTTTAATTAATATTTTTCTTATAATACACATTTTTTCAAACATTTTTCTTTCTAAATTAAACACTCTTATTAAAAAGACTATTCTTTTAATCATTTTGGCTTCTCCAAGGCCTTTTTGAAAATAAGTAAATACAATTTTGCTTTTCCGAATCTTAATTTTACTTCAGGGGCGTTCTAATTAATTTTTTCAGGCCGTTATATATCTTTCTTATTTTCTTAAATTAGACTTTGTCTTCCGAATTCCGTAAAGGATATTTTTACTTTTTCTTATTATTTTTGAAAAAAGCAAGTTAAACCTCGGAACGGTTTTTTAATTCAATAGAATTATTACCCGTAGACTGAGCCATTTTAATTATTTTATTAACTTAATTTTTTTTACCATAAAAACTACTTTCGTTTATATTACCAATTCTAGGCAATTTTTAATTAAAATTATGCCTAATTGAGTATGTTTTCTTCTTTATTAGTGAGTTTCGAGTATACCGAGTGTCTAAAAAATATAAGTTTAATTATTAAAACCTTTATACAGTATTAGGGAGAACTTACGCCTCCGTCTTTACTGAACGATACTTTCTTTTTAAATGAACTTTAAATTAATTCTCTCAAATTACACTTTTATCCTGAATTTTTCAAATTTCATTTTACTATTCGTTGTATATTGAAAAACAGTGGTTAATAACTTTTTAAATTTCATGCAAATATTAGCCATTGGCAGAATAATTTTTCAATATTTTATTAAACTCAAGTTATGTTAATGCATACATTTTTTTTATTTAAAATTATAGAGAATTTCTTATTTATGTATGTTATTTATTACTAGTTTTTCGATACCGGTTGTATAAAAAACATATAAACAACATAAACTGTATACAGATTGTTATAAAGTTAATTAAGTTTTAATAGCGACAAAATTACGCATTGTAAAACTTACTTTTTTAAAACCGTCGAAAACAAAAAAACTGAAATATTTTAACTCACTATATCTGAGGCGTTGAATAATTAACATTTTCATTGCAAATTTTGTCCATTATATAACGGCATTTTTTTAACTTTCTAATCCGACGGTTAGGTCCCAATCACCAATCACATGTAGTTAAACGTGATACTGTATGTTCTACTTTCTAAAGCTTTTGATTTTTCAAACAATAATTTATTCGATGTGAATAAATGGCACTGAGCTTAAAACTGGAGATACCAATGCATTAAGTAATGCATTACGTAAATATTTGTTCAAAACATTAGATCCCACAAAAAATTTAATAAAACATAAGCCAAAATGTAAAAAAGCGTTTACAAGCAAACCATTTAAATTAATGATGAATTTTAAGAAATTACACTTTCAATTGTAATTTACGTATTTTTTAGTAAATGTAGTTCTGACGTCATTAGGTATAGGCAAGCTTTAATTAACCTTACTTTTATTGAGGAATTAAAATATACAATAAAATACAGTGTAATCTATTAAAAAACGTAAATTTAATACGCCACGTATTTTTGACATACATGAGATAATCTTAACATGTAGCTCTATCTGATCTGCATATATCCTGCAAGCTTCATTTAAAAAGAAAGTACCGTTCAGTAGTTAGAGACGGACGGGTAAGTGCCCCACCCTGTATATATTTTTTGGACACTCGGTATGCAAAGATTTAATAATAAAGAAGAAAACATACTCAGTTAGGTATAACTTTAATTAAACAGTGCCTAGAAGTGGTAATTTAAAAGAAAATAGTTTTTATGTTAAAAAAAAATTAAGTTCAAAAAATAATCAAAATTACTCAATCTATGGATAATAATTCTATGAAATTAAAAATCCGTCCCGAGGTTTAAAGTCACTTTTATCAAAAATAATAAGAAAAAGGAAAAAAACTCTTTCAATTCAGGCATTCAGGAGACACGGTCTAATTTAAGAAAATAAGAAAGATATATAAGTCTGAAAAAATTAATTAGTACGCCCCTGAAGTAAAATAAACATTTAGAAACTACTTTTTTCAAAACGTCTTTTTAATAAGAGTTCTTAATTTAAAGAGAAACATTTGAAATGCGTATTATAAGAAAAAAATTAATTAAAAAAGAAACAAATCAGGTATCAAAATTTTGGTAAATTAGTTTTTTCCTAAGAACCAGTTTATTGAGTACATACATATAAAATCAAAATAGTGTCAGATTTGCAAATTCTCGCTCTTGAAAGTTCATGTAAAAAACTACTTTTATCTTATCCCGCATATATGCCAGACCAAAGCAACCCTTAAAACACACATATCACAAAAATATTAACAAAACATAAGCCTACAAAATGTAAACAAACCATTTTGTTTACAAGTTATAGTCATTTAAATTTAGGGTAAATTTTAAAAAATTGCATCTCAATTGCACAATAGTGTAGATAGTATGTAGTACTGTAACTAAAAGTAAATCGTAATATAAATTTTCTTTTTTCTTTTCTTCCGTTTTATTTAAGTCATCTATTGATAAAATCATTTTTATTGAGATAATCACAATACGAAAATAATTGCACGGGTAATGCTAAAATCGCTATGTCATACAACGGTATGGTAATTATTAAACGAAATTTAATTCTTGATAAAAGTTGCGGCATCGTCTGAACCCAAATATGTACACTTCTAATTTTACCTTCTTTCACCTGGTGTACCGTTTGGAAGGAAATTGCCGATAAATGATTTTTTTTTCAAGGTACCTTTCTTTCGCAACATCGAAACATTTTGTGAGAACTATTTACGTATTTTATAAAGCTATACCGAGATATGAAGTTTGGTTGACATATTAATAATTTTGAGACTATCCTAATTATGTTTACTCTTCTCGAAATTTTTAAACATATATATATATATATATATATATATATATATATATATATATATATAATTTGCTTCTAGAAGAAATAAAAGAAAGTGCCCCCTTTTCATATTTTCAAAAAAATATATTTACAGTGGGTTCTAGATTATAGAGATGCTATAGCTGCTTTGTTGCACTAGTATATCTATGTACCTAAATTTCGAAAAAATCGAAACATTTTGTGAGAACTATTTATGTATTTTATAAAGCTATACCGAGATATGAAGTTTGGTTGACATATTAATAATTTTGAGACTATCCTAATTATGTCTACTCTTCTTGAAATTTTTAAACAAATATATATATATATATATATATATATATATATATATATATATATATATAATTTGCTCCCAGAAGAAATAAAAGAAAGTGCCCCCTTTTCATATTTTCAAAAAAAAATATTTACAGTGGGTTCTAGATTATAGAGATGCTATAGCTGCTTTGTTGCACTAGTATATCTATGTACCTAAATTTTATATATACCAAAAATTTATACATGCTTGATATTTCAAGGAAATAGAGAGTAGCAACTTTATCTTTCTTTTTCTTTTGATCTATCTTTGTATTTCCATTTGTTGTCTTTACATTAATATTGTCGAATTAGGAATATGATGTATGTTACATGTTTTTTTTTTGTATTGGAATATGTTGGCTTTTTCTGTTATTTTGTTTATATTTGTGGGATGTAGTTATTTATATTCGCGATGAGATTCACTTAAGAGAATTTTTTCTCCCGGTTCTCTGACGAAGATGCATAAGTGAATTGTACATTTTCGTCAGAGCATGCTTTATTCAAGGTTCGAGATAGTTTCTGCGTGCCTTTTAAAGTAGGATTGGGAGGGAGAATATTGCGCATATAAGAATTTTGTATTATTCTGTTTGTATGACAATTATTGCGTAATATATTTATTTATAGTTTAATCACTTGTTGCAATAAAATTAAAAATCCAAGAAGTGTTACCTAGAAATTATGAATTAGAATGCAAAATGAAGAATTAAGGTTGTTAGCACTCAATATTTTTCAGCATTTAATGAAAATGTTTTAAAATTCCTGTCCCTGTACCTGGTTATAAATGAACTACATTAAACGTTTTTTGATAAGCCAGAATAAGTATTTTCGTTACTATAGGAAAAGCTGAAATAGCTTCGCAAACAAATTATTTCGGTACGCCATGGAAATTTGTTCCTAATGTGGAAAATGTTATCATATAGCACACACACAATGTAACAAAAATATTATATAAAAGAGATCTATTCAAATTCCTGTCTTCCTCTATTTCGCCTTGATCCCAAAAAGAAAAATCCGACCTTTGGTTACAATCTCAGTCATAAGGTTATTTTTAAACTGTGGTTTATAAGGATAATAATTATGTTTCTTTCGAATTCGCAATGCGAATATTTTTGAAACGGTTCCCAAATTGTTCACAATTTTACGCGATTTTGAGGATTTTCGAATACTGACTGCAAAATTTTCATTTCATTTTCCTCCGTCAGAACATTATTTCGGTGTTCCTTCTTGAAATTATTTTCCAGTGACCCATTGATTTTAAATCTTTACAAAATACTGCGTGCAGCTTGAAAGCATATTCGATTTAGAACATCTTTGGTCAATTAAGAAATCATGGTTATTGGGATTAGACCGTGTCAGGTTAAAATTACTATCCGACGTTTTGCACGAGGCACCTTAAGGGATCTTTACTCAACACTGAATGAGCTCGGAGAGTTTTAGGTGAGCTCTAATTCTCTCTTCGTTTATAAGATACTGGAACCGATGCTAGAACTTTGGTTTCTTTTACATTTATAATATGGCTAGTGATATGCTGGTGTTTAGCTACAGCAGATTTGACAATTTGCTCAATATTCACTCTTTTATTTTGCAATAATCACTCTTTCATTTTCAATTCATAATTTCTAGGCAACACTACTGATTTTTTATTTTATTGCAACGTGATTAAACTATGTTGTTAAAAATTAATTTCAAGAGAAATATA
Organism: Kuschelorhynchus macadamiae; assembly: GCA_030620095.1. NCBI lineage: Eukaryota > Metazoa > Arthropoda > Insecta > Coleoptera > Curculionidae > Kuschelorhynchus > Kuschelorhynchus macadamiae. Next base: position 255,589 of record JAUTXW010003267.1, read on the forward strand.
TATAATTAGGATACTTTCAGGAAAATGGTGTCCTAAAATAAAAAAAGTATTATATTTCATAACTCGGTATAGCTATATAAAATAAGTAAACAGTTTTTACACATTTTTTTTGATATTTTGAAAAAAAAATACTTTATTAAAAATTAAAAAAAATAGTTTATGAGCAATTTACTGCCAAGCCGTACGACCCTGATGATATTAAAAATATGCCTATTTCGTTTACGCGACTTTTATCAAGAATACAATTTTCTGAAAAATTTACATATAACTAGTGGTGCCTCCGATACGAGAGATTCTCGCCTCTTGCGTCGACTCGTCTCGACGAGAATTTTCCATCACAGCACGAGAATTTACGTTTCTCTCGAGCTCTCTCGTGTCCCACGAGTATAAAAATTTGTATTTTTATATTTTTAATGTTAAGTAAGACAAACTATTGAAAAACAAAAAACTGAGTTTCTTTTGTAAACTGATTCCAAACAATTAAGTATATTTTTAAAGTACCAGAGACTTCAATGTCTTGTATCTTTCTTAAAACATAACTTTTTGATCTGTAATACTAAAATAAAAATGGCGTTTCCTTGTCTTTTATGAAAACCGTTTACAAGGCCTTTAGATTGACCAAATGAAAATATACAAGGTATGTGAAAATGTTATTACACATATTTTTGCAAAAATTATAAAACAAAATTTTTGTTTTATTATTTGATAGACTTAGGTATAACCTTTGCCTACCAAGTTAAAAAGAAAAATATCCTATTTTGCTCTTTAACTTTTTGCAAATTTTATCACAGGTTAAACGTTTTGTTAACTTATTATACGAGATGTAGGGTAGGTATATAATAATAAATACAAAAATCTATCAATTATTATTTGTGAAACATATCTTCAAATTGTACTGATGCGATTTTAAAAATTAAAAGTATAGAGAAATATAGAAAAGTACTAGTAATAACATAACAAAACAAACTGTTTTGTTATGTTATTAACTTTGTTTTCTACGACATCCCGAATTCGACGCATGCTTTGGTCTAAATTGTCAAATTTATCTTGATCTGAAGGCCGGAAGAACACGTTGTGGATCGGCACCATTTGGAACTGAAGGTTAACTTTCAATGACCGATTTTCCAAGCATATCCCACAAATGCTCAATGCAATTCTACTCAGGACGCAGCGAAGGTAAAGGCAACCGTTCTATGTCGGCATTCTCTAGATGCTTAAGATACATTTTTGCTCTATCACAACCAGAAATCTAATTCCTAGTTCTAGATTCCAACAGTTATTTTGAACAATATCGTCAATGATGTCTCCTGCATAAATTTGACCATTCATGCCACGTTCACATAGTGGTGCTGTGTTCTACCTCCCAAAAAATATTCTGCTCTATGCCATTACAGAGCCACTCCAGTATGTATGAACCTCTTGTACATATCTATCGTTTACTCTAGTATTCCGAGACCCCCACAGATTCGTACCGATCTTATGTCACTTAATGGCCCAAACCGACTCTCATCAGAAAATATCACGTAATTCCTTTCTACTCTCCAGTTAAGACAAAACTTTAAAGCTTTTTTTTGTATTCATTACTACAAACACCCTGTCTAATGAAATAACAAAATACCATTCAACATGTTAAACATCAGAAAATAATATTAGACTTGATTCTAAAAATATCCCTAAATAGAGGCTAGTAATAAAATCCAAACTTTCAAAAAAAGTTAAAACGTTTCATTTCTGTTAAAGACGGTTTTTTCTTTTAGCTACGTAAAAATGGTATCTATAATTTATTATTTTCCAGAAACACAAGATAATTAATTTTGTTATATATGAAGAGACGTTTTTATACACCCTGTATATTGATATTTGGTCAATCTGAATCCTGTGTAGATGATTATCATAATAGAAAACAATTTTCGGATTTTTTGCATCCACAAGCGAAAAATATGGTATTAAATCTAATAAAATAATACGAAAATGAAAATTCAGCGGCCAATATCCAGGAGACTATAGCAAAAGCTCTGGGAATCGGTATAAGGACTGTGCAGAAAATTGTGCATGAAAAAAAGCATAATTTACTACCGAAGAAGATTAAGAAATGTACCGGGTGGTCGAAATTGGTCTGTTTTAACAGAGAAAACCTATTTCCTGACTAGATAGAGCAAAACTGACTTAGGTGTCATGGGCTCGATTTCTGAGAAATGTTTAATGGCAAAAACCGCCTGCCGATATTTTCACTGCCAACTGAGATATAGGGCGTTTTTCAATTTTCGGCCATTTTGAAAATTGTCCATAACTTTTTTATTTTGCGGAATATTAACATTCTGCAAAGACATTCTAAAGGCACTTTTTTATGTGCAATCCAGTGGCGTACTCAGATTTTTTCTATAGTTGTCCGTTTTATCATAAATAGGCAAAACTTTTTTTTTTCAAATGGAAATCATAGTTGGCTATAAATTATAAAAAATGCTCGCGTTTAGCCCTTTTCAGTGATATAAAGTTGTAGGTACTTATTTTCAAAAATAACGAAAATATTAGGTGTTTTTGGTTTACATCGAAGTAGGCCTTGGAATAATGACGCGCGTTCAATATTTTGAATATATTGCTGTCAGATTACTGTAGGCTGGTGTAATTATTGCGTTTTGGTGTTATCTTTATAAAGTTGTGTTAAGTTGCTGACAAAATATGTTTGAGAATTATGAAAAGTATGATATGTTAAAATGTTACATATTATCTAACGAAGTTCCTGAAGCAGCTAGTGAATTATATTTTAATACATTTCCCGAGCGACGTCAACCGGATAACCGAATTTATCAAACATTAAAAAGTAATTTAGTAAATTACGGAAGTTTTAAAAAGTTAAGAACAAGACATTATGAACTAAAGGAAGAAAAGGAAATCCAGCAGCTAAATATAATTGGTGAGGTATTAGATCATCCTGGCACCTCCTCTCGAACATTGGCTAATATAACGAATGTTCCAAAGACCACCGTTTTAAAAATACTCAAAAAACATAAATTCAAACCGTACAGAACGAGAAGAGTTCATCAACTCCGTGAAGGGGACGCCGCTAGAAGATTGAGATTTTGTCAGTGGTATGAGCAAAAATTCATGGAGAATGAGAATTTTCCATTAAATATTATTTGGAGTGATGAATCCAGAGTAGATACTTCTGGTATATTTAATAGATATAATTCATATCACTGGTCCACTGAAAATCCACACGTAGTTGTGCAACAAGACCGGCAAGGTCGGTGTGGATTCAATATATGGGTGGGGATATTCCGAGGAAGATTTGTGGGACCTTATTTTTACGATGGAAATTTAACTGCAGATGATTATGTAAATATTTTGCGCACATATATTGTCCCTTTGTTGGAAGACATACCTTTAGCTGATGCCAGAAATATCTACTATCAACAAGATGGTTGTCCCCCGCACAATGCAAGGATCACAACTGATCTTTTAAACTTCGAATTTCGAGAAAATTGGATTGGTACGTGGGGCCCCATACCTTGGCCTGCTAGGTCCTGTGACTTAACTCCCTTAGATTTTTTTTTGTGGGGAAGATTGAAGGACTTGATATTTAAAGGAAGAACCTTTCACACAAAAGAAGAATTGCAAGAGGCCACTAGGCAAGCTTTTGCATCTATTAGCCCAGTTGAACAAATAAATAGTTGCAACTCGGTACGCAAAAGATGCTTAGTTTGTATTCAACAGGGAGGGGCTCAATTTGAACAACTTCTCTAAATATATTTATCAGAAACCTATCTAACTAAATACCTAGATTTTCATAATTATTTTTTATTTTCACTTGTAGCTGTAAATAGTAGTTTAGTTTGTTAATTTTGTTCAACTTTGCTATGTAAACAAAAAAAAATAAAAAACTTAGCTAGTGTTATTTAAAGTTGTGTTTAAGTTGCTAACAAACTATAAATCTTAACAATACATAATTGAGATATTGTCATCACAAATCAAAGCCTACTTCGATGTAAACCAAAAACACCTAATATTTTCGTTATTTTTGAAAATAAGTACCTACAACTTTATATCACTGAAAAGGGCTAAACGCGAGCATTTTTTATAATTTATAGCCAACTATGATTTCCATTTGAAAAAAAAAAGTTTTGCCTATTTATGATAAAACGGACAACTATAGAAAAAATCTGAGTACGCCACTGGATTGCACATAAAAAAGTGCCTTTAGAATGTCTTTGCAGAATGTTAATATTCCGCAAAATAAAAAAGTTATGGACAATTTTCAAAATGGCCGAAAATTGAAAAACGCCCTATATCTCAGTTGGCAGTGAAAATATCGGCAGGCGGTTTTTGCCATTAAACATTTCTCAGAAATCGAGCCCATGACACCTAAGTCAGTTTTGCTCTATCTAGTCAGGAAATAGGTTTTCTCTGTTAAAACAGACCAATTTCGACCACCCTGTACACGAAAAAAGCCAAAGACGGAAGACTAAGTAACAATGTAAAAATGGATTTTCGTAATGCAATTTACGATTTATACACATAAAAAAACTAATATAACCCTTCAAGTTTTAAAAGAAGCTTTAAAAAATCGAGGCATATTGGAAATTGGACTAAAATCGTTGTCAAAATTAATAAAAATGTTGGGTTTTCGATATAAAAAGGACTGTAATCGAAGATTTTTATGCGAGTTGCCACATATAGCAAGTCAGCGTATCCAGTTTTTAAAGAAATACACGGAAAATGTTAATTCAAAATTTAGAAAAGTGGTATTTTTAGACCAGATTTGGATATTTTCTAATGGAAGTGGTTCGAAATCTTGGCAGGACGAGTCTGTAAAAAGTGTCAAGAGAAAAAAGGAATGTGGGATGGGAAAACGGTTCATCATTTTACATGCAGGATCTTAAACAGGATTTCTCCCAGGTGCAAGTTTCCTTCCTTCAACATCCAAAAGTATGGACGACCATGATAATATGAACTGTGAACTGTTTGAAAAGTGGTTAAAAGAACAACTGTTCCAAATTTAGATGCTCCATCTTTAATCATTCTGGACAATGCATCTTATCATTCAACAATCTTAAATAAACAACCTACTTTATCCTGGAAGAAAAGTGATATTTATGACTGGCTAATAAAACAAAAACCAACAATATATGCCGTAGATGAAATATTACGGGAAAATGGACATGAGGTTTTGCAACTGCCGCCATACCATTGCCAGTTTAACGCAATAGACTTAATATGGGCTGGGGCAAAATCATATTACGAAAAACACGTGAACGATGGTCTTACCTCAGATGAAGTGCAAATTGTTTGGCAAGATTCATTAAATTTTCTTACGCTGGAGTACTGGAAGAAAGCTGTGGACCATACGGAGAAATTAATATGGGATTGGTGGAATCGAGAACGAGTTCTAGATGTCGAAATAGCACCAATAATCATTGCGCCATTTGAAGACGACTCAGAAGATGAGGACTTTTTAAGTGATGATGATATTTTTAGCCTATAATATTAAAAAGTTTCTGAAGGATTATATTAGCTTTTGACGTGTATAAATCATAAATTGCATTATGAATATTAATTTTTGCATTGTAACTTAAGTCTTTTGCCTTTGGATTTTTTCGTGTACATTTCTTAACCTTCTTCGGAAGTAAATTATGTTTTTTTTTTCAGCACAAGTTTCTGTACATTCTTTATACCGATTCTCAGAGCTTTTGCCTCTGGCTCCTGGATATTAGCCAGTGAATTTTAATTCAAAATTTTTTTTATTAGATTTGACACCATTTTTTATTATAATTATAAAACACTTGTTCCAATTTTAAAGCGTGTTTAAAATAAGTAAATATTTTTATTAATTAAAAGACAAAATTTGATATATAAAAATCGGTAAAATTGCTTTACCAGAAACTCGGGGCTAACGAAAGTATATATATACATATGTATATAATGTATATATATTCTGTATTTTTCGCATGCATGGCCCTTAATTTTAGACTGAAATTTGAAGAAATCGGATAAGTAGTTTTTTAGCTATGCCGCGGACAGACAGTCTGGCGAACAGGGACCCTTAAACGTAAAGATCTGAAAAAATCTCACGAGGGAAATAATAACTAATTATCCTGTGTTTTTAACAAAAGTGTATAATATTTTTGCAAAATAAAATTTTTTTGTTATCACAATACAAAAAAAAAGTTTACTTTGCACAGGAGTGGCCCGCATTTAAATAAATGACACTGTATAAGTGGTTAGATTTTTAGGTCAAGCGGGGCTCATAATTAGTAGTGATTGATAAAAAATCTCACTTTCATTAAGTGGCTGCATAAACAGAACATATCCTGATTGTTCCACTGATTCGAACCGCCTTCCGACTTTATTAAGGCGCTTGCCATTTTGTGTATTTTTGTTTTTGCCATCCAAAAAATTTTAACCAAATACATATTTAGCGAATTTTCTTATTTAGTCCCTCAGCATTTAATATATAAAATAATATTAAGTGGCTATCTTAATAATATTGTGTAATATAATAAAAAAAACTATTTTCTTTCTCCCTGTATATTTGTAAATAGCCCATCGAGATTTAATAGCTCGTTAAAAGAATCACACAACATTTTGGTATTCACTGTGTTTTCTGATTTGATTCTTAATGTTGGTGACCTTTAGACCCGCACGATAAGACCGCATTCGACTATATTCGTGCCGACATCGCAACGTCTATGTTATTTTCCTTGTACAACAGAAATGTCAGTTTTTATTATTTATTATGGCTTTAATGATGATTTTTATCGACGAACCTGTTGCTAACGTAACAAAGATAGGGGAAACCGAAAGGGTTAGTGAGATACCGCATACGTCGGTCGGTTGAAGTTACTTTAGTGATCGTGGTGTGTTTATGTTTTGATATAATCTAAATAATATGAACTATCATAAAAATATGACAAATAACATATTCCAAATTCGGCAGCGACCTCGAAACTTAATTTAAAAATTAAGAAAAAATCAAAGTCTCATTTTTCATATATTTACGAGGTGTCCCGCTGAAATTTCAAAAGCTTTCATTTAATTTATATTTTGTTAGTTAGAGCTATATCTATAGGAGATACCAAAAAACTTTAAATACAAAAGTAGAATTTTTCTTGGATTATCTTTTAAGAGTATCAAAAATATTCAAAATCATTAAACAGTTGAAAATTTACATAACCATGTATTTTTTTGAGTGGGACACACTGTAGATTATTCCATTAAATGTTCCTCTTCTGATCGATCATAAATAAAATACTTTTCTAACCATCTCAATAGCAAATTTTTCAAAATATATTCTTTAATTATGTATCGTTTTTGAATAAATTCTATTACAGCAAATTTGTAATTTTTAAAATTCAAATTATTGGAAAATAACCTTAAAAATCATAATTTGGAGAGGCGCGTCTTGGAATAAAAAAATCTACTTGAATACTAAAATGAATTTTTTTAACAAAAAAAAAACGTAGGAGATAGAAAGTGAAATTTTATGATAATGTTTTTCAGTTTTGTGCCGTGACATTCGGTAAAATATTTAAAAAAATATGGAATAAACCCAGAAGCGCCATTCCAATTTTTGTCTTCGGGGGGGTATGAAATGTCGTCCATATACAATTTCATAAATTTAGTAATTTTTTAAATGTTAAATTAAAATCAGGATATATTTATGTTAAAAACATTAATAAAAATTAAGTATATAAGATTCAATTTTTACTGGTGTGTTAAAAAAATCCAAATATATGCAATAGAGGAAAATAATAAGTGAACATCTCTGTAAAATGAAAAAAAAATATAAATATATATTATATGAAATTTTGTATAACATACTGGAAAAACAAATCACATAAAATAAAACTAGGTATCAACAATAACAATATTGGGATTGTGTCTATCACTAATGTTTTAGCGGATAAGGCCGAGGCTTCATGTCAGCAAAGTCATCCATTAACTTATCTAAATCTAAAGATTTAACGAGTTCTGGCTCAGATCTCATCAGCATATTTGGGCCATCCTGTGGTTCCGCGAATTTTTAATAATTCAGCTGATTGATAGACTATAGATTTGAATTTGATGAGTCCTAGTTTTTAATTTTTGTAAGGAATTGCAGATGAATTATGCTTATAATTTGTATCGCTTGGCCAGTTGGCGCCACATGAATAAACGAAAATAAATATAGTATCCAGATAATGTGATTTATTTAAACAGCTCTTTTTTAATCCTTTGATTAAACTTACTCACTTCATAAAATAATGTGGAATCTGAAATTGGGCTTTCGTATGTCTTTGCTCACGGCCCGCGTTCGGATTAACGATGTGCGTTCGCACTAGCAAAATACCTCGTCCGTATTACTGGATGTCTGAATTAAACAATCAGTTTATATATTAAGTGCAGGGCCGTACTTACAAAAACGGTTTAATAACTGTGTGTTTAATGCGGTTGCATTAAAAGTAGTTTTTATTTTTATTTGAATTAAGACGTTCAGAATAAAGAAAACTTGTCGGAAAAACTACACTGGCCGACAAAAAATTTTTTTTGTTGTAACACAAATCAGAATAGCATAATCTAATAGAATAGACCTATCCAAATACGAAAATGACAAATAGAAAGTTGTAGCACGTAGGGTTTTCTTGTTACAGTTGTAGAACCATATCGAATGTTACGATACTTAATATCTATAGAAAAAATGATTTCAGAAAATTCTTAACCCTATGTTACAGTTTTCGCCTAACATACCATACATTTAAGAGAAAAGTAAACGAGAAAAATATTAACTTAAAACACTAATTGAATTTCATTTTTTCCGTTTATGAGGTGTCCTATCTTCTCTCTTCAAAAACCAACAGTAGTCACCCATCATGGCTGGATCCCATCGTCCTTGGTACCGAATTTCCATTGTTCTGATATCTTAATGAAACCTTTCACCCTGCTCGTCACTAACAGCTCCCAAATTTTTAGGAAAAAATGACAGATTGAGAATTGAGGAAGTGAATTTTTAATGACATTCTGGCACCAAGCGCTTTATAGGCATAATTAAACAAATGAATTCCATGCTCTGAGTTCCGCCCTGGTAAGCTTTTCCGTAAAATTGACAATTGTCTTATTTGTGGCCCAATAGAAATGCCTTCTTTTAATTTGGTATCACTTAACTGGGGAAAGACTTGTCTTAGGTATTTAAATCCATCACCATCTTTATTCAAAGCCTTCACAAAGTTTTTCGTCAGCCCAAGTTTAATGTGAAGATGAGGCAAAAGGACATTTTTGGGATCAACAAGAGGTATAAATTTAACATTTTGAGATCCCGGTTGAAATTCGCTTCTTTCTGGCCAAATTTTTGTTACATAATGCTGATTTATTGCACGACTGTCCCATAAACAAAGAAAACAGCAATATTTTGTATATCTGCCATTTATACTTATTGTAGTTTATTTTATCCAAAATCGTGCGCATATTTTCATAATTTTCTTTCAACGCAACAATAACACAGCTTTTAAGCTATATTTAGATGAGTCTATGAATAAGCGCCACTCACGGGGAGAATGTTCAATATCAAGTTCCTGCATTAAACTGTCTATATCAGTACACGCGCACAACGAATTTTCCATACTGTAGAATTCAGAAAACATAGCATTTCTTTTTCTGAAATTCGTAATTTTTGTTTCTTTGGCCAATAGGTTCTATTCCTTAAGACGGGAATCCAGAAGTTCTGACTGTTGCTTGGATAACCCCAAAACCGGAACTGGGACCTGTGGTAAAAGTGGGATCGGTGCACTGTTCTTCTGAGCTGCCTGATGATCCGTTATCTCCATTATCTCCCAAATCAACAGCTTGCCAATTTAAAGGCGCAATCGGCACTGGCAAATTTGCATTATGAGGAACAGGTCGTTTGGCAGATTGCAAATTGGGATATTCTATATTGTTCTTTCCCTTTTTGAAATAACCTTCAGTCTTTGCCAGGCAAAAAATAATCGTCAGAATAATTGTTGGGTTCTCGCCATACCATTGGAACTGCAAAAGGCATACTTTTTCTCCTTCCCTTCATCCACTGCACTAATGATACAACTAACACAGCACACATGGGGAGCCCACCGCCTATCTTGATCCCCAATTAACACACCAAAATATTTAAAGTAGGCTTTTTTTACATTTTCGGAAAATGGCCTGGCTTGTGATTTTACCAAAAATTCTCCACAAATAAAACAAAATTGGTCAAGGGAAATTTTGCAACTTCGGCGTGTTTGACTCGACATTCTCGTCTTCACATACACTTAGAACCACCCAATTCGAAACTCAACAGAAGAGTGATGTTTAACGTTGATTTTATGTCTAATGTTGTAAACAACCCAGTCTAGGGAATTTTTCCGTTGTAAAATGGACCCATTTTAGTCGCCGCACAATAAAATTGTTTACCTGCCAATATAAAAGGTTCTAATTAGGCTATTAAAATATGGTACGTATTAGGGCTTTCCGAATATTTTTTTTATTATTGGGAGGGTATTTCCATTGTGAAAATAATGAGCTGGCCGGTGTTAGAAAAATCTGTCGGCCAGTGAATAGATAGTAACATTATAATAAATAGTAGTTTTTTTTTCTGAAACCCTGTACATACAAATATTTCTTGATCGGGATGTAGTTTGATTACTTTATGTTCATCCAGGTAGCTGTGAAATAAAAACAAGAACTACCTCTTGACGATTCTTCAAATATTTAGTAACACAAATACAACATTAAGAACTAATTGTTTATTAAAAAAAGTAACAATAACTTAAACCTAAAAAATACCGAAAGTTTTTAAGGTATGTATTTTTTTAATAAATGCACTATGAATATGACCGTCTTCTTTTTTAATAACCTCCTGCAGTGATCACCTCAACTGTCTATTGTCGTTTCCAGTAAAGTAAAATACACTCTTTAAGTTCTTCAAAGTAAGCCGTTTATTTTCGCTATCTGAAGTTAGCTGTTGACAATAAACTTTTTGGTACATTTTCGGATTTAAATCGTAGTTTATAATTCTTGGTACAGAACTATGCTTTATGATAGAAATCTTTGTTATTTTTCGTAAACTTAGTGTGTTACCTGCATTTAAATCATCAAATAACTATCGAACTCTAGCAATGTTAGCTTTAGAACAGGCGCATTTTTTTCTACCATGTCCGGCTCTCATTTTTTAACTGTACATTTGTTTCTCGAAGATGTTTAAGAAAATAATTAACAGTACTCTTCTACAATTTTTTTCTCAGAAAACATCTTAATAATTCTAACGGCCCTATAATTTTTTTCTCGTAACGATTTAATTAATATTATGTCTTCTAACAAAAATACAACCATTTTTATTAGTAAATAATTGACGGGAAACCTGGCCGAAGTGTCAAGGCCTAGCACTTGCACAGACTACTATTTTTTTTGTAAACTTTAAAAGATTTTATGAAGTAGTGCAGGTGTAAATTGACATATTCTAGACAAAATCCCACCTTTGAAATCATTTCTGGTTTAACCGGAAATATCATCAACTTTCTTATTTTCAATGTATAATTAATATTACGATTTGTGAATTTTACATTAAATTTCATTTCCAGTGACTTATCACAAAGGCAGACTCAAATGACTGACGCATTTGAAAAATAAACAAATTGTGCATATTATGACAAGTAGCCAAGATGCTCTTTCATAGTATTTGTATATTTGACAAACAATTGAACGCATTCACACATCACCCTTTGACTTGTGCTATATTACCGAGAACCGATGGCAATTAAACAAGGGAATATAGTAGACTACGAACAGGACATGACAAGTGTTCACAAGTATCTATTAATTGTCAAGTACACGGAACCATAAATTACATACCAAATGAATATTTTTGATCATTAGGCTGTGAAACAAATGTTGTATTTTTAACTTGGGACCAGTTTCACCTTCTCTGTTTTAAATACACTAAAAAAATAACCCGATTTTAATTTTTAACGTAAATGATAAGGAACAATCAAATATTTTCAACTTTTTTAAACAGAAGCTTCCCGATTATTTTCAGTACCTAAATTTTAGGTAACTAGCCCTATACAATGACGTATAACAACTGGATATTTAATTTAGTTAAAACGAATTATAAGGAATTGATATAAATTCTATTGCTTAAGGTCTTCATAACCTTATTAATTGAGTAGGCGAAAAAAGAAATGCCATGAAAGCAAAATGACCTAAATGTTCGTTCTTTTTAGTAGACTAGCCATTTTTATTTGGTTTTAATAATTTTGATGCCAGTGATGTATGTTTATTTAAATTCAGCGATAAATATCGCGTATTCTTAAAGTGAAAAAGTAGATATGGTACTAATTTATGGAGAATATAGGAAAAATGCGCACGTTGATGCTGAGAGCATATGCCGTCATCTCGACAGACAATATTTTAAAATAGTTAAAGCGAGATTTCGAAATCAAGACCAAGTTTAAGAAAATCCCGAAGAAAAATTTATAATTGATGAAGGCACCGAAATAATCAATGTGTTAGCTTATACATAAGTGAATCTAAGTGTATCTACTAGAGAACTGGCATTAGAACTTAATATTAGTAAGGAAACTGTGCGACGGGTATTAAAAAAACACTAGTACAAATGTTACAAATTTTCAGTTCATTAGCATTTGTATAAAAATGACGCAGATCAAAGTTGAATTATTGGCATTGGTTTCTGTATAATATTAACTTATATCGCAGGATATTATTTACCGATGAATCGCATTTCACAAACAACGGGATTTTTAATCGTCACTACATATTATTGGTCCTTCAACCGATATGAAATAAGAATGGCAAATCAAGTAAGATTTGAAAATAGATGCGGGCCGAAATAGTTGGAATAATAGTTTGATCCCATATTTTCTCATGAAGATAGGGGAGTGGTATTCAAATATGTTAATGACCAAGATGGGGCACCACCGCATAACATACGCATGTACCGTGTAATTTCAAGTTATGCGGCAATAAGATGGCTAACTAGATCATCAAATCTAACCACATGGACTATTTTTTATGAGGTTATATCAAGGACTAAGTTTACAGTACACCTACCGCAACATTAAAAGAGTTCGAGCATAAAATTCGCAACGCTTTCTGATCTGTTACTCCAATAATATTAAATAGACTTACGCAGAAAACGATTACTTGTACAAACAAATGTATTAATATTTTAAATATTGTTTAATTGTTGGCTTACTTGTTAATAAATAATAAGATGTTTATATATTGTCTATACTGTCTCTTTTTTTATTCCTTAAAAATTTTTAGCTTTAGCCAATTCAAATATCCACTTGTCATACGTTATGATTTTTCCTTATCAATTATATCAAAAATTAAAATTAGGTTTTTTTTTTAATTTATTTTAAAAAATGAAGAAGAATTTGTTTTTGATTCCATGGCGTACTGGAGAAAAATATTCATTTGGTATGTCAATTAAGGCTCCCTTTGGTTTAGAGAAACAGTAGATTGTGACCGTCACCTTGAGGACAAATGTCATGTTGCAAAACGTCATTGGAAATAGGTCTGAAGTTAGCAATGATTTTGGCTGCAACATTTCTGTGGTTGGCAATTCCGTACACTGTTTTTGTAGAACGACAAGCTCTTAACAATTTTTTTTGTAAAATTCATATTTTGTTGAAGTCTGAAATCGTCATGCTAATTTACTTCTACATTGAAAATAAGAAAGTGATTTTGAATTTGAGTTTCTATTAAAAAAATAGAAATTATCAATATATAATATATATAAATAAATATATATATATATATATATATATATATATATATATATATATATACATCTGTACGCAAAAGCTTAAAGAAACATACCTTGGAGGTGTTGGTTTATTAACACTGTTCTGTATGTCCAGCTGACGAAATTTGGTAAATGGTGAAACGGGTTTAGCTGACCTGACATGTTGGCTTGTAATTCTGGTTGTAACTGAAATAAAAAAAAAAGAGGTCCTTATTTGCCCTATTATAATAAATACAAAGTAATTTATATTTTTGCACCTGTTTCTACTTGTGATGTTGCTTAAGATGATTATTGACAATCTTTTTTCTAAATAAAAAAAAAACAGTAACATAAAATACCTCACAATACAGGGTGTTAAACAAAGGGAAACATAATGATGCAAAATAAAGTTTTCTTTTATAGTTATTAAAGTATCAAGGATATTATAAGGCTAATAACGCTTGAGGTCGATATTGTGTTTCCCGAGAGCCTCTGGCCTGAGGGATATACATCGAATGAAAGCGTTATCCCTTATACCCGTGGTACCTTCAATATTTAATGTCCGAATAAGTAAATTTTTTTTTGTGAAAAATCTTGTTTTAATAATAAACTAAATTATTATTTTTAATGCCCTAGGGCGTTTTTTTTATAATAATCTATATATTATCTATAATAATGCCCTAGGAAATTATATAACATTTTCAAATGTATGTATAATTATTTAGTTTATATTAACCCTACGACAATTACAAAATTTGGCTAGATTTTTCCAAATTTACTAGATTTGGCTAGATTTTTCCAAATTTACATATCATACACTTTATAAAAGAAAGTTAATAGAATCTTTATTAATAGGGTGTTACTATTGAAAGTGACATATTTTGAATATATAATCAGTTTTAGTTCATAAGATACTGGCCTTCTTTATTAATGAAAATAACAATTTTTTCATTTACAATAAAATATTCTGTTTTTTTGGTTTCTTCTTTCAGTCCATTTCACTCACATGAATTATGATAAACATATTTACTCTCTTCCTTCTTGTAACATATCAATTTGACACTTTGAGAACACTTGAACTATTAGAAAGTTTCAGTATAACTTTTTGTTTTCATTTGTCCAAGCTGCTTTTCTTTATGCTTGCTTGGTATGGAATGTTAAACAGACATTTTGGCTGATGGTTTTTCATTATTTTAACCCAATTAGTAATCTGAAACAAAATTGAACATATAACTTTATTTAACTGCAAGTTAAATATAACCGTTAAAATATCAATACTTTTATGTAAATTACATTTTACATACCTCAATATGTTTTATTCATAATTCATTGGATTACATTTTGTAAAGTATTCTCAACTTCTCTAGACAAAAGAAATTTGTTTTTGTTTTGTTTACAAATATTCGTAATTTGCCTGCCTTTTTCTTCTGCCACTATGGTTTCATTGGTTTCTTATTTTTCGGCATCCAGCCAGCTTTGACAGTGTCGTATTTTTTCATTTCAGTAATAATTTTGGTTCTGTTCAGGAGCAATTCGCCAGCTCTATTTGGGGACACCGAATATTATCGAGTTCTTACTCCCTTCCACTAGTGGCGCCAGCAGTGGACTCCACTGTAATTATTATTTTATTTTATGGCATTAGGTTGGCATAAGTATGAAGTGAGGAAGAATGATGGAGGGAAATGTCAAACTTCTTTGAATTTTCTGGTACTGATTTTCTCGCCCCTTTTCTATTGGCTCTCCTTAGAGGTGCAACATGTGTCCGGCTTTATAAAAGTGCCTTTATGGACCAATTTTTTCAAGTACTGAAAGTATGTCATAAGTAATTTATTTTAAAGTGCAGTGCTGTTGAAAGCCTAAGGCCTATTTATGGGCATCATCTGGCCCTAAATTTTGTTTGGTTCCACATTTGATCAACCACGTGAATGGCGTCCTGAATTTTGTTTTTGGCTGTCGGTCTTCGAGAAGCCTTTCTAGATGTCTGGAAATTCCCTTTATTGGTGACCGTTGGCGTCGAAGGAGCCCTCTAGATGATTAGAGGTAAGGCAACGTCTTTGAATAGTTGTGTTGTAAATAACTTGTTTTTGCACATTCCATGTCGATTTTATTTTAAGACAAACAATCGTTTGTAGGGTTTCAGGTTAAGAATTCAAGATATGGTTTTGGGATATAGTTACAAGTTTATGGTGTAATTTTTGGGGTACATAAACAAAGAGTTCTACAATGGTTTTGGAGTTCCTTCCTGTAAGAGTACGAGAAATTAATTCTTAATTTTTATATTTATAAATTTTATATAAGGTAGCAGAAAGGAAGTAAGTAACCTATTTTTTGTAAAACAGCCTTGGCGAAATACTTTATACTTTTATAACTTTTTCCTTGCGGCAGCGTGGTAAAAGAAAATTCATGAATTTTTGATTCCCTGTGCGCTATTTAATTTAATTTTCATATTTACATACAGTGTGTATCAGCCAAATGGAATAAATTCGATAATAAATAAATGGGGGCGTGTTCGGAAAAACGCTTGGACCCGTCGATTGGTATTTTTAGTTGCTCATTTTCTCCAATAAAAACTTTTTATACAGGGTGTGTAGTGTAACAGTGGTCAATGCCAACTTTCTTATTTCAAATGCAACACCCCGGATATTATTTAATTTTTGGATTCTTTAGGAGATTCTAAACATATTTTATGTTCAATGTCCTATACCTATCTTCAACTATTTCGGCAATATTAAGTGTTTTCAAATTTATTTTTATTTTATTTATTTCGAATTTATTATTATTCATGAAAGTGGCTCTGGTTACTGAACTATTTATTTGATTACAAAAATTCGCTACAACACACTCAATACTTATTTACCATTTAGGTCTTCATATTAAGAATGTAAGCAAAAACCATTTTAGCGTTCCTTTTTATTGATATGGAACAAAAAGAGCCAGTTTTGTTTACTTTTAAGTTTTGTTTACTTTTGTGTAAAATGCCTGGCCTTTCTCTTTGCAAGACAGTAGTTGTCAGTGTCAGTGACATAGTCTTTTGAATTTCGTTAACTGCATAATACCTAATATCAGAAAAATGGTTCATGTAACAGAAATGCATAAAATAACAATTCTACAAATGATTGGTTATGGAGATAACACACGAACACAAGTGGAAGTTGCTCGCTTATTTCATGAAAAATTTCCAAATTTGCCGCATATATCCCAAGGGACAATTAATAAAATAGAAAAGCAGTTTCGCGAGCTTGGACATGTGAGGCAGATAAAAAAAGCAGCTGCCAATTCAATAAATGATGATACTAAATTGGATATTATGCTTGAGTTTGAGGAAAACTCACATATTTCTAGTCGACAAGCCGCCGCAATGTTCGATATTAGCCATTCGCCGATTATTCGAACATTAAAAGAAAATAAAATGCATCCCTATAAAGTGATACCAACTCAGGAGCTCATGGAAGACGATTATGATAGGAGAACTTATTTTTGTGAACAAATGATGGCTATGTTAGATAACAATGTTATTCAATTAGAACATGTTTTGTTTTCGGATGAGTGCACCTTTACACTTCACGGTCATGTAAATCGTCAAAATTGCCGCTATTGGTCTAGGGAAAATCCTCACTGGATCAGCGAAGAACATACTCAATATCCTGAAAAGGTTAATGTTTGGGCAGGAATTGTTAGGGATCGTATCATAGGCCCCTTTTTCATTGACGGCAATTTGAATGGCGATAATTATTTAGCACTGCTCCAAAATAATGTCGTGCCAACTTTGACAAATTTGTATCCGGATCCAGCAAACCCACAAGTTCCAGGGAATAATATATGGTTTCAGCAAGATGGAGCACCGCCCCATTACCAAATTAATGTCCGGCAGTACCTCAACGGAATATTTCCAAATCGGTGGATAGGGAGACGAGGATCGATAGAATGGCCAGCGCGATCCCCTGATCTGACGCCATTAGACTTTTTCTTATGGGGACATATTAAAAATGTTGTATACAAAACTAAACCCCTCGACTTAGCTGACTTAAGAAGACGAATAACGCTTGCGATTAGATCGGTCACGCCTGAGATGCTAAATACCGTTAGAAGAAATTTCTATTTAAGATTAGGAATTTGCCAAGACGTTCGCGGCGAGCATATTCAACAGTTCCTAAATTAACTTTTTACTTTTGTTTATACATTATGAAGAAATAAATAATTTTATTTTTTTAATCTTAATTTTTGCAATAAATTTGAAAACACTTAATATTGCCGAAATAGTTAAAGATAGGTATAGGACATTGAACATAAAATATGTTTAGAATCTCCTAAAGAATCCAAAAATTAAATAATATCCGGGGTGTTGCATTTGAAATAAGAAAGTTGGCATTGACCACTGTTACAGGACACACCCTATATAAAAAGTTTTTATTGGAGAAAATGAGCAACTAAAAATACCAATCGACGGGTCCAAGCGTTTTTCCGAACACGCCCCCATTTATTTATTATCGAATTTATTCCATTTGGCTGATACACACTGTATTTGTGTCATGACATTTCGCCAGATGTTCACAGGTTGATGATATAATGGTAATAACGTTCTATCACATTTCACATATTTGATATATTTTATATATATTTTACATTTTCTTGATTTATTTTTTTTATCTTAATGTCAATTGAATTGTTGAATGTAAGCTAAATTTCACATGTCAAAAATTATTTTATAAAACAACTCAAAAAAAAAACAAAAGATCAAGGTATCATTAAAATTTGACAGTCTACACTTTATATAGAGAAGGAGTGTAATCGTAAAAATTTACCCTCCCAGGTTTTTACAGATCTTCGCATTTTAAGGTCACGATACCACAAAACATAGTTTCTCAATTCCGCCGGTATGTTTGTCTGTCTGCTAAAAAACTACTTATCTAATTTTAGTAAAAAATTAAGAGTCATATGGGGATGAAATGGTATTATTTTGCCATTAGCCCAATAAAGTCGACCAAATAGCGGTCTAGTGAAATGTTAAAAAAATTATTACTAAAAAATTACGTATTAAATTTACCTGAAATTTTGCACAAACATCAAGTATTACATAAAAATCTGTTGGTAAAATTTAGGTAAGAATCCAAGGTAACGAAACAAAATGGCGACTTAATAAAATAATTTAAAAAATAAGCCTGAAAAAGTTACTTGATTGATGGAATCATTTCAAATTTTGTGCAAAAATTGAGTATAATATAGAAATGAACTGGTAATAAATTATGGTACGAATTCAAGATGGTGGCTAAATAAAGTGTTTGTAATTCTGAGAAAATCTCTAAAAATATTTTGGTATAGGTACGCTTCTTCCTACTTTTCCTGAGGTTTAACCAATTGGACCCCTCTCAACGTTCTGAATTTCTGGCTACATGCCTGCACCCTTAGATCCTAGATGCCAAAAAAATATTTTGTCCAATTCCGTCGGTCTGTCTGCCAGTTCGCAGAATAAATAATGCGGCCTGGTAAAACGTTAAACATTTTTTTCTAAAAATCGTGTTATATACAAATGAACTGGTAAAATTTTGATACGAATCCAAGGTGGTGGCATAATAAATTATTTAAAATATCAGCCTGAAAAAAACTAGTTATTAGATTAATTTCAAATTTTGTACAGGCATTAAGTCTGATATAGAGATGAACTAGTATAAATATAGTACGAATTCAAGATGGCGGATCAAAATAACGGCCAAATAAAATGTTTAGAAACCAACGTAAATAAATCTTATTATTCAGTTGACCTCAAATTGTACACAAAAATTAAATGTGATATAAGGATAAACTGGTACAAATTCAACATCATAAAACAAAATGGAGGTCTTAAAACTACTTATCGAATGGAGCTCTAATTTTTCACAATAATCAAGTGTGATTTATAGATAAACTAATAAAATTTTGTTGTAATACCACTATGGCGAAACAAAGTGATCGCCTAATAAAATGTTTATAAATTCATTACTAAGAAACTTCTTACCCGATTGACTTCAAATTTTGGTAAAAATCCAATATCGTGGAACAAAATAGCATACTCACAAAATGTTAAAAAAACTATATGTTCACTCTGAGATAAGGCCTTTCATCGTTCTGCGCACACAAAATCGAGGATCGGTCTCTTTCTACCATTAGCTGGGCTCAGTAAATCAAGATCGGTATCTAGGAGCGCCTTTGGGCGTTTCCCGACAGCCTACTATAGTTTGGACAACTCTTTACTATGACAACCTCTTTTTTACATCGGATGTAGTTTTTTGGTTTAGGTAAAGCGCATCCTATAGGCCGATGATCAGGTTTCTTACAACGGAAACAGACAACTTCATTATTCCCAGAACCAGTAGCCTTCGAATCCTTAGATTCATCAGTTATCCTTGACTCTGAACTATCCGAACTAGTTGGTTTTGAGTATAGATCGGTAATTATTTTGTTATCCCGAATAATTAGTAGATCTAAAAACGAAAGTTTTTGTTCGGTCTCTTGCTCAATGGTGAATTGGAGGTTAGAATTTATATCATTAAAAATATCTTAAGTACGGTGACTTTATTTTTGGGAACTGCAAGTAGAGTGCCATCTACATAAATAAACATAAATGGATAAGGAGAACTTCTTAAAAATAGTCAAACAAAAAAGTAATTAATAGGATACTTCAGCAGAAATTAAGTACAACCGTTTCCCTACAACGAAAACATATCTGAGAAATTAAAAAAGAAGTTGTCCGTCCAACACTAACTCTCAAATAGCTTGCTATAATACAAAAACTATAAGCCAACATCTATTTCCAAAGCTCAAGAACAGAACTGAACCCGATAAAAAAACGAGCATAGTATACCAACTACCATTTAACAACTTCTGGAAAGTCTACATAGGGTAGACCTCTCAAAGTTTATCAGCACAGATATGACTGCTACATAACAAATAACGATAAACCGCAAAAAACAGCACTTAGTTCCCATCATTTTGAACGTCATAACTTTGATTTCAATGATATAAAAATACTAGACGTCGAAAGAAATTATGAAAAAAAGATTATTTCTTGAAATATTCCATATAGTAAAAAATAAATCCAGCATTTATTCAAAATCGGATTGTGATATAATTTAAGCAGAATCTATTACATAATAACTAATTTTTAGGAAATCAAAAAATTCCAATTTTACTGCAGTACATATAAACGGCATAAAACACTATCTCACCTAAATACGAGGTCCCTTCCCTTCCATCGTGCGGTATATCGATCAGTTGTTCGCTTGAGTTGACAACGTAGCCAGCGGTACCATCAACACAAAATTTATAAAAATTCTTCGGTTTAGTAATATATTGATGTTTACAAAGTGCAATTCTATTTTAAAGTTATTTATTCTACGTTTTTTAAAGGGGTTTTAAGGAAAACCGTATCCGACTCTAGTACTTAATTTTATTTTGATACTAACGTACACTCTTTGGTTGATTTTATTTTCTCCTTTTGGAAGCTGTAATCTGTTTTACTACACAATAAGTGTAAAAAAAAATTAATTTTATGTTTTGTTTACATTTTCTTATTTTTTAAAAAACAAAATGTTCGTGCCTAGTTTTGTATGTTTAGTCTATATGTGTCTATTTCAAATTTTTATTTATTATATCCCTGGGAGAGGTAGAAAATATAACTACCGAAACTTCGGCATTAATTGGAAAAATCAATTAGCAATAAAAAGTAGTACAAGAAGCTCGTGAATTTTTTTTCTATATTTAAAAAATTGTTGGGCGTGACTTCTTACTAACTGAAAAGGTTATATACAAAGTGAAGGGATCTCACAGTTAGTGAACTTTAAAGGTGTATAGGACATAGTTTAATCCGAATCATAGTCAGCAGCACAAATATTCGAAGGACTAAAGAACATGAAGTAGTTACCAGAGATGAGTTGAAGCTATATAAACCTAATTCTTTTAAACGCAAATTCTTAGACAGTTGTGATTCTGTTCCAACAGATATTAAAGACAAAAACTCGACAAGTGGTGATAATTAATTTGTACAAGGAAAAACTAAAAGGAAAAGAAAAATTCAACTAATTTTATACTCGTACAGACAACAAAAAACCTAAGAGAAAAACAAAAAATTCAATCAGCCCAAAAGCTCGTTTACCAAGGCTCTCGTGTTTGACACGAAAGGGTTAAAAATGTCGCAATTGACAGATTTGCACTTGCAACATAATACCTAAAATAAAAATTCAATCAATCAAATTTTTAAATAAAATAGGCTAATTTTGCACTTGAACAGTATAAAACGAAAAAAACTTTGCAGTGAAAAGATCGTTCAGCAAGGTACTCGTACCACGTGCCTGGCTCGAGTTGGTTTCCACGAGATAAGTGTTCCTGAGGGGTATTGTGGTTCGCGAGGTATAAGGAGTTCCCGACGGAAGAAGAAGTAAGGGATACTTACTTCCCTGTTTCACACTTGATTTTTGTACAAGAAAGTTGTTTTCAATTTGACAACCTTTATATTATCTTGTTGCTCTTCCCCGATAAACTGTCCCATCAACTAAAATAAATTTGTTTTGGCAAACACAGTACTTTCCCTTATAGGTATGTATGTCAACGGTATATGAGACTAATATGGAAACAAATATAATAAATTTGACGTGTTCCGCCGTTTTTTAAAAAAATATAAATAGTTTGTGAAAGAAAAAAATATTTTCGTTTTTAAAAAGCTGTTAAATATATCGTTTTTACCTTTTGTTACAAAGGCCTAAATGCTTTGGAATATTTTTTTTTAGTTTTTAGTGTCTGCCCTGTATAGTAGAAAAAAGTAATAAAAGGAATTTGACGTATTTTACCGGTATTTAAAAAAACTAAATTTCTTTTGAAATACATTTTCATTTTCGTAAGGCTAACCTATATAGTTGGAAAAAAGGTTTTTATATACAAAAAATAAAAGAAATTGTGTTGTGTTTCACCGTTAAAAATGGAGGAAAAATGATTTTATATAAAATACAAGTTACCCCGTCCCGCCAATTTTAGAAGTATTGTATTATGGTTATTTTTAAATAAATATATAATCGAAAAAAGCTAAGTATCTATGCTTATGACCTTTTTACATTTATATACGTAAAAAATCGAACATAAAATAATACCCGACAGATATTGACACAGACTATTTTTGGTGCAAATTTGAACCAAATCGGTTTGACACGCTCACACCCACACACAAAAGTGTGGTCAAGCTGGTGATTTCTTTCGGTCTTCTATTTTATTTTAAGTTTTCGGTAAGCTTAGACAGAGAATGTCTATGTGTGCTGTTGTTAGTAATTTTGGGTATTATCTTTATTATTTGCATTTAATTTTTATATATTCTATATTTTAGTAATTTTTAAGTTTTTTGAAATTTAAAAATCTAAAATAAACGCTTTAAATGACTTTTTGTTAAAATGCGCTAGAAAGAAAATGTGTTGCTCTGCCTCATTTGGTACCCTGCAAGCATAAATAGTTGACTAGGAATATAAAAGTGGAGCCTAAATATCATATTTTGAAATTTCCCATATTTCTTAATTTTTAGTCAAATATTCCGGTCTGCATCCCGCTAGGACTATTTAAAGTGAAGAGCCAGAATTAGCAATTTGATTAAAAAGAGCAAAAGCTCTTTGTAGACAAAGTTTTTTAACTTATTTTATAAAAAATTGAATGCTCAGAGATCTTGAAACTACAAGTCTACTACAATTTAATGAAACAATGGGGTTTTATAACATGTATAATATCTATATACAGACTTTGTCCTTTTCATCTTCATATACAGCCCTCTAAATTTACAATTCCGTAATTTCATTTTAAATGCTATGCATTCGTAATAATCAGCCTTATAGGGTGTTAAACTTTATCCTAAAATAAACATGTATATTGTAGGTCTTTATTTTTCTATATATTTCTACTAGTATTCATAGATTTTCAAAACCAACATTTTTGTTCCACTATCGGATTAAAGGTTTTTCAAAGAGTGAATATCCTCCACATGTAACATAAAATGTCTAATTAAAAGTTTGTTATAATATTAGTATTGTTAGTATTCCCTGTAATGTACTTGTACAGTTGGTTGGCAATGTTGAGAATA
Source organism: Kuschelorhynchus macadamiae (assembly GCA_030620095.1). NCBI lineage: Eukaryota > Metazoa > Arthropoda > Insecta > Coleoptera > Curculionidae > Kuschelorhynchus > Kuschelorhynchus macadamiae. The sequence continues at coordinate 279,408 of JAUTXW010003267.1, forward strand.
AAAAAGACAAATAAAAATATTAAAAGAAAAAAAAACAGTATTTTTTGTATTAACTTGTATTTTTTTATTATTCAACATTTTAAACGATCAAATAGAAAATCTCAGGTTACAATTATTTTCACTTGTACAGACGCTTTGAACTCCTAATAAGACATGATACATTTTGTTCCCGTATATAGATTAGAATGGATGTCTTATACCAAAGACATATTATACTCAACAGACCCTCCGTAACTTGTAAAATAAAATACTCCCTAAATGGATTCCAATTTTATATTATATTCCGCATAAATGGAATCCATGGAGAGATTTTCCCGTAGCTTAACGCCCAGAGTTGCCAGTCTGCGACCTAATACATCCCATCCACTGGTTGAATTCGTTTATTTAATGGTTTTTCGCTATTACACGGCAATCCTATTTGTCTGTTTAAAGCATTTTTGAATTGCATTTCTACTTATGGCAACTCCAGGCCAAATATTGTGCGTGCGGACTAATTAAGCGGCAACTGATGTGGTTAAATTATTGTATGGACTGTCTATACGAAGTACGACTGGTCTTTGTTTATACTATACGTAATATTGACACCCATCTAAACTTTAAAATTGCAATCAACTTTGTTGGCAAATTAATACCAATTTTTGTAATCTGGGCACTGTGCAAACAGTTTCGCTATTTCACGACATTCGAATCTAAAATTTTATATGTCAAGCTATTGCAAAAATATACTTAAAATTGTACTAACCTTTCGATGTAGTGAAATCACCTTCTTTTTTTTCTCCTTTGGTGATCTCTATGGTTTCTGAAATTAAGAGCATTATAATTAAAATGGTTTATAACATATCTAACAACTTAAAAATACTGGCCAAAATACATTTAGGATTCAAATGTTAGCAACTCAAAACAGTTTAGAAAGTCAAACAATATTTGCATGGGAAAGGAAGGGAACTTAGTAAAATAGGTATTTCAGAATGTTACCATTTTTTATGACATTTAATTTGATATCAATAATTCATTTTAGTATTGCATTAAACAGGAATAATTTTGAAAATGCATTTTTAAAAAATATTTAGAATTTGGCAACGTCCTGTATTTTTATGTGTGTTAGCACGATCTATTAGTGCCAGTGTTCGTGATGAAAAGATGACAATAAAAATGATGGACACAACAAAAAAACATAAAAGTGTTTAGGAGATTCAACTACGACAAATGGTAAATGCTCACTAAAAAAATGGACGGACAAAACTTCTGAGAGGATAAGTTTTAATGTGTGTATGACGAGCATATAGGCAGTTGCTGCTTTTAAGGTAAACATTCGCATCAGTAGGAATAAGGGTGTTTGGTTAAAAGGTGTAGCGTACACCCACACAGCAATTTGGCATTCCATTTAAGTCCTCACCCTCCTAATTGCTCCCAGTCTTCTAGTTTATGTCCATCTGGTTCTGGATTAAATACCTCTTCTAGAGACTAAATCTAGTTATTCGTATTTCTATAATTCATTCTGCAACGAACTGTAACTTTTCTTCAGGATGTGGGGTGTACGCCCACCACTCTTTGGAATAGTTCTAGCTTCTTTTCAAACGAAACAACTTCTTTTTTAATCTAAAATGTTATATTCTAAACGTACAGTAAAAATAATATATCCACATAATATGTGAATATGGAATGGATAGTCATGTTTATTTATCTGTATTTATATAAGCTACGAGGATTCAAAAAGTTCATCAAAAGCTTTATCAACGTTACTTTCATCTAAAAGATCAGGGCATACCATATCTGGCAAAGTCAGACTTCTACTTAGGCCGCCACCGCTCCTCTTTTGAGTCGAAACTTTTTGACACGTTTTTAATCTATTTATACTTCGCTTGGTCGTCTTTTTACTAGTATCATTTGAGGGCGACTTATTTCCCAATAAGAATGCTTCCATAGTTTTTCTTTTATAATTGATTTCTTCCTTGCTCATACCTGCCTCGAACATCTTTGGTACTGCTAAGGTCTGGCTAGATTTTGATTTGACTGGGCCTATTTTTGGAACGGGTCTTTGGTTCGTATTTTGACGAGCCATACAAATTTCATGCCAAGAACCAGATTTACTTAATGTCTGAGAAGATATTCGTGGAGATTCAGGAGATTTAACATTGATAACTGGAATCAGAAATTTTCCTGGAGTATCTGAGGGCCCCTCTGCATTAGCCTTTATACCATTGTCTTTCATGATTTTGGAGGTATTATTATAAATTAATGTAGAATTTTGTTGAAATGGCTTTACTATACCACAATTTTTGGTTTCTCTAGGCGCCTCTTTAAATATACTGTTGCATTTGAAACTGCTTGAGGAAACCCCAGGTTTGTATTTAGAATTCTCCAAAATATTTACTTCATTCTTGTATTTAAAACTTTGACTTACATTTTTACTACTTTCTTCAGGTTTTTTTGCTTTGAAACTAAAACTGTTACTTGGAGATCTGGAGGGTAATTGACAAGGACTAGTTGAAGTGATACTCGATTGCTTGTTAACTTTTTGCAAAGAATTTCTAAGATCAAAAGCAGCCTCCATGTCATGTTTATCTCTGTTCATTGGAGATTTTTGTTTTACTGTAACTGCTTGTTGGCTAATAGGTCCTGACATTACCTTACTGTTAATGGCGTTATATTCATGTACACTTTCATCAGATATTTGCCTCTGCACTTTTAGTATTTTTTTCACAGGTTCAGTAACATGGCTTTTCTGTTGACTCGGTTTAAATTTACATGTTGAAGTGTATTCATTATCTTGTTTTATAGGTGACTTAGGTACTTCCTGAGATGAGCTTCCTGGAACATGTTGATATATTTGATTTTGAAAAACAGAAAATTGGTCTTGGCCTATATTGTAATTATAATCTTTCAAGAAAGGACCTTGTGGTATAATAGAAGAATTTTGAGGAATAGTCTGACTTTGTTGTTGATAGTAATGAATGGAATTATCTTCTGGTTGACATTCTCGTGTTGGTCTAAATAAGTATTGTTGATTGACTGAAGAATGTTGCATAGTTGGTTGAGCATATTTAATGCTGTAATTTTGAGGTATAGGCTGTTGACGAATATACTGATTGGTGTTGAGTTGTTTATTTTCAGAATGAATTGTGTTTTGCGTATTTCCATCCGTATAGTTATGAAAATCTATTTGCTTCTTATCATATTTGATAGTGTCATGTTGTGATTGATCGTAACTAATAGAAACATTTTGTGACAGAGGCATTGAGGTAGAATGGACGGTTGGCCTAATGATTGGTTCAGGATGTTTAAGTGGTTTTACATATTGACTCTCAACAACACTAGTCTTAATCTGATACGTTTGAGTTTTCGGTTGATATTCATTTACTTTGTCGTAGTTTTCATAGTGTCCACTTAATTTTCTCACGGTACTTGATTTTGGTTCTGTATTTCTAGATAAATATGATGATGCTCTATCTGGACTAATTAAATTTAATCGGTTGACCATAGCAAACACTTTTGATTCAGAATCTCTATTTAATTTTCTTGGTTTTAGAGAGTCTTGTGGAACAGGTTGCTCAAATTTAGCAGCGGCAAGGCTGAGTACTCGGTTGCCTTCGGAAGTAATTACCCAAGGCTTTGAAGTAACTGGTGATGTAACAGTTGAACTTTCAACTGAACTAGATAGTGGTTTGGGTCTGTAGAGAAATGAAGGGCCATTATTGTCTTTTTGCAGAATTTCATTACTATCTGGAGATAAAACTAAAGACGTTCGCGTAGACTGTGACTCAATAGTTTTTTTTATTGGCTGGAAAGCACTTTGTGGTGCATGTGAAAATTGATTTAAAGAAGTGGGTTCTGGTATTACAGTATAATGTTTTTCAAGTTTACTTTTAACGTGAGATTTTACTTGTATTTCATTTTGCTGTATACGTAAAGGGTTAATGGTAGTCTGTGAAGGTGCTAATTTGTTTTGAGAATGTCCATACCGTATATCGGTTATATAATTTCCTTTTTGTTTTTCTTCAAACATTTGTTGCAAATTTCTAGCACTTCTACGACTAATTTTTGGGCCAAATTGATTGTTGGTCGATTTTGTAATGTTATCATCAGCAGATTTCCACATATTGTTTTTATTATGCGTCGATGATTTTTCAAAAGCATTTTTTATATTTCCAAATCTGTTGCCCCACACAGAACAATTATTAGTCCATGTAGATCTATTGTTGGGAATCTTATCATTATGTTTGTTAATAAAAGCAAGGAACTTTTTATCAGAATCTGTTTTGGGTTCGAAAACAGGAACATTTTTTTTGGTTCGTGGATTATTAACTTTAATAGGTCCTTTAAGTGCGCAGTAACTTTCCTTCCTATTCTGCAAGTCACCTTCATGTTCTGACTCACTATCATCATCATCCTCGTAAAAATTTAATGGTTTTGGGATATCTATAGTATTAGCTCGTTTCATTTTGATTTTCTTATGAGTACTAAATCTGCATATCCTTTCTTCTGATGTACCATTTGGTACTGACATATTAAAGTAAATACGATTGTTATTTACTGATGCATTTTTTAAAACACTTGCACCTTCCACGTTGGTCGACTCATCTTCCTCAGATCCAGACTCTTTGTAGGACTCGTCTCTTATTTGTTCCCTTTTTAAAGCTGCTACTTTACTTGCTGCGGCTTGTTGTACAGCCTTATATGCTGATTTAATGCTAGCATTAGAATCGACTGACGTGGCTCGTTCCAAGTCAGGTTTAACTGTAGCAGTAATATACGCAGTCGTTGGTATCTGCTGTACAGGAGCAGACTCGCGCACAGCAACTTCTTTGTCATCATTATAGAGAACATCAAATCCATCGAAATGTTCTGTTGGAGTCTGAACAGAAGATGTAGTGCTGTTTGAAGAACTAAATGGTTTAGCTGTGGCATTCTTTACCTTATGGTGAACATTGCGATATGATGAACTAGCAGAGCTTGTCGGCACGCTACTCTCACTATTTTGTTTGCTTAGTTGCATTTTATGGATGCTACTAGGCGTTAAATCGCTAAGCGATATCTGCTCTATGAGCCTTCGAGCATCTGCAAGCTCTTCTTTAGAGACACCTACCGTATGTCGAATTTGCTTGTTTTTCCGCTTCTGAAATCGTCCATTACTGTTTAATGTAGAAGCTCGTCTCTCATTTTCGCAATTTCCAGTTAATCCCACTTGTAATTTAGTCACTAATTGAAGCAAGCTGTTTTTTCTTTCTAGAGTGATATCAGTTTGGTCATTTTTCAAGGAATTGCTTAACTTTTCTAAGGCAGACTGCACTTCAGCAATAAGACTAGATCGTTGGTCTTGACCAGATTCTGTGCCAGAACCAGGTGTACTGGTGTTTTCGGGGACATCTAGAAGTCCTTGAAGCAAAGGTAATAGTTGAGACTCACCCTCTATCTGTCCGGGTGTAGTAGGTGTGGTGGAAGACTTAGATGTATCGTCTCTGGTAGCTTCATCAACCAGAGCTGTGCATGCTGCAAAAAAAAGTATTTATTTTTATTAGTAAAAATGTCTGCGAAATTCTGATTACTAGCAAAAGATTGTTAAGTAAAAAGAAGTATTATTCTTGAGTTTAACACTTAATTATAAACGTTTTACCTTCTTGTTCTGCCATTACTTGGCGCAGTCTGTCTCTAATACTTCGACGTTCCTCGTCGTTGGTGCTTTGCTCTAGCTAAAAAATAATATATTTTTATTCTATGAAGGAAAATTTTGTAGAATATACAATAGGCTGGATCGAATTTTAATTTTTTCGAAATTTATTTTCGGCCACTGCAGAAAAGTTGCTATGTAGAAGCAGAATTATAAATGCGTTAATATATTTGATAAATTCAATTGCTTTATACTGCCCCAAAGAAATTTACCTAAAATTCAACATGACCATTTGAACTTTTATTCAAGTGATTTGTTTTTGGCTATTGCCTGATTCATTCAACAAAGAAGCAGAATTATAGCTGTGTCTCTGTAATTGCTAAATTCAATTGCTTTATACTGCCCCAATTATTTGAAAGTTTTGTGAATTTCTTGGAATTTACATGAAAGGTAAAAATTCATGTATGGAAGAAAAACAATCAAATAGGTTGAATATTTTTATTATTTTTTTAATATTTTTTAATTTGACAAAAATCTTAACCATACAGCAGAAATATAATAAAAAAAACACAATTAAAATGGAAAAGTTACAAAAAATGTCTGCATCACAAGAGTCGATATTCTTTCTTGGTGTTGAAAACTGGCATGACCTTGCAAGAATGTATTCTTGCCCTGATGAATCCGTCTCGTCTTTCAGGATCACAATTAGCCATTGCAGACTCTGTTACAATCTTTACACATTTTTCAGTTGCTTGTGGGTGACATGGAAAGTTGGAAATTCTAGGGAAAATGAGATCGTCTACCAGCTTTGGATTTTCAATGCACGCACCACTATTAGTTTATCACAATCAGTATTTTTGCTTTTTAAAAATTCTGCGATATTTTTGCAGAGAATGGTGGCCTTTCCAGATTTTAAGGATATGTGTCCCATATATTCGTTCCCAGGTTCTTTTAGCACGCTTATATGTTCTCCTAGTACGACCCTCCTTCGTGACTCCCCCATCGTAAGGGTATTGTCCTTGCGTCCATCAAAATACAACTCAAAGTTACCACTTTCAGAAGACACGGGCGTTTCAGTTAAGTATGCCCTATATTTTTCACAAGCACGGCGTATTTTGTTTCTGTCAACAAAATTGGATAAATCTTCCTCGGAAACCGGAAGCCGACATTTTGTAGTGTAGCTGTTACAATCGCTGCTCCTGCTCTATCGGAAACCCCAAATCTATCCAAAGTTTTGGCAATTGCGCTAAGGTCATTAAGTTTCTGAAACTTCTGCGAAATTTCCGGCTCATGAGCTACTTGTACTTCCGACGATCTACTAGTTAAAGCGACATATTGAATTTCAGAACAAACACTGATCGATGAAAAAGATTCCACGTGATATTTTTCTTGAAGCATCGCCTGTTGCCTTTTTCTATCAAGGTTATCAGCTATTCTTTTAGTTTCCATAAAGTCAACGTTGCCGATAGCCATTTTTGATTAGTGCGTTGATCAAGCAAAAAGTCGCGTTCTCTCAAAGGTACTTTGTTTGGTTTTTCACAGTTACAAGAATTAAAACACTTACATATGCATGATGCTGTTTCAAAAAGAGACTTTGCTGCTTCTTTGAACCGTGCTATCCTTTCTTGAGAGGTTTTGACATTTTTTCTGGACGCATAGGGTTTTAATAAGTTTTTGTACTTATCGTGGTATGCTTTAAGTTTTTTCACTATGGCACGCTGATCAATTACAGGAATGGAAGCCAACTCCCACTGCTTTATCAACTTTTGACAAAGTTCGATACACGTATAACTAACTAGGTTTTTATAATTGAGTTTTTTTGTTTCGACAAATCAACAAATAACATAACAAAACGTCTTCATAAGTTGGTAAACTTGCCCGTGGTAAATCCCGTCCATGGCCAAATATGTTAACTTGTTAACGCGGACATTATATACTACAACTAGACAAAACAATTACAGCAACGTAACCCACGTGACGTAAACAAACAGTAATCGCTCAGAACCCCTGTACTAACTAATAGACTACTGCAATTATGACAGGGTTTCCAAGGCTAAACCAGTGCGACTGCGGTTGTGTGGCGCAGCAGCGGATTAGGCGGTGTTGCCGGTGATGCTTTTAAGTTAGTTATGAAGTAGTTTCTGCAATCAACGATAATTTTTAAGTATGATTTGACGGTTCGCACCAAGAAAGAAAATTAAGGATTTTTTATTTTTGATAAAATTTTAAGCACTTTGGGGCAGTAACAAACATAGATATACTTAGCAAATTTTATTGTGTTTAGACTAAGTAATTTATAAAGCATTTTTTACACACTGGCCAATTTTAATATAATCTAAATACAATTAAAACTAAAACGAAAAATAAAATCGATTTTTATGTTTTTACAAGAAGTTTAAGCTCCTTGGGGCATCAGTATTATTAGTAAATATTTTTGAATTTTTTTTTACAGTTAGAACATGCATTCAATGGAGCAACTTTTGCGTGATGGGCAATCCTTATTTGGTGAAAATTTTTTTTCCTACATACCGACCGATCCACCCTAATATACAATTTGCAAGGAATCTTTCAGACCTTTCAAAAATATTTCTAAAACATGTATTGTTTTTTGAGCTTGTGTCAAAAGTTACTGAATTAGGGCTTCTTGAAGTTCGACACGCCTAAAAAGCAGTTGACATTAAAAGCAGTGTGGCCCGCATTCCAGTTAGCAAAAGGGAAGAGAAAGATATGGGCCCTCAATCGTTGATGAAAGAGTGGCCTTGATAATGGGGTTTGCCCGTTTGAATTTGAGAATTATTTACTAAGACTAAATTTTCCAAAAATGTATTCGTCAGTGGATACACCCAGCCTGCAATCTCTTTTTTATCGGATCGGTATTTTTTGTGCTGTACAACACATTGGTTAGTATCGCATGTCCTATGTTTCTAAAGCAAATCATTACACCTGTGTCCTTTCATTCAAAAATCAAAATTTTGTCGCCCTAATATTCCATTACCCTTTGTTTCAATTTTTATCGATGCTACTAATAATCTTTGTCTTTGTCGAAGGCTTCGTTACGATACTAATACCAATTCTTCCTTTTATCCAGCTTTAATCTCATGATCAATCCTGTTGATTTACGCATAAGAAATAAAAAATTTTGTAGTCAAAATATTAATCTGTGGTGGATGACTGTTGTGATGAGGTTCCTGGGCGTTCCTCGGATACTTTATAATTGGGAATTACGAGATTGTATCGTTCAAATTTGAATACCACACTTTAAGGCGCGTACTCACTTAGCGAACAAGACCGCACGAAAACGCCTTACGTATACGGTGTAAACGTGCGTTCGTTTTTAATTCCTGCAAAACAACTGACTGTCGGAAAGCGGGCGAACAACACCATATGCATACGTTCGGTCAATGTAGACGTTAAAGTGAATATTGAACCAATGATTTTCATTGTAAGTGCATCGTTTGTAATTCTTAATGAGGAAGTGCAAAAGAAAATGCCGTTTGTAGCTGTCATCTATATTTAAAAGCAGATATAGTGGTATAGAACTAATGCAGGATCTCGGAACTAAATGCCTATGGGAGGTGCAAGTGGAGCATGGCATATAATCCATATATAATTGAATACTGTTAGCCGTTACGTAATGAAAATCCATAGATAAAATTTTGGAAAAAACAACTTAAAGTTTTAAAGATTTTCACTGTAGTTGTTGTCAACATGACATGTTTCGCATATACAATAGCTTTCATATGTTGAGGTACAACTAAAATACTACGATGTTAACATACAAAAGGTAAATAACAGGTAACAAAAATAGGGAAAAACACAAAGAAAGTGGTGTTACGATAAATAAAAAATCTTAAAATTATGACTTAAATATCGACGACAAAAGGACGGTTTAGTGAAATAAATTTAACAAAAGAGAGCTATTTAATTCTAATTGGTCATTTAGCAAAAGGTCTGATGATTTTAACTTGTTTATTTCCAGAAATTCAAGCATTTTAATTTTATGCCCGTATTTTCGATATGTAGAATTTCAAAATTATGATTAAATTAATGTTGTTCGAGTAACAGATGATTTGCAAAGGCTGAGTCTGATTTTTTATTCGAAAAACTATTTTTATGCTCTGAAATGCGTTTGTTAAACGTTTTCAGGTGTCTTTAAAGATAAAGGTATAAAACCTGGTATAGTTATAATCAACAGGAAGATATTTATTTCATGGACATAAAACAGGTAGTGTGTTAAAAAGTATAATAAAAATAGTAATCCTATTTTTACTGAAGAAACCATCTCACAGGTGTTATCAATTTACTAAAAAAATAAACAAAACTTCATATTTTATCAATCCCTAAACTACCCTCTCTCAAAAAATTGTAAAAAAACTTCCATTGACAGCAGAAAACCAACTTGAAAAGAAAATATTGAAAAATAAAATATTATTTCTTACATTTCAATGTTTTCTTTTGATGTTGATTTTTTTAAACAATTTTCCTCTTTTAAGTTTTATTTATAAGAAGTTTTACTAAAAAGTTCAGACTCAAAGTTTTCCAAGTCTAACCATAGATTAAAATGTTGGACATACCTAATAACTAGAACAGGTACTCGGGTCTATTCGTTATCGTTGCTTGGATAATCAAATAACGATATTATAATTATTAAAAGCCATCTACACAGAAAATCAATAATACAAATTGTTCAGTTTTGAATGTCATTTCATATTTAATTTCTTAATTTCTATTACTATCGAAACAACGTGGCAATCGCGCAAAAGTAGAGCAGCCACTTTAATATAAAAGAACGTACAAGAAGTAGTCAACGAGACTCTACGAAGCATATATGTTGGCAGCGTAAAAAAGGTTGGCTTCGTTTAGGTTAGGTGAATCTTTTTGGCGGGTTCGTCAGATGTAATTAGTTTCGTATTTTCACCATTAAACTATGGATATACAGTTCTTAACGTGTTTTTTGTTATGTAAGTTCCTATACACGAAGGTGATGTAGGATGGTCCTTCCCTATGATAATATAAGTATGAAGAAACGAATAAATCACGAAATCGACAACACAAATTGTTAAAAATTAAAATAATGAATATAATTAGAAATGAACCTGATGTCCCTAAAAACTCCAGAAAATATATGAAATGCCAAATTTTGGTTCATCCCTCCTTTCCACTTACTGACACAACAAATATGTTTTGATAAGATTTATTATTACCTACCAAATTAGCTTGATCAGAAAAAAGTTGGTACCCCCATAGGTCAGAGGATGCACCTCTTTACTTTTTTTGGAATAATTACAGTTTATGCATCAAATTTCAATATTTCAATTTATATTAAAGCATTCAACTTTCTCGCAGGAGAAAATTCAAACTGGCGCCATTACCGAATTTATATATTTTTAAAATCTGCCCGCTATAAGATGATCTCAGCGATATCCTAAATCATGCAATTTGGCCAAGTCTCCCCAGAGAAATCGATGTACTGGATCTTTGATCTTAATTCGCTGATTCTAATACTAGCTTAGTTTTAAAAGATAGAAAAATTGTTAATTGTATAAGTTGCAGGATTTATTACATAGTTAATAGAAAATGATATATATATATATATATATATATATATATATATATATATATATATATATATATATATATATATATATATATATATATATATATATATATATATATATATATATATATATATATATATATATATATATATATATATATATATATATATATATATATATATATATATATATATATATATATATATATATATATATATATATATATATATATATATATATATATATATATATATATATATATATATATATATATATATATATATATATATATATATATATATATATATATATATATATATATATATATATATATATATATATATATATATATATATATATATATATATATATATATATATATATATATATATATATATATATATATATATATATATATATATATATATATATATATATATATATATATATATATATATATATATATATATATATATATATATATATATATATATATATATAATCTCCAGCATCGAAAATATATATAATGATTTAAACTAAGTAAATAAGGTTTACCAAAATCTATGTTTTTAAGCTGATGTCAGGTACGAATATATAGGAGGGGATACGCGGGTAATATAATATGCAGCTCTTGATTTAAACTGTTTTCATCGCTTGCGTTGGGCCAAGAGCGCGGACTTCCTTTTTTGAGTCATCAGTTTTAATATGTTGAACTTTATATTTTTATGTCAATTATTGTGTTTGCATAATTGAAAAAGCTGTTGGCAAAATTGTATTCCCCCTCCCCCCCAATATTATCTCTTCGGTCCGCCTCTGGCTGATTAGGTAGGGTGATGTTATAAATTCCCCAAATATATATATATAACTAAATTACCGTGGAGTTACTTAAAATTTCATTTAAAAATAAAAGGCCAAGATTTAAACAAAATCGTTTATATACAATTAAAATGCGCATATGTTGTCAAAATTTTTGTGGCATATGAATTATCAGAAATTGATTGATTGATCTGCTATATACGAGAGGTAGACCAAAAGTAGTATTTTTTACACAAAGTATGCAATATGCAAACATTTAGAGATTTGATGTTTTTTATTTAAAGTGTATATACTTAATAAATATGTTATTAGCACGCATTTTCCAAATTTTTATACCTGATTTATTTTTTGAGAAAACATTTTTTTTTAAATATTTTTCAATAAATAGTATTTTTCAAAACCCAACTTATTAATTTTTTTGGTTCTTTAAGGATAACTTGAAAATATTGATTACAATTAGTACTACTATCATAGCGACTCTTAAAACTCAGATGCCACACAAATTTTAGAGAAACAGACGTCTACAAAATTTAAAAACGTTTTAAAAATCAATAATTTTGCTTACCATTTTGAGAATTTTTAATACATTTCATTCACAGCTGTTTACATTAATCATTTCACTAACCTAAACCCGGAAATAAATAATTATCCCAACAACTAAAACTTAGCTATTATGTAAACCCCAGGGGCGGCTTTAACTTAAGCCCAAATGATCAATGATTAACCAAAATTTATTGCACCTTAGGAATTGTATCTAAGGAATTTTAGGAACATTTATGATTAACACTTTTTATACGATCTATAATTTCACTGCGAATCCGAGTCGAAAATCCGAATCAATAGTTAAATTTTCAAACTTCGCCACTTTTGGGAAACAGCGAATTTGACCGCTTCATATTTAATACATGCTATTTTTCAGTTTCCAGAGTTAACGTTCATAGGAACGAATTTTTTTGATCAAAGCAGTTCGCAGGTTTAAATAATCGATTTCCTCATTTTGTATCATTCCGATCTTCGTTCGTCTAATTTTTTTTTCATCCTTCGTGTTTCTGAGATAGGGCCTGCTGAAATTAGTTTGGGGTATGCGAATAAATAATGTATTCTATCCATAACTTTAATCAACATGTCCACAGCGAGCTAAAACCAAGATGTAATCCGAGATTCGACTTGTTCTTTTTCAGCTACAGAGGTCGGTCAAAAGTCGAACGTTAACCGATGAACAAAGACCGAAGCTAGCGAGTTTGTCACAAACTCCCACATAGCTTGTATAAATGTAAAAGCGGATGTTTTTTCGCTGTTAATGTTCTTTCCGACCCTTCAGTTCGGGTCACGTGACATCGACATAAATTTTCCTAAAATTTTTCAAAAACGAAAAGTTTTTACTTATTTTGAATACTAATTTTCCAACAGTGCAACATGACAATTCAATTGTTTTCAAGCGTGTACCACAGTCATGAATTTTCTCCGGTATTTCAAAACTAAAGGTGTTTTGGATAAACAAATCAAAACTGTACCAAATATATACATAGTGTCACTCATAGTTTTCAAGTCGACGTGACCGGAATTGGAGCACTAAAATTATACAAATCTCTTTAGTTTAATGTTTGTTATCCCTCTAGTTTCCGAGATATCGTCTAGTCAAATCAGTTTGGGACACACTGTATTTTTTTATCTATGAGCATATAATACTCTATAATTGCGACTCCCTGGGAATAAACACCGAACAAAGTGGGAGGGCCTTGATCTTTGCAGTTGGCCGGTGTGAACGGTACTCCCCATATGTGCGAGCAACACTCAAGGCTTGGGTAGGACTTGCGAAGTGTAAAGGGTATACAAGTTGGCAGAAGTAGTATTTTTGAGTTCGAAAAAGGAACCCCAATTTCTTCGAGGCTGTGGCAATTGAGGTGATGTGATCATGCCAGCGAAGATCTTCTAAAAAAGTGATACCAACTAGGCTAAAGAAACCTTTGGCTTCAAGCATTTGATTATTCATCTGAATGGTGTGTGTATTGGGAAATAGTTTTTGAGATAGTAAACATGATTATATCTTGGTAGCGTTAAACTAAAGAAAGTTTTTTGCTCCCCATACTACGATTTTAATGAGGTTAGGAATAATCATTATCGGTTATTTATGGGTAATATACCACAAGCAAAATCATAAACGAATTACGTCAATAAAATATAGAATATTTCGTTATTCCAAGAGGACATGTATAATAAAAATAATAATATATATACAATGTATTCAAAAAATAACAAACTACGGTGAACCGCCAAACCAAACGGTCAGCCGCAAGGGTCTTCAACCCGCGGCTCTCGGGCCGTATGCGTCCCGCGTTCTAATTTCTTGCGGCTCCCAGAGGCTAAAGAAAATATTGTATCGCGCCGCGCCCGCAAATGACACTCCGAGGACGCTAGCGCCACCTAGTTAGAAGAGATCCACTCCGTGAACTCGCGATCAGGACTACTCACAAGGCCACTAGATGTCGTTGCATTTCTATTGAATCTTTCTAATGATTCTAGAAATTATCACTACTAGAGGGATCTACTAGTCCAATATCGTAGCTGCTCGAAATTTCGAGGGATTCAAAGTTGACGCGCTCGGCCTATATAAAGCCGGCATCAGCCAATTCTAATTTCAAGAGCGAACGAAGCGATACAAACGAAAGAGTGCCAACTAGCAGTGAAGTTGCTACCTTGTTAAGTGCTGCTAAGTGATTATAGTGAGTTGAATATAGTGTGTTTTGACGCGTGTAAGGCGGATACTGTATTGTGGCGTGCAGTCGCGCAAGTTTAGTTTTGTCGTAGACATTTTTATCGGAGAATTAAAGTCGTTTCTTTTACCTTGACATTAAAAATAACTGACTCCTGACCTCAATTTTTAGATTGAAAGCAAATGTCAAACCGGAATTTGGTGTGGGAAAATAGACAATTGAACCTAAGATATATTGTTCCAAATAAGGTCGTTTGGCAGTTCAAGAGTAAAAACTGTCAACTTTCAAACGTCATTTTCTCTAAATCAGTTGAATTTAGGTATATGAACCATTGAGGAAAATATGACACAAAAAGTATTTAGAATGTTCAAGAAAATGCAAAAATGCAATAATATACAGGGCATTCCATTTAAGAAACGGATGTTGCCACCGATTTAAGGGAGAAGCGCACAATTAAAAATATTTTAAAATGAAACTTTATATTCACTTGTTTCCTAAGCCAGTTTTTTAAAGTAATCTATTCATTGGTTATATATTATTATATATGTCTAATAGGCCACTGAGTTTGGCGCATATTAGCCATTATGCTATTTGGAGAAGAAATGATAATATTATTTAAATTAAAAATCAAATTCAAATTAAGCACAGAAGTACAATATAGTTTGCTACTTAATATTTCTTAATGTAGGACTTTTTTTCATTCGTTTTTAACGAGGAAGAGAACATCCAGAATTTGCCTTTGTGAAAGATATTTTAATAAAATCGTTATCAAATAAAATTGTTCTTTACCAATAAGCGAAGACTTTGTTCGTCCCAGACTGTTTCGAGTTCCTCTTCAGCTACAGGGTGTTGGAAGACTCTTGTAGAAGTTAACAATTTCCCTCCTTCCTGCAAAAAATAAATTATTCAATTAGAATTAACTAGACAATTCTAATTAACATTTCTGTTGTTCGTTGGTTAAAATTTTAATAATTAAATAATTTTAATCAAATTATATTAAAATTTACGCTGACTAGTCTTTTAGTCACACTCATATTTTCACGTAGTTTATTGATCTCAAATTTATACTTCTTTTATATTACCTTAGTCAAGACAAACAAAAATATTGATTATAAATTTAAGCGTATAATAGTAAAAGTTTTTATTTCAGTGTTTCAAGACATAATCCCTCCTTTTTGGTTAAGTGAGCAGTGGTAGCTTGAGAAACAGAAGGAAGAGAGCAAGGTGTATTATTATCTCCCTTATGTTTAAAATTTAAGTCTAATTCGGCAATCAAATTTTCGGATCTATTGGTTCAGTGTCATCAGACCAGCCCTTAAAAGGAGCTCAAAAGCTTTACAAAATTTTATACAATCCACAGTTTGATTTCAAATGCACCGATTTTACGTCAGATTTTTATTAAATGATTCAATTCTATTTTTTTCTTTAAATGTTTTTAAATACTAGTTAGCCTATTTTTACACACCCGTATCTATCCGGCATGCGAGAATAGATACATAGATACAATAAACAAAAAGAATATTTTTATCCTTACAAGTCTTACAACTGATACATTCAGATATGCCTAAATAATTTTTACATTGTTTTTAATATATCTTAAATTAAAAACTTCGCAAAATAAATTCATTTTTCATTTTTCTA
This sequence comes from Kuschelorhynchus macadamiae, assembly GCA_030620095.1. Lineage (NCBI taxonomy): Eukaryota > Metazoa > Arthropoda > Insecta > Coleoptera > Curculionidae > Kuschelorhynchus > Kuschelorhynchus macadamiae. The sequence goes on from JAUTXW010003267.1 coordinate 295,745, forward strand.
CGCAGACGGTGAAATGACCACATCTCTTCCTAAATTTAAAGTTGTACAAAAAAAAACTGGAATTTTAATTAATTTTGGGTAATTCCAACTGGAGCCGGAAGACACAGCTTCTATTCCGCACTTTACGGATCACTCCGAATAAGATTGTAATATTTTAAAACAGTTTCTATTTTCGGACTCGACTGAAATGTTTGCGAGTACTTTCCCTATATAGTTCATGTAAACATACTAACAATAAAATACACAGGGCTTTCTGGCCATAGGTGAACGTATACTTTCTGTTTAAAATATTTTTAATTGTACGGTGTTGCCGCTTCTACCCTAAACCGACGGCAGCATCCGTTTTCTCAATACTAGTACGAATTGTGGCCTTTTTATAACTTGCTAAACTTTCTAAATACTCTTTGTATTAATTGTTTTGTACCTAAATTCAATTGTTTTCGAGAAAATGAATATATTAATATATCTTAAATATATATATATATATATATATATATATATATATATATATATATATATATATATATTATCTTAAATTAAAAACTTCGCAAAATAAATTCATTTAAATGCAGTCATCGGAGTCTGACCAAAGAACATAGACCTATAAAGAAAGCGAAATATTATACCGGTTAACTAACTCTTCATAAATTAAGAGAAACGAAATTGCCTTACGAAATTCAATTATAATTAAATAGATCGTGCCTGTCATGTTGGGAATAGATTTTAATTGGTCGCTGGTGTTTGGTCAGTGCCGTAAATGTGTGTTCTCCTCTGACTGAAATATACATGTTGTGCCTATCAAAACTAACGTCTGAAAAATTGGCTTTGGAGTTTAAGTGCAACCCTGCATAGCTCAGTAACCAGCATAGTAATCAAGTTAGTACAAAAATCAAAAATCTCTTAGATATAGACGAATTTTTAAATTAAATTGCTTCTTGGCGTCGTTTTGATTTTAGCAGTAAATAATTACATTTTATTCCCTGAAATTAACATTTTTTACCAAATGTTGACATATCCGTTATTTTCCGAAAAAATTGCAAGTTTTTAGTGAAACATACATTAAAATAATGCTTTGTCTACTTCATTTAAGCACTGAATAAAATGTTATTGAAACAATAAATTAACCGTTTATTTAATAGTTTTTGCATGTTAAAAATGTGCAATGTGTTAACTTTTATTTGTTTGTTTAACAATTTCACAGTGTTCTTACAAATGAAATGTTATATCAAATTATACCAACTTTTGCTTTAAAACTTTCAAAAAGTTGGCTTGCGTAATTAAAACTACCGTCTAGATATGCTGTCTGAAGTAATGCAGGAATTTCGTGTGAATTTTGTTCTAGGAAATACATTTACTTTCGTTTAAATTTGTTGATTCTGCATCTCATATTATGGAATAAACATTTCCAGTTTCAATAATTTAAGCATGTTAAATCAATACCTACGCTTTGTTGTTTTAACATATTAAATTAGAAAGAGACAAAATTCGATAATAATTCGGTGGCCTATAAATAAAACTCCTCTTGGAATCATTTGTATGTTAATACATATACAAATATATATTAAAAACAAATATAAAATAAGTGAAAACAAAAACCATAACAAAGTGTGCGATAAAAACATTTTAATTGTCGTTGCGTTAGAAAAAACGATTTACTGAGCAATTTATAAGAAATATTTAATAAAAAGTCCTTTCAGATCTGAAAAAATTACGGAAACTAAGTTTTGAACAATAACCATTTAAATTTTCATACTTTTAATATAATTTTATGAAAGAACACTTGATGACAACATGCCACTTGATTTTTTTCTTTTTTTATTACTACTTTTTTATTGCTATATCAGTCTTCAATCAATAAAATTCCTTAAAATATTAAGTAATGTTTTGATAAAGTAAAGTGGAATGAAATAATCTTATTTACTGAATTTTCAGCGTGGAATATCAATAATAATTATTAATTAACTCTAGAAATTTAATTTAAAACTAAAGTTAAGTTATATTAAAATTTAAAACAAAAGTTAAGTTATATTATCGAATACGTACAAAAATATACTAACCCTTATAGTTTTAAGTAGTAAGAAAAACGTATATAGAAAATTTTAATTAAAATTCCCCTCCTCTAAAATATAAAAAAAACTTTAAACGTGTTTTTACATACTACTTCATTCTGTCTATCCAAGAATCCAAACGGATTTTTGAGAACAAATGCAGTAACTTATTTACCACTCTGTATGTAGTACTTCGAATCCTTACCAAATAAACCTAAATATGCGAAGACATTTATCTAGACAATTTCTGTTCCCAAAGTAAAATTTACTCAACTCAACAGTTTTTTTAGAATATTTACTATTGTGTGGAAGCAGGCAGTAAGTAATTTTAGTCATTATTTTACATTTAAAATGTATTTTCTCGTCGTAAAGATAATTGAAATACCTTTCAAACAAAAGTACTATTCGACACCCTCTTCAATTTAAGAGTTTAGGGGTTGCAGGTAAGTGTTAGAACATATGTCGCAAAAGTTTGATGTATTTAAGCGTTTAAAAGCAAAATGTTCCATTATATAGTAAATAGTTCGATTTTCCCTGCTCTGATTGGTCGAGACCAAATGCTGGTACGTTTTGCCTAGACTAAAGAACAGTTAAAATCTATGGTTTTGCCAGACGTGGCTAAAACGCGGTACATTTTGCCATGTCTTCTTCCCATAGCTTAATCGGATCAAACGTGAGTACATATTGCCAAACTGCACTAAAATGTGGTGCATTATGCCTTAGATCGAATGGCAATAAGCCTTTCACTCGACCTAATGAAAATAATATTATGTAAAGTTGAAAGGTACAATTCCATTCGTAAGTGAGTAGTGAGTGAATATTTATTTACAAAAAGTTTATGATTTATTAGGGACATTACTTGATCAAGCTGTTCCAAATATTAAATATTCGAATAGGTACCCCAAGTGATATAACAAAAAAATTATATCAGATCTGAAAAGTCAATACCATTATCTTAAAAATTGTAAGAAATTATCATAAGTTAAAATATAAACATAAATTCGAACGTATAAGGGATAGCGTAGCCATAAAAATAAAAACTGCATATTTTGTTAACGTAAAAGAAGGACATTCAAATAAATCCCAAAAATTTTTGGAAAGACATTAATTACAAAAAAGCAACTCCACTATTTCTTGTTTGATGAACTTAAACGATCGATGGCTGAGGGGTGGTACAGACATTGCGGATGGATTTATATAATTTTTTCGGTTCGTGTTTTTGAATTCTAATAGCTTTTTGGAACCATTTAAGTATTTTTATCAAGAAAAATTTTTAACAACAATTTGCCCTCTCTTAACTCCTCTAATGATTGCGACATAACAAATGTAGCTAAAAAAATTAAATCAAACTTAATGGGCCCTGAAAACAATTTTCAATCTAAAATTTGCCCCATTTTTAAATCAGGCAATAAAAGTAATATCGAAAACTATAGAGCAATTTCCATCTTAAGTTTTCCCGTTAAACTATTCGAATCGTTGATATAAAAAATACAAATGTATTTAATCATGTAAAATCAGTTCTGTCTAGTATGCAACACGGTTTTTTTCCGCTTCTATCTACGGTATCTAACCTAACTTATATGAGTCAATATGTAGCCAGTTCTATTGATAATAAGCAACAGGTTGTTGTTGTGTACATCGAATTCAGTAAAACATTCCATCGTTTAAGCCATTCTAAGCTAAATTATAAAACTTAGATAGTATGGTTTAGCAGATAACCTTATTAATCTGTTTTCTATATATTTAAACGATCGTGAAACGTATGTAAATGTTATTAATTTTAATTTTCATGTATTTGGTAATGTCCCACAGGCCACAGGGCAGCAACTTAGGGCCACTACTATTATCAATTTATTCCAATGATGTCGAATGTGTTAAGAATTAAGAATAGAATAATTCTATACGCTGATGACCTTAAGTTGTTCCATGTGGTATCATCATTTTCTGATTGTTCCTTGCTACAAACGGACCTTGACGCAATGTCTTATTGGTGTACATTGAATGATCTAAATTTTAATGATTCTAAATGTAAAGTGGTATTCTACTCTAAAGTTCGTATACCATCACTTTATGAATATAATATATAATCAGATAGTATTAGTCGTGTTGCCTCCACTAAAGATTTGGGTGTGTGGTTTGACGAAAAATTGTCTTACTCTGTACGTATAAATAATATAGTTTGCAGTGCTACTAAATTCTTAGGATTTGTATTCAGACATAGAAAGGTATTTGAGTCGGACCATTTGATTTATTGTATTTTGCATTGGTAAGAAGCAGACTGGAGTATGCCTCCATAATTTGGAATCCTTTATATTATTCAAAATATGAATATGAGTTGGAGAGTATTCAAAGTAGGTGTCTTAAAAGCAAGTATTTTAGAGAAACAAGTCAATATTTGTGGCATCAAAGAGAGTTTTTACTAAATTACTACAGTGTCACTATCGTAAAAAATCGCAGATCTATTGCATTTATTATGTACCCATATAACTTGTTAAATAACAATATCGATAACTCAGATATTCTTAATTTAATTAGATTAAAAGTGTCTAGATCTGCAAATATTAGGCCGAAATGTTTGTTTTATTGTGATAAACCTAGAACTAACGTTTAAGTGTAATCAACAATGTATAACATGTGTAACTTATTAATACCTATTGTTCTAGATTAGATATATTTTGTACTTCTAAACTTAACTTTAAAAGAAAATTGGCTCAACTATTTGAAAATAGATCTAATTAATACGTTTAGCTTTAAACTAGGTTATATAATTTTATTTTTGGGTGTTTTTAACGTCCTATGAACTTAATGCTATGATTGTTCTGTAAATGCTTATCGTTGAAAAATAAACCATATTATTATTATTATTATTATTATTATTATTATTCAGAAGCTGCAATACAATATAATACTGATATGCAATAGAAGTTATTGCTTTTGGGTTTTTTAGGAATAAGTACAATTTAAATATTACTAAAAAAATTCAAGTTGGTGGATTGATATGACTACTTCGCCAGAAATACAGTCACGCCGTCATTATTAGAAAAATGTGTTAAATAATTTTATTAGTAATTTAAAGGTGCCAGCGGTGTACTTTTCACTTTTTTGGTTTTTGAGATAATTTGAAAATCTGAAAGGATTTTCTTTTTTATATTTAATAATTTTTAAAATTTGTAAAAATATTTTTGAACCAATTGTCCACGTAAAAAAACTAGTTATAATAGTTTTTAATGTCGACGTTTTCATTATTCTGACCATCATCAATTAATAACCAATTCAACGAGATATCACACTTTTAAATCAATAAGTAGTTCGGGTACTCCCCATAATAGCTCTATGAGAGCAAGAGAGAGGGGTATGTCAATTTTATAGGACAACCCCGAATTACATGTCGGATATTCAAATGTGAGAGATCGTTGAATTGGTTAATGTTTAAATTAATTAATTATAGCAATAATCAATGGTTTTTAGTTTAAAAAAGCCATTTCAAATTATAATAATTCAATATGGCGCCCACAAGAAAAAAATTAAGTTGATGATGGTTCACAATAACCGAATCGTCGAAATGAAAAACGAAATCAATAATTGTTTTCTACGTGATAAATTGCTTTGAAAATATTTTTACAGATTTTAAAAAGTATTATAAATTAAGAAGTTCCGAGCAGAAATTACAATTTTTTGAAATTATCTAAGACCATATAAGTTAAAAGTGGGCATCTTTAAATTACTTACAAAATTCTGGTCCACACTGTATCGATCAAATATTAGATAGGATTATTCTATGGGAAGTTCTAAGAATAAACTCTTCGTTACAAGATACAAGTTACAGGATACAATGCGTTAAAATTCGCAAAATTTATATAATACCAAAAATATAATAATCTAATTTATTAAACTTTAATACATTATAATAGTGCCCTTCATAATAAAAGATTTTTATAGATATGTAGACCATTTACGTAGACACACTATATGTACAATATAAGTCAAATTATTCATTTTAATTATTATTTTTACCTTGCAAACGAAGCTTTTACATGTTTATGTGAATCATCGTGTACATAATGCACCACATTTTAGTAAAGTTTGGCAAAACGTACCTGCATTTGGTCTGATCAAGCTATGCGGAAGGAGACGTGGCAAAACGTACCAGCGTTTGGTTTCGACTAATCAGAGCAGCGAAAATCGCACTATTGATTATATAATGGTACATTTTGCTTAAATGTTTCCCGGACACATATATTTCGTTTTCGTTTGGTCGCCCTAAAATGACCCCACAAAAAAATCTAGGGGACAATGATTTTTTAATTGCCCCTCTCCTTCCAATCCATTACCCTGGAAATCTTTAATTCAAATATTATCTTACGGCAATTGCACAATGTAAAGCGCCGGCATGAAATGAATTTCAATATAATGATCACAGTTTTCAACAATTGCAGTTAAAGCTGAATCACTGGCGTCTTTTAATAAATGCAAATACATTTTCCTATTCAAATTACCATTAATAGGATCCGATCAAACAATCTCCAAAAACGACAGCCCAAATATTTATTTCTTGAGGTTGTAGTAATTGTGGCGATTGACAGTACTGTTTAAGAAAAGAGAGGATTAATCGGAAAAGCAGATATTAAAAAGAAAAGGGGGTTTTGTATTACTCGCTGTCAGAAGTTCTGAAACCAAATGTATTTTGTATGGATGAAACTTATGTTTTCTATATATTTTGAATACTGGATCGCTAAACACTAGTTACAATAGCCAAATGTCTCATACTCAACAAATCTAGTGCCACGTGTCCTAAATCCGTTACTTCAGTAGTTTCGTTTGTTACGGATCTTTAAGCATTTTGGTTCATGTTACTTACAGACCCAGTTTGACGAAATGTTTTAACTAATTCCAAAACGTATTTCGATAAACAAATGTATCTCGGTGTTGCTGATTGAACACTTTAACTGTTCATTGGTTATTATCCAAAAAAATGTCTACCATCTCTGTAATCGATCAAATCATTACTAAATTTATACACAGATGCAGTCAATAGTATAAGTTTAAACTAGGCACTATGATAAAAACATCAATGGTACTGAATTCTATCCAATCTTATTTATTTATGTTTGTTTGAGTAACTAGAAAGAATGTTCGGAATTTCAATTTGAAAATACTTTTTTGTAATGTATATGTTATTTCTAATAGTAATAAGGGAATTTCTTTTCTTTTCTATGCAAAACGGCTGTATCTGTATAGTTCATGAAATTTTATCTAATGATAAAATAACTCAACAATATTTATTATTTATAGTAAGTTGTTGTTTTCAGAATTTTGATTAACCAATAATAAAAGTGCTTTAGTAACTACAGTAAGCAACCCTCGAAGTGGACATTCAATAATTTTAGATAAATTCAATGGGGTTTAGTTTTCCATTTCTTAAAGAAAATAAAAAAGATTTTCAGCACGTGATAGGTGGTATATCTGAATACTAAATATTTTAATTTTAATTTGTAAAGATTTAAAATTGCCTATCTTTCGCGTGGGTAAAAAGTGAAACATTTGAGCCAGCCCACGGTTTTTCTACCATAATATGAATTTCTATTTCACGTATTTTTAAATATCTTATACTGATATCCACAGATGAATTTTGAATTTTGTGAGTATCTTTATTACCAAAGGAGGTATACAGGGTTTTCTCAGATATTGACAATAGCATATTTATTCCAAAACGCAATTTTGTTAATAAATTTTACCTACTCTAAAGCAATTTTTCAGGGGGCAAACACAAAAAGTAATTGAATGGCTTTTCATAAAAATAACACAAAAAAAATATTAATTCATTAAAAAGTTTCAAGAAAAGCCTCGCCGTCCTCCAGTAGCTTTTATAGAGCTAATGAGTAACAATACGGGGGATTTTTATGCATAACAAATTTTAGCCACTAAGAAGACACACCCACCTTATATATTCTTGTGCCTTTTGCGCAAAATGTTGGCCAGGATTTTATACTCTATTTTTTTATACTGATGGTATTGCAGAACTCTTTTGAGCAGGCATAATTAACAAGTATCATCAAAATAATTGAAGAAGCCCTGTTGAATTGGTCGGTATGACCTCCAAATAAAAATGTTACTGAAACGTTTGAAGTAAGCTAAAATGCGCACTTAAAAAAATGAAAAATTAACCATAAAACATCCCAGATTTAATAAATGCAATAAGACAATAGAAAATATTCATTAATACCCTTTTCTTTACTATATCTAGTTCGGGGTGGACCAACTAGCTAATAGCTTTTAATTTTCCTAACTGGTGCATTTATAACCGGCGTTTTATATTTTATATTTATTTTGTAATTATTCTGCACACGAAATAGAAACTCTGTTGATTGCATAAAATTATATTAGTTAATAAGAATCAGTAAATCTACAAAAACTATAGTTACATATCTGTGCCACAACAGACATCTTCGTTGTAGTATGGCTGCCATGATGGAATATGTATCTATATCAGAATATTAAAATTTGCATTGCATCAACACATGCATTATAAAATAATCTTATGTAGCTATATTTTTTAATTGGGAGAATGCTCTTAAAATTAAGTATTATTTTACTTGCTAATGTTTAAAAATCACTAACAGAGAACACATCTAGAATGTGTTTTATTACTATTTCACATTCTGAACTAACTCGTGAACTAAATAGGCAATTTTTCAAAATAATTGACCAATCTGGCTTGGTATAATCCTTTGTACCACATAACCTTAAAAAGTTACAAGCTTTCAACCAAAACCATTCGAGAATTATACTTAAAGAGGAGGTACAAGAAAGAGTTACCAAAAGTATGTGATTTTCCGAAAATGAAATAGTGTCAATACCGCGAAAAACATGGGGCTTTCACTAAGGCCTAGGGTTGCCACCTGTCCTTTTTTGAAAAGAACAGTCCTTTTTTAAAACAAATTCCTTTTAACTTTTTTTGGCCTAAAATGTTATTTTTATTTACATATTTTCCCAAATTAAATCATCGGCAATTCGGCACTGCACTGATTATCCGTGACTTCGCCCGCAAAACAATTTGTATGTCTTTTTGCAACCAAAGTTAAGTTGAAATATCTTGACTTGACAAACAACAATAAACTACATAATGATTTTAATGCATTTTGTCAAAGATCTGTTCAGTACATTGAAAAATGGTATGACAGTTGGCACAGTGTGGTCGGCAAATTAAATTTAAAAATAAAATTTCCATTCTTTTTAGATTTTGAGTAGATTATCGGAAGAATTAACAATCCAAAACAATCAAAAACAAAGCAAATCAATGTGAACCAGCTTTTTGATGAGATGATGCAGATTTTACCAAGAAATTGAAAACGATCTTTTAAATTTAAACACACCAAAAAAAGGCACATTCTTTTTAACCGTTTTGATAATGCTGCGTTTTTTCCTTAATTTCATTTTGTTCGGAATTTTCTGAAAGAATTTTTTCTGTAATGGCGAGACGAAAGAAATCGTTGTTCTATAGAATTAATTCGTTCAGAATAATAAATTTATTTTTGTTTTATGACTCCATAAAAAATAATAATGCCGTTTTGGAAGCAGCAAAATCTAATAAAAAATATTCCTTTAAATTTAATTAGGCAAAGCATGTTATAAATTAATTTTTTTTAATAGAATCAGTAACTTTATTTAGAAAACCCTATTTAATTTCAAATAATAGTTTAGGCTTTATTTTATTTTGATCTTAAAAGAGATTTTCAAAGTAGCGATTTGTTATCGACGGGCCTCAAGCGGCACAATTGGCTGCATCCCTCCCCCCCGTTTCAAATTTTTGTAAAGTCCAATGTCCTTTTTTCACTTTGTAAAAAGGTGGCAACCCTACTAAGGCCGTATTCATATTCTGACAGGCACTGGCCAGATCCATTCACAGTCTCAGACTTATCCACACATTTACAATGCTATGCTAATATTATGAAAATGTAGGTAAACTAAAATATTATTTGCACAGTCTTGCTATGTTCTAAATCAGTTTGTAGAGTTGTTCTATTTTAAGCTTCGGAATGTAAATTCAGACGTTGCGCTGTCATGCCTAAATTAAAACCGTAAGTGTGTATTTTACTTGGTTTTAGCTTATTTTGGGTGTTAAAACTACCGACGCAAGTCAGGTTTCAAATACTTGTATTATTTTTGATATGGTGTTTACGGTGTCTGCTTCTTTTTAAGTAATCTCTCAAGGATATCAAAGGAAAACAGATAATACGATTTTACGATGTACGCACTTTCTGATCTGACCTAACTTACGAATTTTTTTATATTTTATAAGTTTCCTGCTAACAAAATGTATCACAAGTAGCTAATTTTAAGGCCAAGTATTTTTTTTTTAAATTAAATTAATATTTAATATTATATATATGTATATATATATATATATATATATATATATATATATATATATATATATATATATATATATATATATGTATATATGTATATATATATATATATATATATATATATTGTAACAAAAATGGCCAAGAGAAATTGACTAAAAATATTTTTAAGTTTCTAAATTGACCGCAAGGGTAGTTGCTAGAGTGGATAATAAAACAATACATAAAAAAAAAGTTTGCATGTCGATGATTGGCGCAGTCAAGCTTTATAGCTATTCTACTGAACCAATCAATGACAAGAAATATTCTAAATCCAATCTAACAGTCATGATAAGCAGTGGTATTTTTACATATTTAATTAGGTTTGGGTACAATAAGAACAGATCTTTTATAAATCATAAAATTGTGCCCCTTACAGTCAACTATTATTTTAATAAACAAAATTGCCCGTGTTTTGTAAATCAAAAAGGTATTTCCTATATTTTACTTTGAATTCCAGCACTTTTAAATTTTAAAATTCGACAGGAAGTGCATTATAACATGAGGCATAGTTAATTTATTTCTACCTCTTACATCTCTTCCATTTATTTCACCACGAAAAATTAATTGTTCGCGAACAGGGGGTGGAAGGATCATTAATATATTTAATTAAAAAACTACAAAAATTAAGGTTTAAGAACAAATCTTAAACAGTTATTTTGTATTTTTTGTATACGAGACTGTTCTAGACAAAACCCGTATAAGAAGTCGCAATAGAGAGCGTTACATTATGTCAACAAAGTCATACAGCGATTTTTTCTTTTTTTTAATGGAAGACCTACCTTTTACAATTGAACATTTATGATCTATGTCAGTATTTATCCAAGCCGACAATTGGTTTCGGTATTGCCAAGTTATGATTTTTTCCTTTTTTATTTGCTTTTGAAGGGGCTGAATAGAAAATCAAAGTTCAATTATTTACTTACATTAAAAAAATTATTTTGTAGAGAGTTAGAGGCAGATATCATAAAATGTAATGTACGTGAGATTTTTTTAACTAGGTGTTAATCTAATCTGCTAATCGTTGCAACAATAAGAGTGATTGTTCTTAAAATGAATTATTCCCAACAAGAAATCATAAACATGGTGTACACTTTAGGAGAATGTCATGAAAACTTTATTCGTTTCAAAAATTTAAGTTCAAAACTTTCCCGAAAGAAGGCATCCTCAAGTAATTGTTTCACAATACTGAAAGAAAATTTTGAACGTACAGGATCTGTTAAATACGAAAAAAAAACAACAAAAAATAAGACGATTTTAAATGAAGAAAATGAACTTTGCTTGCGATTGCTTTATCAGTGACGGAGGAACCTACATTAAACGTTTGAGCCATTAGTCAAAATTTTGATATCCGTAAGTCTTCAGTAGCCAAAAGTAAATTACTAGTTTTATCCATATCACGTACAACTACATCAAGAACTGCCTGAACTTTATTTTGCAAATCGCGTTACCTTTTCCCATCACTATGAAATAAGACAAAATCCTTTTTATTTTTCAAGTTTGTTTTGTTTAGTGATGAAGCGACTTTTCACCGGATTGGTTCGTCAATCGTCATTTATCGTTCACATTGCAAACTATCAACACATCATAACTATGTCATTGGACCGTACTTCTTTAAATAACCATTAACTGCCAACAGGTTTTTTTGATTTTTACAAAAAGAATTTCCCTGTTTCATAGAGCATGTACCAGAAAAAATTAAACAAAACATATTGTTCCAATTTGAGGGCGATCCCGCACACTTCCACAGAGATGTACGAGTCCATCTAGATGAAATCTTCTCTGAAAGGTGGATAGGTCGAGGAGGATTAATTAATTGGCTTACACAAAATCAACTACTTATGGAATACCAGCGACCATTATCCATATACGATATGATACAAAGTATCACAGACACTTTTCGAACAATAACACCTATTATGTTAGCTTTAGTCGCAGACTCGACGCTTGCATTGGACAAAATGGAAGGTAGTTCGAATAGCTTTTGTAATTTTAGTTGAAATATTTATTTTCGTTTGAATTAATTAAGCGTAAATTATTTTTGTAGCTAACAAATAGTTTCCATCACTTAAATTTGTTTGTTAATTATTTTAGCGTTGCAACAGTGTATTAATTTTGTACTTCTTAAATGAACAAGAAAGTTTAAATATTTCGATAATAAAACTATTAAAAAATATACCATACAGGGTGTTACGTTTGAAGAAACCTATCGCTATAGTGGAACATTGTGAAAACAAATCATAACTTGGCAACAGCGAAATCGATTTTAAAAATATTTCGGATTTAAAGAAGCAATAAATAGATACACCAATTTGGAGCAAAACGTACAGAGTGTTACATTTGATATAACATTTTATGGAGCAAACTCTCTACAAAATAATATTAAAAAAGGAAAAAATCCATCACTTGGCAACGCCGCATCCAATTCAAAAAATATTTTGGCGTTGAATAAACATTAACATCATAAATCTCCGATTACAAAAAGTTGGCATTCCATAAAAAAAATATAAAAATTGTGACACACCCTGTATATTTGAAAATATTTTTACAATATGCATTTTTAGTTGAATTTATGCTCAGTAAATCCTTATTTGTCAACGTGCTTATCACCCTGCTCAACCGCCATTCGAAATGGATTTATTACATAGCTGTAATTTTATTATTGATTTGTTTTCAAATTACATTTATTGCAATAGAGAAAATCTAAAAGTATCTATTTAGAAACGTAAATCGAATTTTTGAACATTCATAGAATCAAAAATTCTACAAAAAAATATAATAAATTAAAACCAGTGAGGGATATGTGGGCGCTGGTCTTTTTCCATAAAAAAAAAGACTTCGAGAACTTGTTACAGGGATGAACCGATAAAATTTTGGTGCCAAATCAATATGAAAAGACATATTAAAACAAAATTAGTATCAAAAAATTTTCTAATTGACTGCAATTTTTGTAGAAAGTAAGTGCCAGAGCTAAAATTTTGTTGCAAATCAGCGTTTATCGAGATTGAAACCGACCTTTTATTAAATAAAAGACAAATAACCAGATTTATTGTAATAGGTAAAAGTATTTTATCAGTTTTTTTAACTGTGAAATAATGTTTTAGAAATATTTGGCAACAGTAAGAGTTATGGGCTAAAGGTACAGAGTTGCGGATTCCCGCTCATACCAGAACTTTTACTTTGATCAATTATTGAATAGACTGCGTTTATGTTCTATTACCGTAATTTTTGTATACAATTTTTTATAATTCATATAGTTTTGAACTAAATAGAATTTTAGTTTTCTCCGGAAATCCACGCATATTAAAAAAAAAATCCCTAAACTGGCTTTACCAGGAACTCCTCTGGTTATAAGTTATATGGAAGTTATATGGCCCTGATTACACATTTTGCACAAATTGCCTTAAGTTTCACTTTTTTGACACGAGGAAGCATTTATTATAGGAAACTTTCAGGTAATATATATATATATATATATATATATATATATATATATATATATATATATATATATATATATATATATATATATATATATATATATATATATATATATATATATATATATATATATATATAAATATATATATATATATATATATATATATATATATATATATATATATATATATATATATATATATATATATATATATATATATATTGGGTCTGCAGCCAGAAATCACTGGAGCCGCAATGGGTGGTGCTAAGTGTTACATTTAGCCTGTAGTACTGTTTCAGTATAATAGACGTTTCGTTTTCGATTTTGCCATATCGAGCAATCTGTTATTTCAGATCTCCCTGGTACAAGCCTGCCTGATGAGTGTAGAGGCCCAGAAATCATGATCGCAGGAGGGTACCCTGTGACATAATCGAAAGCAATTCTTCTTGTAGGCCGTTTTGCACCTGCAGAAATTATATATTTCTGCTATTATGTATATATGTATATTTATATATGTATATGTATATATGTATATATGTATATATATATATATATATATATATATATATATATATATATATATATATATATATATATATATATATATATATATATATATACATATACATATACATATATACATACATTCGTGTAAACATAAGTATTTGGGTAACATAACAGTGTCCAATAACCCACTTTTCCTCATGAAAACAATGATTTATAACGCGGTATGTTCGGGATAAAGCCAATTCACTGATTTTGTATGTTTATTAATCTTAATTATACAAATGCAGTCATCGCATATTTGTTTGGTCCTACTGAGCGTATGGATTGATAAAACACAATTAAAATACAAATATGCAGTTAATAATTATTTCGTAACAAGAATTGGAATACTTTTTCTTTTCAACCACATACCTATTTTCAATTGCGTAGTCGATATGCACCGTATACTCACCAAGTGAAATTTAAACTGATAATCCGGAAAACAGTGGAATCGTCGACACAACACAAGAGTCGATTTAAGTTTTTTATTCAAATATGCATTTTCAAAAAAAAAGAACAAAATTGGTTCAAAGTTTATAGATCTATTGGGGTAGAAAGAGCGGCTTTCACTTATACACAAATTTTAAATACCACAATTTTAAAGTTAAAGTGAGGACGCGTCTGTTCAAAATCCTGCCGTTTGACGTCACGGCATCCAAATTTAGCACCTTTATACTGTAATTCTCGGTAGAACGATATTCGTTCTCTGTTGGAAATAGCAGTCTTCTAGGTTTTTAAAAATAAGGCGGCTTAGATTAGCTGCGCACTTTTTGTAGCATTGGTTAATTAGTCGCAAAACTGAAAGAAGTAAGTTACATTTATTATATTATTTCTTTTTAATAATTATTAATAATAATATAATGGCAAGTGCGGGGCTAGCCTTAAAAATAACTACCCCCTTTACAGCTTGCATTAGTGATGCCGTCGACACGAGACGAGACGAGACGATAATAGGGCTTCTCTCGTCTCGTCTCGAAGACACGAGAGAAAGTCTCTCTCGTCTCGTCTCGATTCTCTCGATTTATCGACAAAATATTTACGTTAAATCACAAGCCCTATTGCTAAATGAATTTCCGGCGTTCTTGAGGTATCTATTATGTAAAAACCGCTTTTGATATTTTGAAAGAAAACTGAATTCATGGAAATGTATTCATGTTTAGAAATATTGAGCAAGACAAAATTAAATGTTAGCTCACATTTTTATGTGTATAAAATAAAATCTGTCAAAAATATATTGTATATTGGAATATGCTATATTAGAAAAGACAGAAATTAGACCCCAGAGATATGTGGTATTAGTTTTGAAGACAAATTGTAATATTTTTGTAGTTATTAATAGTTCAGACCCCAGACGGAATAAAGAATACTGTAAGGTTCAGACCGCGTCTGCAGTTTTGCGGGCGACCAGTAGCTTCCGTAGTGACGGAAAAAGGGGTTAAAGCAAATAAAAAACTATATCTTCTTTATTTATACAATTATTAATATTTGATAATATTAACTCATTCGCGTTAAAGATAACTTTTAAGCATGTACCTACTCAATAGAGCTGATTTGGAAATATGTTTTTTCTGTTTACTAAAGGAAGAGAGTTTTCAAAATTGTTGGAAATGACTAAGCATTTTACTTTTCGTAATTACGAAATAAATACCTGAATATGTATAAAAACTTTTGCAATTTTAGAAAGTTGACAAGTAATATGATAAACGTGTTTAATTGTTATAAACAGTTGTGCACTTGGTTATTTTATCATTTTAAATAAATAAAAAGATGTTTGTATTAACATTAAAAAATATATTGTATTAAACACATAGAAACTTTTATTGTGAGTAATTCGAGCTTTTTTTTAAGAATTCTCTGCGCTCTTCCATCATACATTTTATTGAACTTGTTAGATAAATCGCATTTTCTAAATAGTTACGTAAATAGCTACTTACTTCTTGTTAAGAGATATATTTACATTCCGTGCGAGTAATTTTACGTTACTCTAAATAATAATCAAAAATGGTTGCCCCCAGATTGTTACTAGTTCGAGGACTTACGAATCGCCGCCACTGTGTCCTTTAGTTCGCCTATGTACAAATGTATTTAATTTCTTTCATATATCAGCTTTATGGGTATAATAGTAATATTAATAAAATAATAATGGTAACAATATTAACAAAAACATAATAGTACAAGTGTAAGACCACACATAAATGATTATTGGATTGATTTGAAATCGCGAGGCGTCAACCCTATAAGAACGTATATATTCCTCTCCATCCTTGGCTATCAACAAAATAGGCTAGCCCGTATACTTTTAAAATTTATCTCGCCAGAAAATAAGTTAATATCTTTATCATTATTAAAACCCATAAGTCCTGAAAATCGATAAATCTCCAGCTGTGAAGAAATGTAATCTGAATTACCCAAATACTGTCCTCATCATTAAAACTAATATAGTTGGGTGGTCAGTGCTGTCCCTAAGTCTTTAGCCACCCTATGCACAAAAAAGGGAAAATGTTTGCCCTCATAAATTTGATATTAAAATCACAAAAATAATTTTTTCCAATGTTCGGTTTTTCCTTAAACAAACATAAAAAAAGCGTTCTGTTGAGTGACACCTTAATGAAAACGCCTTATACTGCTCGGTAGCTTCAGTTAAAATTTTAAGAATTTTATTTAAAAAACTATTTTTAATGATTAAAAATAAAAGTTGAGTATTTACGGATTTAAAAGGTATAGAAAAAATAAAGTTTGTAGTGAAAGCTATTAAACTATGATTTAAATAGAACTCCAGTTATGTCTCATAATTTCAACCGGTATTATACCTTAGAAAATAATAAAGCGTTGAATTTAGGTAGCATTCCACAAAACTCAGAACAACCTGCGGAACGGTTTAATGCTGATTTTTGAAAATTTCAGTTTTATGAAACCATCATCAATTTTTCTACTCTTATGGACGCTATATTTATTTTTACCTTAGGAGGCTTTTTATTTCCTTTCCGTAATGTAACACACGTGGTAAGAAAAACAAAAATTATAGCAAAATCCACTGATTTTTTTTGGAAACTTATCAACCCGCATTATTAAATTATAAAAAAATCGGGTAGAATATTTTCAATATGATTAATATTAATACCTACACAAATTTAAAAACAATTTATGTGCGTATTATTATTAAATTAATATTTGGTGCTTATCAAAATTTATTTTTACACATTTTAAGGAAAAGATTTATCTACAGTAAAAAATGTACAAAGTATACGAAACAGTCAAAATAATCCCATTCATTTAAACTTTGAAATGAGGGCTTTTTTATTCATTTTAGACAGCTTTTTTATATATAGTCATTTGATATCTTTTACAAAAACTCACTTTATATACACTTTAGGAAATGGGTTAATATACTTGTCAAGGCATTTTTTAAAAATATTTTCATATGCCAAAAATTACTTTGCCTGGAATCGGTAGTATTCTGAAAATACTAAATTTTAACTCAGAAATTTTAGTTCGATTACATTGCTTTTTTATTTATTCACAGGCACAGTGTATATCTGGAGAAAAACTTTATTTTTGATCATTTTTATATTTGTGTTAATTTGTTTGTAATAGATATAAATTTAAATAAGTATTTTTGTTTTTTATTTCGTTTGTTATATACCTGCTTATATTTGTCTTTATTATTGTATATGAAGTTTGTGAGGTTAAATTAACAATTTGATTCTGTCAAACTATCTTTTTGACACGCGAATCGAAAAAATAACTATGCTAAATCAAAATGTTGCCTAGATTTTTAAATTAACCTAGGTATGTTATTCTTAACTTATTTACTACTAAAGATACGAGGTTTGTTAAATCACATTATGTTGCATTTTCCTGGCGTTTTTACCTAACCAAACTTTGTAACTCTTAAGGAATGGAAGAGATTTATCTAATTTTTTTACCGAAATATGATACAGGCTGTTCCACAAAAACGCATGTTTTAAACTTATATCTTTTAAAAGGGAATATTCTATGTATATTGTTGCAGATTTGGATTCAATTTGAAAAAATAAGAACTTTTGATGTTTAGAATTTACGTTTTTACCTGTTTTCAAGATAATGGCAGCTAAGAAATAAAAAATTGGCATTTTCAAAAGGCTGTCAAATCTCGTCGGATCAAATTAGAATAAAATGGTTTGAAGTTTCGTATCTTAGTTTTTGAAAATGTATCTCACATTTATTGCGAAAATGCTGATTTTTGCTGGCATTGTCAAAAATTACATTCTCCGTTTGGTTCAACATTAGTGTGTTAAATAGAGTTTTAAAAACTAAGATTGCGAATCGTTTAAGATTTGATAGTCCTTCATAATGCAAATTTTAATTTTTCTGTCAATATCTCAAAAGCAGTTAAAGATACTAGAAAAATCTAAATAAGTAGGAATCGTAGTTTTCTGGGTAGAATTTAAATGTGCAATATACAATATATATTTCTATTACCGTTAAATACATTCAGTCGATTCTCTACAATCCAGTGAAAAAATCGGCTCCCTATCTTTAATAAAAATAATAAAGTTAAGGGGGGGGGGCAAATTATAATTATATAACCCTGTACGCCACGTTATCTAAATATTTCAAAGATAGGTCTGCAATCTGCTTAAAAAGAAATATTTGTATATTTTGCAATAACTGTGTAGGACGTTTGACAATTTTAGATTTTTTAATTTTTTAAATTAATTTAAAACTGTCCCATAACGGCAACTGTTATACAAGGAATGTATCCTCTCAAGTGTAGAAGAACCGATGATGATCAATGGCTATCTAAAATCATTGTCAAATGTTCACCAGAAAATGTGCTACTGGTTTGGTAATTTAACCAGCCTCATATTTTCAAAAATTATAAACAAATTAGCAATGATAGCGCAAAGTTAATTTCAATCAGCCTGTAGAGTGTATGATCGTTTTTTACACAAGGCAAGTATCGGTATTCTCTATATTTAATTTGTTGCAAGTGTAGTCCATTTTAAGAGTTTATTTTATGTCAATATGTCGAGAGAGCTCGAGAGAAAACGATAATTTCTCGTCGAGAGAGGCATCTCCTCTCGTCTTGTCTCGCCATAAAACCACGAGAGAAATTCCTTCTCTCGTCTCGACGAGACGATACAAAACGAGACGAGAGGCGATAATTTCTCGACTCGACGGCATCACTAGCTTGCATCTTTATATGCCTTGCCAGATTTACCTATATACTGCCAACTATTTCATGGGTTGATATATTTATTTTAATTGGAAGGGTGTAAAAAGTGTCTCCCTTCTTGAAACTAATATTTTGGGTACAGAATTTGAACAAATTAGCTGGCTCAAAAAATTTAATTTGTTAAAAGAAATAAATAATTTAATAAGCTGAAAAGGAATAATGTGGGGAAAAGAATCTTTAGCACAAAAATCGTTTTACCAGACTTTGCATTTTTACAAAAAAACAAAGTCTAGATCAGGAACAGAAGATTTTTACTTTTGAAAGGCTTTATTAATTCCAAGAAGATACAAAAAAAATCTTATGCTAGGAAAAAAAACACTATATATTATCAGCAAATAAGACCTTAGAAACATTAATCTTGTGATTACACCATATTTTGCCTGAGGAAAAAAAAACACAATTTTCTTTTCCTGAATTGGAAAAAAATATGAAAGTGATTGTAAAAAAAATACATAATACATTTTCATACAAGCATTGTTGTCAGATTTCAAGAGTAGACATAATATAAACATTTAATAAGTAGAACTTGTGTTTTATTCCAGGGTGATTAGTGTCCTTAAAAACTTACATTTTAAGTTTCTTTCTTTAGTTTTTCTTGTTATTTCATATAATATATGCTTATCCTTTTTGTTGAATGCTGATAATTCTATATTTAAAATGATTTATAAAAATTTTTTGTTCAACATATTTAATTTTTTTTTTTTAAAAACCCTTTTCTACAAACTTAATTAATTTTTTTACATATATTTTTTATCCAAAGTACATATTAACCTAAGTCTAGGATATATTTTTTTAATTTAGTTTTAAATAGGGATGTACTATTTGTATTTCTAAGTGTACTTGGAAGTGTATTAAATAATTTCAGACCATTGTGATATATTGATTTTAAACCTGTATTTGTGAAGAATCTTGGAAGATGCAAATGTTCACACTGCCTGGTATAGTGCGTGTGTCTCTGCTCATTTTTTTGAAACTCAATAACAGATCGCTTATTTCCATGGATTATATAATATATATAAAGTATTATTTTAAATTTATATATCCCTAAAATATCCATTAGTCTATTAGGCTTATACAGCAAATGAGTGGAAAAGCGTAAGGGAAGTTTAAAAACATTTTTGACTGCCTTGTTCTGCAAGACCCTTAGTGGATTCAACACGACACAACTAGCTGTAGCCCACACTGATACCAAGTAGTGCAAATGACTATATATATGGGAAAAGTACAGTTGTTTACGAATTCTTAGACTTAACAGGTAACCAAGGCGATATAACAACCCAACAACTGATGCTACCTTTGATCTGATACGTCGCACATGCCTCTCCCAAGAGAGCTCCTCATCAATTAACAACCCAAGGTACTTTATAACATTTTTATATTGAAGATCATAATCTCCAAACTTAATTGATTGGTCATTATAGGAGACACCTCTTCCAACAAACATGTACGATGATTTGTCTATATTTAAAGTTAGTTTGTGGGAAGACAACCAGGTTCCTATTATCTCTAAATCACGTTTTATAAGTATTTTAATGTCATTTTTATTGTTGCCGCTATATACATTAGTGTTGTGTCATCTGCGTACAATTTAATTTTACCATGTAATTTTAAACTGAATATTGAATTTATATAAATTAGAAACAGCCTTGAGGCACACCACAATGAATCAGTTCTTGTTGACTTGTGGGGTGCCCCTTATGCCCATATTCCCTAGTTTCCTTAACAATATTGAGTGGCCAACCGTATCGCCTTTCGCAGGTCCAGCGACACAAGGGCGCATATGCATCCCTGATCAATTTTTACTTGTAACTCTGAAATGAGATCAATAACAGCTCCAAGGAAATTGATCCTTTTTAGGTATGACTGTAACCTAACATTTACACAATGCTCAATAATCTTGGACAGAACAGGAAGAACTGACACCGGCCGATAGTTAGAGACTGACTCACTGTCACCTCCTTTAAATAAAGGATGCACTTTAGCCACTTTTATTTTGTCTGGTACATCTCCACTTTGAAAGGAGAGGTTGATTAATTTACTTATGATTGGGACACATTGTACCTTCATACACTTCACATTTCTGACACTGATGCCATCTAAACCACTAGCTTTGTGAGTCTCCATATCACTGATAACCCGCTCTACTTCTTGGGGAGCTGTTGGCAAAAAAAAGAAAGACCCCTGCTGTTTTCCCGCAGGATCATTCAATGGAATATTGGGTATTTTCTGAGAGATAACGAGGTTATAGTTAGGAAGTGTCCAGTGGTTAAGTTAAGATTGAAAACAACGATAGCGGATTGAGGACTGCCTCCATTTGCATTTATAGAACTCATCATACTCATGGTACTAATCAACATATTTTTGAGATTTGTCAAACTCAACGTAATTCGTTTTTGATGCTATTCCCAAAACCACACAGGTGGCATCAGATTCCACGTTTGGTACACCTAAAAGGTTTTTCCTTTTCGTTATGCTTTTGGTAGCGTTTTAGTTGGGGTCGAAGCCTACCTAATGAAGGTAGTGGCCCGGAAATTGATCGTAAGAGTTGAGCCCCACTCTAGCGTAATCAAATGCGGAATGACGCGTCAGTCACACTAGTCCAACACCGACTTTACTAGAAAGCCTGGAAACGAGCATCTATGAGGCATGATAACTAGTTATTCCCCCAATGAACATCTGGAGTTGTGACGTCACGGCGGCCATATTGTTAGGCACTGCCGTGTCAATGTTCACTTTCCGAAGTTTGTTTACATTGATTATTCGTAAAATAAGTTCTTTTTTCCTGATTTTTCAAGAGAAGTTTTAGTTTTTGTTACATGTAAGTATACTTACGAATAACTATAAGTGTATATTGTCAATTTCTAATCAATAAAGCTCGATTTTTACTTAAATAACCATAATAGATACATGTGTATTTTGGCTATGATTCCTTTTTTACTTTTTGGATTATTATTATTGTAACGAAATCAGTTATCAGGTTCTCAATAATACTTCAAGTTTTTGCAAAAATAAGAAAACGCGGTAGATGGTCTGACCGTGTGAAAGACATGGTTTTTAAAAGGAACTTCCTATAATCAAAGGGAATGCTCTTGCCAGTATAAGAGAGATTGTGTTTAGAAGGTTGAGGCTCTTTATACATTTTAAGCACATATTCATATTGTAATATTGTAGAAAATATGTGTTACTTTATCAATAATATATTTTTGAATTTGTTACTTGCAGATTAAACTTGATGAATGACATTGAGGAATGTATGGCTACATTGCTAATATTTGCATACCACAACATATCCGTAACAGTAAAAACTATAGATGATTGTTTGGCAAAAAACGGTACAGGGAAGAAAAAATTTCTGAAATATGCCAGAAAACAATAGGCCAATTGTTAAATGAAACCCGGTTAGTCGCAAGGAAGAACCATTTGACGTCCAGGAATTTTGGTTCTGTCCTGTATGATAAATAAAAGATTCCCACCTTCATTATCACCTTCAATGATCGATTATACGTCATTTAAATAAATTGCTTATCAGTAAAGTCACTGCTATTCTATTGAATGCAGTTACCAAGGCCGTCTTGTATTTTGAAAAATGTCCTCTATTCGCTGAACTTACATGTTAAAGGCATACTACGCTCCCGTGTCTAAATTTTGTTACCCCCCTGCGGACGCCCTTGGCAGTTAATTTGAGCTAGATCATATGGAATAATGCTTTTGTAAACTAACTAGTAAAAGTTCGATTGGAATTAACCATTTCAGCAGTCGAACTGAGAATTGTATGCTTTATTAACTAAAAAATATTAAAGGGTGATTGATTGAAGTGTTTATAAAAATTTAAACTGGTTTTATTGTATACAAATTTTATTATTTTTTTGACAAATATAGGACAATTAATACTTACCGCTTATGGCAATATCTGAATATTGTCACTGGCTATTTCCGATCTGACATTTGCAGACTAATGAATATTTATCTGCTGCCTCTAGCTTTTTTTATTATTTTCAGTAAGAAACACTTTAGATGGCATAAAGACCATACAATGGGAGTAAGAACACATAACCAATAGGAATTATTGAAAAAAACCGTTACAGCATTGTGCGTAATAAGCGTGGATTTATTGAAGGGAGTAATGACGGCCTAAGGGAGAAGATTATACATATATTTTTTTTTTAATTTAATTGGATATATATCATTTTTAAGTGGAATAAAAAACTGTAAAATACGTTTTTTTTTGTAATAGTCCCTACAACAAATTATATATAATACAATGTTTAAATAAACCTTTATCTTGTGTTTAATTATAAAAAAGTACTTTTAGTCAGTTAGTTCTCAGAGGTAGTAAATTCAAGCCCTTCCCACCACTTTACGTAAGCGATAAAAGTAATTTTATAAATCAGCATTGGGAAAATTTAATTACTTTTACTTACTAGTATTAAAAAACTTACTTTGCTTACTTTTCAACACTAGTATTAAAAAACTGAGTAATTAATTTGAAATAGATTAAAAGTAGGCTTTAGTTTTTTTTTTACTTATCATCTTACTATAGTGTTGTAATTTTTTTTTAACACACGTGTGATATAAAGCACTTTCTAGTGAAGTACACAGTGATTTTTTGTCAGTTTCATATGTAGCTGCATGACAAAAAATTGTGTTTAATAAATTTCAATTCCTTCAATTCCAATTTGTAAGAAAACATAACACAGCAAAACCTGCTTCTGTAAAATAAGTTGAAAAGAGAAACAACCAGTTTTTTTTAATGAATTTTCTAATTTTTGTAGATATATATATATATATATATATATATATATATATATATATATATATATATATACATACATACATATGTACAACTTAAACTACTAACAAATAAATGAAAACAAAAGTTTTACTATGTTAACTGTAATTTATTTTATTTTTGCACTAGACGTGACTGCAGTTTCGTACTACTATTACATTGCGTTTGAAAATATACTAGTAGTATAAAACTGCAGCCACGCCTAAATAAAATAAGCGACAGTTAACAAAGTAAAACTTGTGTTTTTATTTACTTGTTTCAAGTATTTGTTAGCGTTTCCCACATATTTTTACCGACGGAAAACCGCTTTAAATTTGATCACTTTTGCTTAAGCATATTGCCTGTTACCTTATATATAAATATACATGGTGTCCCACTTAAAACAAGACACAAGCAGATATCTCGGTTATTATATTTTAAAGGAATCTATTTCATTTCTGATTTTTATGTGCAAATAAGAGATGTTTTCAACCAGTTTAAGGTGTTAAATCCATGGTTTATATATATATATATATATATATATATATATATATATATATATATATATATATATAATATTATATATATATATATATATATATATATATATATATATATATATAAGAGAAATGTAATAATAAAAAGTACTGAAAAATAAAAAGTAACATTTTAAATTATCTTGAAAGTTTGATTTACTGAAGCTGGCTTCAAACCAATAAATCTTAATCTATAGACATGGAAAATGTGACCATATTAAGTATGAATTCGAAAAGAAGACAACTAATACAAAACGTTTAGTACCCAATAATTACATCAGAGCCCATTTTAGTAAATCAAATTTTTAAGATCATTTAAAATGTTTGTGCTTTTTTGAAGTCGGTTTTATGCTGGATATATATACAGACAAATAACAAAATAAAAATAAAATAAGAAATAAAATAAAATTCGAACTGGAGATTTTGGCTTCTTATACAGCGAATAAAAAGAAAATCTGACCAATAAGACATCTCTTTAAACGCATGCTTGCTGGCAGTTATGCCAATCAAACAGGCCGCTGGCTGTTGGACTCGTGCGTATAACTACTTGCGCTGTTCGATTTTCAGTTAAAATAAAAAATATAATTTTATTATTTTATCTTATTTGCCTGTATAAATGGCCTAATGATATTCGCGTAATTTAACTCTTGTGTTATTTTTATTTTGTTAAATGCACCTTTGTTCTACTTCAAGATTCAATTTTATTTATTCTTTTAGGCTAAGAAACTTAACCAACTGAAACTTACAAATTATAAAAGAACAAAAAATTAGAAGTAGCAAAAAAACGGTAAATTGGATTTACCCTAAAAATCCATCGTTTAAAAAAATATTTCTTTTTATCAAAAATGTATGACCCAGTTAAGTTCTGTACGTAGTTATTTAGAAATACGTAAATACATATATAAATTGTGTTGCTTTTTATTTTCTTTAATATCGAAGCATGCATTATAGGGAAATGTCTATAAAATTTCTTACTGCTAATAGGTTTTATCCAAACACTTTGAAATTCCCTTATTAAACATCCTTCCATTTAATAAATGAAGTGAAAGATAAGAGAATTTCGGTATTTTTCTACTCCTGTTTTATTAAACATTCTCTTACGTACAGTTATAAGTAAAACCATTCTTACGCGAATTGTGCCTAAATATTATTATCGCATAGTTGTACGTTATGACGCATAGAGTGACAATCAAATTATCCTTGAACCGCTCAAATCGCGAGATTTCTCTGTATCGGGTTACGCACCGCCCGGTATTTTAAAAACAGTCGTAAGTATAGTACACAACTTCATTAGCAATTAGAAACTCACCCGATTAAACCCCTTGCTCGCTGCGCTCGCTCGAAGAGTAATCTGTTTTGTTGGTAATAAGAACCTTACCATTCTCGTTATCTAATATACTATTGCATTGTACGCATAGGCGCCCAGGGGGGGGGGCAAGGAGGAACGCTTGCCTTCCCCGGAAGATGCAAATATTGAACAATACATACGTACTGAAAAATATTGGTTTTGCCCCCCCCCCCTGGACAATATCTAATTTTCTTCTGGCCCTACTTTGGGTTATTTTTGAACATTGTTGCCCCTCCTTGGAAATGGTTCTGGGGTCGCCTATAGTTGTAAGTAACTTAACTGAGCCTTTTTCCTTGCTATATAAATAATCCTTTATTTATTATAACGAGAGAAGTTCCGTGTTTACGTGTTATGTAAGGGTTCTTTTTTACTTTCCTAGTAAAACCGAAGTTGCAGTGGATCTAGATGCTGTAAAAACATGTTTTTTTAATTCCGCGGGTCTGTCTGTCGACTTTGGTAAAAACAATTTTTTAAGCAAAAAAATATTATTAGAAAACATACGTAGAAATTAACTAGTAATATTTTGGCAAAACAAAATGACGGTCTAAAAAATATTTAAAAAATCAGCCTGAAAATGTACTGTAAGTGTAATTGAGAAATAAAATGGTAAAATAGTGGTACAAATTTAAGATGGCGGCCAAATAAAATGTTTGAAAAATCAACGTAAAAACTATCTTCTTGTTTAATTGACTTCAAATTTTGCACAAAAATCAAATGTGATGTAGGGATAAACTGATACGAATTCAATATGACAAAGCAAAATGGCGGTCTTTAAGAGTGTAAAAACTACTTATTCAATTTATTTTTAATTATGCCCAAAAATCAAGTGTGGCATAGGAAAAATTGTTCAGTACGAATCCAATATAGTGGAACAACAACTCAGTAAAAATGTTTGAAAAGACACCATATAAGTGTTATTTATTATTTGTTAATATTGACTATGTACCGAACTAAATTGGATCACACTTCACTGTTCCTAATAAAAGGAAAGATTCATGACGAGGGAGTTCCGGGTAAAAGAAATTTGCCGATTTAAAATTTAAATTAAATCTATATAAAAAATAAATTTAAATAAAACCTTTTAAACACCTATTAATTGAATTCATATTGGTACAAAGAGCTTATCAATACTATTATATAACCTCACAACAAAAACTTTTAGTAGCGGGTAGTAATAGTTTTATTGGAAACATGATAAACAATAATTTATTAATGGTTAGTAATCATTAGTGATAACTCTAAGAATCTTTTAAGTTACAACTGTATCAATTTAAAAACTTGTGTAAATTTAATTTTAAATTTATTAGCCCGTTTCTTGGTAGCGGCTTTTAACAGATTTTTAAGTTAACTTTTGCACTAAA
The DNA here is from genome assembly GCA_030620095.1 of Kuschelorhynchus macadamiae. NCBI lineage: Eukaryota > Metazoa > Arthropoda > Insecta > Coleoptera > Curculionidae > Kuschelorhynchus > Kuschelorhynchus macadamiae. The sequence continues at coordinate 323,417 of JAUTXW010003267.1, forward strand.
TAAGTTAACTTTTTCAGTAATATTAAAATAATTTGTTAAGGTATGGAACACATTGTAATTAGTTTTTTTTGCTTAAAGGGCATTTTTTTTGTTATGCACCGAAAACTACCGTAGGCCGATTAGTCGACATATTTGTATACATATTTTTCCGAGTACTTTTTGGAATATTATACATATGTTTTGATCTTGCGAAGGAGCCATATAAACATTAACACGAACTTAAGTAACATGAATGAATTTTAAGTATTTTAAGAGACTTGACTTACGAATGAATTATAAATCTTTTAAGCGACTTATAAATTAATTAAAAAGTCTTTTAGTAAATTTTCGTGGAATTTGAAGTACTAATGGAATTTTAGGTTATTTTAAAGTCTTTAATATGACTAAGAGTGACTTTAAAGTTTTTTTCGTGGACTGTAGGTGAATTTAAATTTTAAAGTCATCTAGAAGATTTTGAGCTACTTTTAAGTCTTTCCAAGGACATTTATTACACATAACAATAAGCAGGTGTTTAAATTTGTAACATCGTTTACAGCGTGTACGAATTAAGACATTCCATACGTTTATAAAAACCATTATTAATGCTAGTATTTAAATCTGTGTTTGAAATTTTGATTGGAATATTTGTTCAGATTTTGGTACTAATCATTTTAAAATGTTCATTTTTTTAAATTATATTTATATTGATGTTTTGCTTCTATCATATTTCGAATTACATACTATTTGATTGATTTGATGATTATTATATTTCGAGAAATTAAGCAATTTGTCAAATTTGTGTATTTAGAAGAATAGTTTAAACGGTATTTAATAGTTGGCCAAGACTTCTATTTAGACACAGGATAATATTACAAGCTACTTTTAAATAACTGATACTTTACTCATTTTTCACATGTTTATATTTAATATAAACTACTTATTAAGAAAATAATATGTTTTGCAAGGAAAACATCGATAGTAATAAAATACATGTACAGAGTAGTTTTTTTATATATTAACATGCATTTTCGCCCTTTATTTTTTAAGATACAAAAAAGTGTAACAAATACATTTCTGAAACACTAACTTTAAAAATTGTTAAAAAGTAATGTAATAAAAATCGGACTAGCCATAGATAATGCTGTTGATGAATCTTTCCTTTTATTAGGATTAGTGAAGTGGCAATGTATATACTGTCTCTCTAAATATATCTATTGGGTGCCATTTTATTCCACTCTATTGGATTCGTATTCGATGGGATAGCACTGCCATCTCAAAAACTGTAAGAGATTCGGATTCGAGGTTGGTTAAATTAGGGCAAAGTTGCCCAATTCATTGACGAATAATATGCCGTGGACAAAAATGGAAAATTCCGACTATACTACCGAATATATCCGCCAAAAAAACGAAAATCATCATTTCTTTTTTTTTCAGGCTTCTTTTGGAGTGATAATACAAAAGAAGTTTTATGTTTTTAGCTATTTATTCCTTTACATTACATGACGTTTTGTTTTCCACCACCCAAAACGAACGATATTTCACATTTAATATTTGAACAGAAGTTTTAATATTTTCCCATAAGACGCAAGGAGGCGGAATACCAGAATCTTACCAAACTCACAAAGGAGAATTTTAAATCTGTATCTATAAGTGTATTACATCATTGATTTTAAGAGGTCAAGGGCTTGAAGAAAATGAAATAAAACATACAGGTCCATATTTAAAAAAATAAAGTTGATGATGAGAACAAAACAACGAAACGTCGGATATTAAATCTGAGTACACCGTACACTAGATGCTTATTGCGGGTACCTAATATATAAACTGCTCAGAGCGCGTGTCAACTCATTACTTCTCAACAACTGATAAGAAAAGACGCGGGAAATATTCAAGCAAATTCAGCTCAGAAGAAAAAATATCTATCAAGAAGTCTGGTTCAAAAAAGCGGAAAGTAGACCTAGAATATCGTCAATTCCAAAACAAATGGACTGATGAATACTTTTTTATCATGCACAGTGGTAAACTAGTGTTTGTTGTGCAATGAAACACAAAAAGAGTACAATATGAAACCGCATTACTCCAGCGGAAGCATTTCGCTCAATATATAATTTACTTACAGGCCAGTTAAAAAAGGATAAAATTAAAAAACTCATTACCGAACAACACCAAATGTTCCCCATTCACAAAGATCAAATTTCTGAGGGAGAGTTTGTTAAACAGTGCCTAGTAGATGTTACAGAACTTTTGTGCCCAGAAAAGAAGAAAGAGTTTGAGAAAGTGAGCTTATCGCGACGTACTGTGAAAACTAATGTTTTTAAGTTTAGGCCTAAATAGATCTTTCTGAGTTTCGTCAAAACCATATAATAAATTCTCAATATCGGCTAAAACTCTAGAGATAGATACATCAGTGGGTGGAATACTAAATTTATAAACTAAAGCTAAAAATTCTTTTATATCATTTGGAATTTCAATGTTTCTCAGATTTCTAATATAGTTTTTTTTTAGTTTTTCTTGACTTTAAATTATTTAGTTTGTTAATATTACTTCTTTTAATTTTTTTGAAATACCTATTATTTGAATTATTTAGTCTTCGTTTGTATTCGAGCCACATATAATTAGATACTTGTGTAGGAATTAAATTTAATAAATTTTGTATTGTTTTTTCTAATTCATTAATATAATTATTACACATTACAATTACAATTTACACAATTTAAAATTGTGTGAATAGATTCATTTCTAAAGTTACTTATACTATAATACTTATTACTATACCGGGTGTCAATATCGTTTTACACGATACCATTCATTTGCTTTTTAGGTTAGGATATTTATATTTGGGTTAACGAAATATGGTATTAAGACACATATTTTTCATGAAAAAACAATTGAATATTACTGCCAGTTTTTCCGATATCAGAACCAAGTTAAGAATTTCAAATGGAACCCTGTATATTATTTTACATAGTTTGATAGAGCTTAGAATTACCTTTTCAATGACATATCACAAGTTATATTTTTTTTTCAAAATGGCGGACCAGGAAGCGCTTTTTCAAAATTCAATAAGGCGGTCGTTTCCCGATACCGATGAAATTTTGTTTAACAAATTATTAAAATATTAAACAAAATGGGGTTTTCAATGGATTTTAATCAAATTTAAAATCAAATTTTTAATTTATCACAAAATGGGATAAGTTTAATTTTTTCTTTAAAATGTGAACTTTTTCTTAAATTTTCTCAAAGATTTTAAATAGAAAGTTGTATTTATTAAATATTAGTATTAAAGTATATCTTATTAGCTACACGAAACCGCATAACAAGCCGTAGTTTTGCTTTTTGTTTCAGAAAAAATTGACAAAACCTTGCCGATACACATTTTTCCTAATACATAACATGAAACAAACACACACATATTATTAATCAGAAAATCCTGGAATATTTTTTATTGTTTATTGATAAGTAATTTTGTATTATTTTGACATTTTGTGACTGTTGTCTTATTTTAGGAAAGCGAGAAAAAATCACAAGTAGTATTAATTTTATTTTACCAGTAGATACGGTGCAGTAACATGAAAGATGACTTAACTAAGATAAGTAGGTCTTGGAAACAATTGCATAGGGATGCCATTATAATTTTCATTAGATTTAACCAGAAACGTCAAAAGTACTGTTTTATATCGACATTTCTGATAACTTTCGTTACATTTTTACACTGAGAAAAACAAAAAACAAAAACAAAACCGCATAACAAACCGTATTTTTGCTTTTTGTTTGAGAAAAAATTGACGAAACTCTGCCGATATACATTTTTCGTAATACATAACATGAAACACACACACCCACACACACATATTATTAATCAGTAAATTTCGGAATATTTTTTATTGATAAGCAATTTTATATTATTTTGACATTTTATGATTTTTGCTGTCTTATTTTAGGAAATCGAGAAAAATTCACAAGTAGTATTAATTTTATTTTACCGGTAGGCTTTCGGTTTTTCCGGAAATACCTAGACCTAAGTCAAGAAGTTTAAAAAGAACCCTGTATATTTTTTCACACAGTTTGATAGAACTTAGAATTCCCTTTACATTGGCATATCACAAATTGATTTTTTTTCGAAATCGAAGACCAGGAAGCTTTTGTTCAAAATTCAATATGGCGGCCATTTTCTAACACCGAAGATATTTTTGAATTATAGGTAGAAATAATAAACAAATATGGGGGTTTTTATTGGGTTTAATGCTAATTTAAAATCAAACTTTCACAATTAATACAAAAGTCACTCAATTAAATGTTCTATGCGCTGTCCGCCTTGTTCTTGGCATAGTGTAACTCTCTCAACATTTTCCGCGAGCAGGTTTCGTAAATGCTGTTCTGAGATACTCTCAACGGCTCGTCTTATTCTATTTTCTAACATTTCCAACGATATTACAGGAGTTGCATACACTTTTTCTTTCAGATGACCCCATATAGAAAAATCAAGCGGGGTTAGGTCAGGCGACCTCGCTGGCCATCGAATTGGTCCATTGGTTCCCAACCAGTTCTCACCAAATCGTTCATTCAAGTAATTTGCAACAATTCTTGAATTATGAGCAGGGGCGCCATCTTGTTGGTAAACTAAATCATCATTTTGCTGCAAATTATTTATAAAATGTTCAATTTCATTTTCGAGAAAGTCCAAATACATCTCGCCAGTTAAAGGCTGATGGAATAATATTGGACCAATAACGCTTAGTCCTACAACGCCTAACCAAACATTAACTCCAAAACGTTCCTGGAAGGCACCTTCTCTTACTAATCTTTGATTTTCCTTTGCCCAATAACGAAAATTATTTCTATTAAACATCCCTAGATTAGTAAACCTTGATTCGTCCGAAAAAATAATCTTATGATGAAACACAGGACTTATTCTATAATTATCTAAAAACCAATTGCAATAAATAAGTCGTCTTTGGAAGTCATTTTCAAATAGGTGGTGGTGAATTTGATACTTAAACGATTTAAATCCGTGTTTCTTTAAAATTTTTCTGGCGCTTTCATGGGACGTATTGCACTGATTGCCTAATTCACGAAGGGAAGCTGTACGGTCATACTCGATGTACGCTAAAACGTTTGTTTCCACTTCTTCGCTTACTACGAAACCATCATTGCCATTAGCATGGACACCACCATTATTTTCATTTTTTAAATGTTGTACTAGCCAAGGATAATATGCATGTGAAGGAGTGTCACGATTCGGAAAGCGTTCCTAGTATAATCTCTCTGTGTCTCTTGAATTTTTGCGACATTCCCCATAAATAAGGAGCATGTCAATTTGATGTTCTCTTGAATAAACCATAATATTTATTTTTAAAACTAACTAGAACCACTTCTCAGTGTAAAAATGTAACGAAAGTTATCAGAAATGTCGATAAAAAACAGTACTTTTGACGTTTCTGGTTAAATCTAATGAAAATTATAATGGCATCCCTATGCAATTGTTTCCAAGGCCTACTTATCTTAGTTAAGTCATCTTTCATGTTACTGCACCGTATCTACCGGTAAAATAAAATTAATACTACTTGTGATTTTTTCTCGCTTTCCTAAAATAAGACAACAGTCATAAAATGTCAAAATAATACAAAATTACTTATCAATAAACAATAAAAAATATTCCAGGATTTTCTGATTAATAATATGTGTGTGTTTGTTTCATGTTATGTATTAGGAAAAATGTATATCGGCAAGGTTTTGTCAATTTTTTCTGAAACAAAAAGCAAAAATACGGCTTGTTATGCGGTGTGTAGCTAATAAGATATACTTTAATACTAATATTTAATAAATACAACTTTCTATTTAAAATCTTTGAGAAAATTTAAGAAAAAGTTCACATTTTAGAGAAAAAATTAAACTTATCCCATTTTGTGATAAATTAAAAATTTGATTTTAAATTTGATTAAAATCCATTGAAAACCCGATTTTGTTTAATATTTTAATAATTTGTTAAACAAAAATTTCATCGGTATCGGGAAACGACCGCCATATTGAATTTTGAAAAAGCACTTCCTGGTCCGCCATTTTGAAAAAAAATAGAACGTGTGATATGTCATTGAAAAGGTAATTCTAAGCTCTATCAAACTATGTAAAATAATATACAGGGTTCCATTTGAAATTCTTAACTTGGTTCTGATATCGGAAAAACTGGCAGTAATATTCAATTGTTTTTTCATGAAAAATATGTGTCTTAATACCATATTTCGTTAACCCAAATAAAAAAATCCTAACCTAAAAAGCAATTGAATGGCATCGTGTAAAACGATATCGTTGACACCCGGTATACTATATTACTATATACTTATTATTATACCGTTATCATAACTAAAAATATCAATAACATTTTTAAAGCCATGTTCGATATAACTGGGAATGACACCATTTCTTCGGCATTCGAGAAGAAATATCTTCCTATTTTTCATGGAAGCTTCTTACTGATATTGGATATGGATTAATATGATCATTAATCATACTTCTAAACGATATCTGCTGCGACATAAAATACCCAAACAGTGATTTGCTTCTGAACGTAGGGGGTAATTTATGGTTAATGCTAGTAGCTAATTTAAAAATATTTCTTAAAAGTTTATATAGTTTTGAATACTTACTTCATATACGTAGAATAATCCTAGAATAATATAATTCGCACGTATTTTGTCAGAGCTTGTATAATACAAAATAATAATGCAAACAAATGCAAATTCCCAAAATAATTTTGTGAGATCATTTTTCCCAAATCAATTTAATGCACCCAGACCAAACTTGAAAAATAATACATATGACCAAAATAATTTTGCTAGACCATCTTTTGATCGATCTTTCGGTCAATCTTCCAATTTTAGAACATTTCAGCCGAAACCATCTTTCTTTAACCAAAATAGATTCATGCCACCAAATTACCAAAATTTACAATTTCGAAAAATTTAAAAACCTGAAACACTGGATACTTCATCGGGTACTAAAGCTACTATCAGTCAACATTTTATTAATTTTGAAAATACTGACCCTGTGTAGTATCACCCTGTATAGCAAGTTGTTATTGTTAATATATTGGCAATTGTTTATGTATAAACGGAATGGACACGCTGACGAGACATCGTGCTCAAGAAGTGGTATATTAGATTAGTTCGGAACTGATAGATTTAACTAGAAAAAAGTCAATAGAAGTGCTCAGTTTCCAACGACTTTCATTACTTATCAATCTGGGCCTAAGAGTAAGATAAATCAACCCCAATTAATCAAGTATTACATAGCGATGCTGCCTTAAAAGATCTTGCCGGCCGTGTGGAATTGTATGAAATTAACAAAATAACCCTGCAAAAATGTATGGGCATAATGGCGGATACCAATGGAAAATAGAAATACTGTATTATGGGAGACATAATGCTAAAGGATAGATGATGGACAAACTACTAAATAACCACGTTAAATTAACGACGAATTGGATGCTGATGATGACCATATGGGCCAGAACGACGTTTTTTCAGGGTTTTATTTTACTTTCAAGAGAGAAGAATTTAAATATGGAAATGGAAAATTTTTGAATTTGATGGAAATTTTACTGTAAAGGACTTAAAATTCAAGTAAATATATAATAAATATATGAACATACCAAGTTCGAGGAACTGAAATTGACGAAATCGAGTTAGACTTAAGTTACTAGAATTATGATCAGACAATAGGCCATTTGATTTAAATAAGGGCGTGTTTGAACACAATTTTGTTATTTTTAAGTGTAAAATTGTAAATAAGTGTATAATATTGCGTAAACAGGTGAATATTTTTAGTTATTTTATAGCAGGTACCAAATTTATTTTAAAAATAATAAGCATTACGTAACAAATTTAATTCTTGACCTAGAAACAAGTGCGAATTACTAATTATTCTATTTTATTTTTTATGCTTCTAATAATAAAGATTCAAGTAAAAGTAATATTAATAAAATATAATAATAAAAAATAGGCTCATAGTGGACATCAGATGTTGATTAACGTAGATATTGTATTCTAAAGAAGCGTTACGCGAAGATCGCTTATGCTGAGGCTTTTTCTATCTTATTAAAGTTCTGTTTTGTCCAAGCTAACGACATTTTACGTATTAATAATATCAATTGCTATTAATAAAGCAAAGAGTATTTATAGTATAGTATTTTAAGTTGGAATAACTAGGCAAAATGCTAAACTACTTATTTTGTCATTTGTTAGCAAAACAATGACATTTTAAAACGATTTGGCTTTATTTCACTTGCATTGCAAAAAAAGCAAATCGGCAATACTTGTTTTCAGTTTTAAATTAGAATTAATAATAATTACAAAAAAAAAACAAGTGATAAATTGAGATCCCCACCACATACTAGGAATTTTAATCATGGGAATTTATTCGTTTTTAATAAGATGTAGGTAGAAGATAGATGATTTGTTTCAAGGAAATATTCAGCGTCAGTGGCATTCGTCGAGTAAAGAGGGATATTAGAATATTAACCTTTTGAACCTATTATTAGGTTAGAAAAGTTTGCTTACGGAGATTATTGGGAGTTATTGGGCTGAACGGCCTGAAACTCTAGCCACCGGCCGTGAACAAGAATCATGGACTGATAATAGTTCAATTGTCCATACACCTGGCGAACGAGCCACTCGCACACAGAATTTTACTCTAATGTATATAATTACGAAAATGACTACACTTTACCCGAGATATCTGAAACCCTCACAAATAATCTAATTTCAGGTGATATACTTACAATTTCACGATAACCTGAGCAAGCAAATGATAATATAAACGTAAATATTTACACAGATACTTCTTACAAAGAAATAATGAAGTAACTTTAAATTTAAACAAAGCCAATTTACCAGATATTTATGTTCCAGAACTAAATGCTAATTGTTTCTTAAATATAGGTAGTTCACGTAGTATTATTACTCCAAATTTAGCATATAAATATTTTAGAAAAAATGCGTTTAATGAAAATTTTAATATACAAACGGCTCATAATACTTCATATCACATCGAAGTAGTGTTTTTGCCAATTTTCAAAATTTTTAATGTTAACGATATCCATAAATTCTATCTTTTTAAATTAAGTGAAAAATACGATGGTTTAATTGAAAGAGATTTCTTAAAATAAATTAAAGCTTCAATTAATTTAGACAAAAAATTATTAACCACACCTTGTGCACAAATTACAATTATTTATGAATCAGAGGAGTATACAAATTTTAAAAGTGATTTAAAAATAAATAATCATGTTATGGTTTCACCGCGTAATGAGAAAATTTGTACAATACCTGTTAATTTAGAAAATGGTATAGGCTTATTAAATCATATATAATTTTCCAGATATGTCGAATCACCTCGAGCTGTTGTGAAATTAAAAAAAATTGTGCCTTTACAACTATCACAAAGGCTGGCGAAAGAGAAGTCGAAATTAAATTAAATAAACCTTACGATATCGAACCCCTTGATATTGCTGAAATAAATTTTATAGAAACAGTATGATAGTATTTTAAAATCTAACTTAAAAAATATTCGTTTAAAAATGTTAGATCAAGATAAAATTCAACATCTTTTCTTTCCGTGGTCATAGCCCATTTGGGTTGTGCTCAAGAAATTAGATGCCATTCGGGCTGAAGAACGCCCCATCTACGTTCCAACGGGTAATGGACAACGTCCTACGCGGTTTACAAAACAAAATTTGCGCCGTATATTTAGATGATGTACTAATTTTTTCAACCTCTTTGCAAGAACATAATAATCGACTAAAAAGGCGTTCAATAATTGATTTTTGAACGCCTTGGAAAATCTAATTAGACAAGTGTAAATTTTTACGGAAATAAGTTAGCTATTTAGGCTATATTATAACACCAGAAGGAGTAAAACCGAATCTGGACAAAATGCATGCAATAAAAAATGTTCCTATTCCGAAAACTCAAAAGGAAATTAACAGCTTTCTCGGTTTAATAGGATACTCTTGTAAATTATAAAGGGCTTCACGAAAATTACTAAGCCATTAACATTATGTTTAAAAAAGAACGCAGTAATAAAAATTGACGAAAAATATATTGATGCATTTAATACATGTAAAAAAACGACGGACGCCTCAACTATTGCGTTAGGCGCGGTTTTATCACAAGGCACACTTAACTTCTAACGAAACGACAAATTCAGAAATTAAAATACTAGATAAAATGATAAAGAACAAAGTCAACCAAATGTTAGTCTGGCCTGATCATAAATTGCATGGTGTACAAGAAAATTATCAATACCATAAAATTATCATGGTAATAGTCCCACATGAAAATAACGAGACTTTTATCTTTGAATTCTTAGGCGACTACACTATAACAGGTAAAAGAGAACAGTATATCGCGACTTCAATAAAGCATATTTAGAAAAATTCTGCGAAAAATGAATCAAACTTTTAAAATGCAGGAAATTAAATAATACAGTTAAAGATTTTGAAGAACAAATTAGGTTAATAAAAAATCATCATGAGGGAAAATCGAATCATATAGGCATAATGAAAACTATTGAATATTTAAAGAAAAACTACTATTGGATAGGAATAAAAAAATCTGTTATTAAATATATAAATCATGTAATATTTGTAATCGTGCTAAACATGCTAGGAAAAAACCATATTCTCCTCTAGTACTAACTGAAGCTCCATCTAAGCCTTTCTCATTATTTCATATAAACACATTTACATTCGACAATAAAAATTATTTAACTTTAGTTAAAGTATTTACTAAACCCGCACAAGCTTATGAAATACAAGGAAAAATAGCTATCTATACATGTAAGCAAAGCTCTTATTAAATATTTTCCTGCTATGGTATTCCCGATCGTATAATTTTAGGTAATGGCGATGAATTTAATAACGAAACGGTAAAATAACTATTAAGCCTACATTAAATTAAAGTGCACTTTACAACACCGTATTACCATGATTCAAACGGAATAGTTGAACGTTTTCATTCAAGTATAATTGAACACCTACGAATTTTATTAGAAACGCACCCTAATGAAAAGGATAATATAATGGTTTATGCCATTATACCATATAATAACACAATACATTCCACAACCAAATATACACCATTTGAACTTACTTTTAGTCAGGCAAGTTGAGCTTCACATGAAATATTTCTTCCCGAATTATTTTATTCAGATTATGCCGAAAACCATAAACCAAAACTTCAACTCGTTTATGAAAAGGTGAATCAAAAAGTCACAAAAAGAAAAAATAATTTCTGAAAACAACATCTTAGAAAGAAATCATGAATTTAAACTAGGGCAAATCGTTTTTATACAAAATCCCCAGAAAAAATAAAAAATTAAACAAATTTTTAGGCCCAATAAAAATAAAAAATTAAACAGCAGGCAGCAGCAATGACCTATCCTAAGTATTATGACCTTAACCACAATCCTGGGTTACTGCCATTGAAACTAGCAAATCCACAGAACAAAATAGACGTATTTTTGACATCTCAGCTATTATTAAAGAATTCGCTCATTTAAAAAGTGGTTACAAATGTTATACAAACTAGTGGTTACAGAAATCAATATATAAATACTTATAGTTTAGCTCATTTATTAGAAACAAAAATAGATAAACAAATAAACCAGTTAAACCCATCAATAAATAAAAAGATTTTTAAAAGAAGACTATAATAAAATCTACCACAGGTAATTTAGATAGTAGTGACGCCCTCAAATACGAACACAAAACATCTTTCTAACAACCGAATAAAAATTAAAACTGAAAAAACAAATTACCCTACTTAAACAATTAATTGATAATTTTATAATTCAACTCAAATGCTGATCAATAATTATATTAACCTTAAAACAAACATTTCTGATTTAGAAGCTATTATTAATAACGCTCTCGTTCAAAATAAAGCTACATATCGATATCTGTGTATCCATGTTGCTCTGGTACATATTTTTACAGCCTATCAGGAAATTTATGATATTTTTGGAAAAATCGAAATTGCTATAACTTTCTCTTAACTTAATACTTTCCATAATTCTATGATAGAACCAACAGAATTACTTTCAGAAATAACATTGATAAATAAACATTAACAAATAAAAAATATCCTTTGAACCTAAATTAGAAAACATTTTGTTTTTAGAAAAAAACTGTAGTAATTAAAAGATATTCTAATGGAAATAAATTAATTTTCATTCTAGAAATTCCAATCGTAGAAAATGAGGGATACGATTATTATTACTTATATGCTCTCCCTGTAAACCAAAATAATTCCTTTTCCTTCATTCTACCCCAGTCAAAATACTTTATGATAAATATAATAAAAAATAAATACTAAATGAACAATACTTTATGTCAATCAACGAAGAATGCCAACGAGTTGGTTTCCAAGAATATATTTGCCATGAGAGTCGTCCATTACAGGTGAAAGAAGGAGAAGCCCTGTGTGAGGTTCAACTCAGATTTTCCAAAAGTTCAACGAACTGTCAACTTCTACCTGTAAAAATCACCGAGGTGAAAGCTCAAAAGGTCGAAGATAATAAGTGGATTTTTGTTTCCCGTAATATTATTACTGTTAAAACAAGTGCGACAGTGATCGCGGAATTAATGTAACATTCTTATTAGAAGTAAATTCATACTGTGAAGTGCAAATCGGTAATATTCAAATAAAACGTTATCAAAATATGCAAATGAATATAAAAAAATTGAACAAATTAAAATTTGACAATTTTTCGTATTTTAGAAGTTCCGAAATAAACTTTAAAACAATAAGAATAGACAGTGTTAAACTGTACGAGCTAAAAAATCTATAAAGTGCTTTAGACGTTCAAAATTAAGAATTAAATAAACTTTCCAATGAAGACATATATGGCTCATATCCATATTCTAATTTTTGGAAAACTTATATATTTTCTTTATTTTGCAGCTACCATAGTTTCATTAGCTGGGATCTATTTCCGTAGAAGCCTAAGAAGAATCCATTCACAGAGTTTAACCCGAGAAGAAGTACAAGAAACTGAGAGGGCAGTTAGTCAAAATCCAGTTACATCTCCCCGGATTGTCCCCTAAGTGTGGAGGAGTTATGAGTCAGCCAATATACAGAAATTTCCACAAGAAATATAAAAGTTAACATTTTCCAAGAAGACTGCATCCGTCGGCACAGAAGGTCCCATGAGAAACATAGGCATTAGCATTTTTGGAATAAGTTATAAATATGGGTTAAATATAATTTTGAAATGAGTACTATTCCTATTGTTGTAATAATCACTCAATAAAATATTTCTTGAAATTTTTATTTTTTAAAAACTTACCAATCTCTTCCCGAAAGTTTAATTGCTATACCGTTATGTTATTTTATGTATACAGGGTGTAGTGTGTGCAACCTGGAAATCTAGTATTTTACTTGACATTTCCGAAAAATGAACATTCGGTATGAATAAAACGTTATTAACCGACTACCCGCACTATAATTTTTAACTGACAAAAAATTAAGAGGTTATCAGTTTGAACCTATGTATTTCTTTTTATGTTTATACATCGATTACTCTGCGATGGTTTGACCAATTTGGATGAAATTTTCGGGATACATTCAGGATGTTGGCCGAGTAGTCCTACACCAAGCAATTAAAAATGGCCGCCATTCCGCCATTTTAATGTTTTTTTTGGTTTGTAGAAAGGTGAGAAATAATATTTTATTTCACCTTGAAAATTTTACTCCGTAAAGTCGGCGCTAAACTTATTCTTAATTATTTCATCACAAAATAATCATGTATTCAGTCCATTTGGTGATTTGATATCTAAAACTACCCGTGTAAGATCTTACTGTCTTTATTAGTTTGACGCCGACTTCACGGAGTAAAATTTTCAAGGTGGAATTTTTCACTTTTTAATGCATTTTTTTGAAGTCGGTTTCATTTTTTTATAAATTTTTTTTATAAGTTTGTGAACTGGAAAAACACGTTTTTTTACTTTTATAGTTTAAAATATAGAATCCATCCTATTCTAGATATCATTACAGATGCAGAAAAATGTTATTGGTAAATTAAAAAGATTTTTTCGGTATGTTACATTTACCGTAAAGTACCTAAATATTTTCTCTTCGGTAAACTATATTTGATTTATGTAATCACTAAATGGGAATATTTGCAAAATCTTTTATTTTTATAGTGTTTTATCTTTAACAACCGGAGTAAGTTTTTGACAGTAAATCAATTTTTGAACACTACAGTGTTAATATCTAATTATTTTTATCTATTAAAGAAGCCATTTTTGTTTCTAAGATTGCGCCAAAATGTTTTATTCGTTCTTAACTTTCAATTTTTCTCGATGAGAAATTATTTAAATAATTTAGCTTAAGAACTCCGAAAGTAATAGATTGTATCCAAAAGTTGGCAAAAAATTGTAATAAAGAACTAGAGAACCTTTTAGCACAGAGACTACATTTCCGTTCGGAGAATAACACATTTTCTTTGTGGAAGATAAAATCAATAATTGAGGCAATTGCTGATAATTATACGCTTCAACAAGTCGGTACACGTATGCGTACATCAGGAAGACAGTCAGATACTTACGTGAGAATTGCATTGATTTTCTTGAACCCCATAACTCGTCAACTAATAGCCCAGACCTAAACTCAGTGGACTATAATGTTCTAACTAGATTTTCTAGAAAATATAGTTCATTTAAACATGACGGTTAATATACTCAAGGCCAGGATCATGAGGAAGGTCATATCCAGTGACGCAACTAGACATCGACTTTTGGGGGGGCTCAAGCCCTGATACTTATAAGATAATATTTATTTGAGGAAGAAATAAATTTTAAAATAACAATGATTTTTTGTACATGATATTTTTTCCAAGTTAACAATGCCATGAAAAATTTCATGTTGACTTTATCTTAATCTTAACGCTTTAATGTATACAAAACAAATGAAATAAATTTGCCATATTTCACCGTTTTTCAAAATACTACCTCTTTTTTATTTTAAATATATATATATATATATATATATATATATATATATATATATATATATATAATCGAAAAAAATTAAAAGTCTACGCCAATGATTTCAGCAATTTTTTAGTGTTACATTTACCCTAACCAAAGTTTACAGAATTAAATATAAGTTGCCTCACTCGACGGCCGAACTTTGATATTCGCAGACTATAGCGTGCCGGACCGGTCCAGACCGGTCGTAAAATTTCTGCTGTTACCGGGCTTACCTACCTTTAAAAGTAGTTTGGCTCCTCGTCGGAAATATTTTTATATCAGGTAATTTCAAAAAGTATACACAATAATTATTATAGGCAAAATTTACTGAATTGAAATAATGTTATGGGGTTAATTAGTTAGTTACATTTTACAATTACAATTTTAAATGTTATTTAAATAGACAGAAATTATTATTACGTTTTACCTACTGATCGAATTAAATTGTGATTAGGCAAATTTGACTACTGTGGTGGTCTTTATAAAATATAAATATATAGTAGTTAGCGAAGACAGAAGGTAAATCGACCGGTGTGAAGATGGCCGCCAAATTCTAGCCGCTCAAGCCCCGAATGCTGCCGACGGCTGCTATCAGTGGCGCACTGACATTTTAATTATCAGGTATATATTTTAAATGAAATATGATTAATTATTGACAATTTAGTTAAATTACCTATAAAATACACTGTCATGCCGAGAACCGCCTAGTGAGAATATGTCAGATCTGTTTCGAAATGTAAAAATCGATTCTATACATTACCTTTAATTGTTATAATTTTGTGAACGTTTATATGCTAAACAGTTACTTGTTTCTTTAACAGCTTACTTCCGATCGAAAGATACAACATACGTAAAACAAAAGAAAGCCTTAGTTCTGCAAAAATAAATTATATACCAGAATATACTCACAGGAGTATTGTATACCCCTTGTAGAAACTTCCAGTTCCAGTTAGAGTCCATAATTATAAATAAATTAAATACCTACAAGGGTAGGTTGCTGTTTCTGGGGTAATTGGGGTGGTTGAATCATTGCGGACTAGCTTAGAGGTACGAGGGCATGTAGAAAAATATTTCTGTCGATTTAGTTTTTGGGGACAAAGGGTAGAGGATTCAGAAAAAACCAAACAGCTAAAAGGGTAGGTGGCTGTTTCCAGAGTAACTGGAGCGGCTGAATAATTGCGGCCTAGTTTAGAGGTACGAGGGCATATAGAAGAGTATTTCTGTCGATTTAGTTTTTGGGGATAAAGAGTGCGGGGCTAAGAAAAAAACTAAATACCCAAAAACGAAGGTGGCTGTTTCCGGAGTAATTGGAGCGGCTGAATCATTGGGCCTAGTTTGGAGGTACGAGGGCATATAGAAGAGCATTTCTGTCGATTTAGTATTTGGGGGACAAAGGGTACGGGGCTAAGAAAAAAAATTAGATACTCAAAAGGGTAGGTGGCAGTTTCCGAAGTGGAGTGAATAATTGCGGCCTAGTTTAGAGGTACGAGGGCATATAGAAGAGTATTTCTGTCGATTTAATTTTTGGGGCAAAGGGTACGGGGCTAAGAAAATATCTAAATACCCAAAAGGGTAAGTGGCAGTTTCCGGGGTAATTGGAGCGGCTGAATCATTGAGGCCTACTTTAGAGGTACGAAGGCATATATAGGAGTATTTCTGTAGATCTAGTTTTTGGGGAAAAAGGGTACGGGGCTAAGAAATAAAATATACTCAAAAGGGTAGGTGCCAGTTTCCGGGGTAATTAGAGCGACTGAATCATTGGGGCCTAGTTTAGAGGTACGAGGGCATGTATATAAGTATTTCTGTCGATCTAGTTTTTGAAGATAAAGGGTGCGGGGCTAAGAAAAAAATTTCCGGAGTAATTGGAGCGGCTGAATCATTGCGGCCTAGTTTGGAGGTACGAGGGCATATAGAAGAGTATTTCTGTCGATTTAGTTTTTGGGGACAAAGGGTACGGGGCTAAGAAAAAAATTTAATACTCAAAAGGGTTGGTGGCTGTTTCCGGAGTAATTGGAGCGGCTGAATCATTGCGGCCTAGTTTGGGGGTACGGGGGCATCTAGAAGAGTATTTCTGTCTAATTAGTTTTTGGGGACAAGGGTACGGGGCTAAGAAAAAAATTAAACACTCGAAAGGGTAGGTGGCTGTTTCCGGAGTAATGGGAGCGGCAGAATTATTGGGACCTAGTTTAGAGGTACGAGGGCGTATATAAGAGTATTTCTATCGATCTAGTTTTTGGGGATAAAGGGTATGGTGCTACGGAAAAAATTAAATACTCAAAAGGGTAAGTAGCTGTTTCCGGAGTAATTGGAGCGGCTGAATTATTGCGGCCCAGCTTGGAGGTACGAGGGCATATAGAAGAGTATTTCTATCGATTTAGTTGTTGGGGACAAAGGGTACAGGGCTAAGAAGAAAATTAAATACTCGAAAGGGTAGGTGGCTGTTTCCGGAGTAATTGGAGCGGTTAAATCATTGCGGCCTAGTTTAGAGGTACGAAGGCATCTATAAGAGTATTTCTGTATATCTAGTTTTTGGGGATAAAGGGTACGGGGTTAAGAAATAAGTTAAATACTCTAAAGGGTATGTGGCAGTTTCCGGGGTAATTGGAGCGGCTGAATCATTGCGGCCTAGTTTACAGGTACGAGGGCATATACAAGAGTATTTCTATAGATCTAGTATATTGTATATTATATATATATATATATATATATATATATAATCAAATTTTGTTTCTTCTTGGGAATTTGGGTTCGATGGTAGGAATAAAATGAAACAAATTTTATTTCATGTTTGTTGATGATGGTTTTGAATTTTGTTTATTCTTTTAGCTATTTTCGTTAGACGTTTGGACCATTTATGGCTGGTCTTCATTCGTTTTTTTTTCTGTGTGTAACAATAGAGAATATAGCTAAAATATTTTGCCTAAAATGGCGAAATTATTTTGATATTTGGGTTTATTTTATATGAATAATTACAAATTTTTAACACTTTGCTTTAAGTGAACTTACCATAAGAAGGATTTTTCAGATTTGATATCCTATTTTGGTTTTTATTAGTTATACACAAACGCTCAAAGGCAGCACACTTAAAAGTGTTTGTGTATGATTAATAAAAACCGAAATAGGATATGAAATCTGAAAAATCCTTCTTATGGTAAGTTCTCTAAAACAAAGTGTTAAAAATTTGCAATTATTCATATAAAATAATCCCAAATAACAACATAATTTCGCCCGCCATATAATAGTTTTACGGAAAATATTTTAGCTCTATTCTCTGTTGTTACAGACAGAAAAAAAATACTGATGAAGACCAGCCACAAATAGTCGAAACGTCTAAAGAAAATAGCTAAAAAATAATCAAAATTTAAAACCATCATCAACAAAAATGAAATAAAATTGGTTTAATATTATTCCTACCATCGAACCCAAATACCCAAGGAAAAACAAAATTAGGATATATCTAAAGGGTTCAAAACAAAAAATGTCTCTACATATATATATATATATATATATATATATATATATATATATATATATATATATATATATATATATATATATATATATATATATATATATATATATATATATATATATATATATATATATATATATATATATATATATATATATATATATATATATCATAATTAAAGATAAATAATAACAGTTTTCCTTAAACGAACTAACTGGTACGATTTTAATTATTGGAAAATGTCGTAGCCAAATTAAATCAGCAAAACGTCTGTATCAAATGAATTTTCCTAATAGAAAACAACCAAGCCGTCAGATATTTAGCAAAGTATTGGATCGTTACAGAACAACCGGTAATATTTGCTACATAACAAGAAAGAAAAAAACAGTTCATAATGAGTGAGGAACATAAAACCAATATTATTTTGAGTATCGTGGACAATCTATATCCAAGTAGCTATTCAGTAGTAGATGACGAATATTTCGCAGAGCACAGTATCGCGAATTATTAGAAAGTACAAGTATCATCCTTATCACCTCTATCTAAACCAAGAACTCCATGGGGATGATTTCCAAAACAGATTAAATTTCTGTAGGGATCTTCAAACGCGAGTTATTGAAAATAAACCATTTTTGAGTAATATTTTATACACCGACGAATCTTCTTTTAAAAGTAATGGAGCTGTTAAGAGACACAACATGCACTATTACAGTACTTCAAATCCTTATTGGATGAGAGCTGTAGAGCCTTAAATGTATGGGGCGGAATTTTAGGATAGCAGGTTGTTGGTTTTTACGGCACTTTAACGAGCGAAATTTACTTAAATTTTTTAAGAAACGATTTGCCTACATATTCGGAAGAGGTCCCTCTACAGGTTTGACAAGATATGTGGTACCATCACGATTGGGCACCTACTCGTTATTCCCACATTGTTCGCAGTTATTTTGGATCAAACTTATCCAAACAAATGGATGGAAGAAGAGGGAGTATAAACTCACCTGATCTTACTCCATGTGATTTATTCCTTTAGGGATATATCAAAAAACAAATTTATGTAATTCCACCAACTACTATCGAAGATATGAAAACCAGGATTAGAAATGTGTTTTCAACAATTACTCCTGTAACACTTTTAGATGTGATGGAAAATAATCAAAGACGTTTACAACTGTTTATCGAACAAAATGGAAACACGCTCGAACATTTGAGAGTTTAACGTTTTGTAATATCCCAAACTTCATCCACTGGTTTTATCACGTTTAAATGTTTTAATAGTTTTCACGTTTTCTACAGTTAATTAACTGTTACCTCCTTGATTATCTGTTTAGTTATTAATAAATAAACAGTTAAAATCGAAATATTGTTGTTTGCAAATAGATATTGACTGGTGCAACTTTGATAACAATGCTTGTTGTTACTGGTATTGGCTGCAGCTGGTAGTTGCTTCACAAGAGGGAAACTACAATTTTTTTTAAATATCATTTTGGCGAAAACTATTAAATTTACTATGATGGTATGTTATATAAAAAACATCCAGAATTGCAAGCTGAATTTAAAACTGAAATAAAAATACAGGGTTACATTTAAAAATGCAAAGTTAGAAGTTAGTTTTTTTTTCCTATTTTCGGCTATCACAGAAATAAAGGGGGGTCTCGCTTGCCAGACTTACCCTGTACATACTGGACAAACATTATTGTGATACAAAGAATTTTCGCCATTTTTTGGAATATTATTTTTATTTTAAGTATGCGTAGTCGATAAAAATTAAGTATCCACGTCAATGACTTTCATTATTTTTCAATGTTAAAACATTTACCCCACCTATTTCAGTTCTCAATTTGACTATTATCGGTTTTGCGTCCTCAAAATAAGATCACCAATCGTCTGGCGGGGGGGGCTAAGCTCCCCCTAGCCCCCCCATAGCTGCGCCACTGGACATATCCATAAGTCATTTTTGTAAATCTTTTAATTTAATATTTTCACAAAACCCTACCACTAAAATGCTCGAAAGATAGAAAATCCCGTTATATTTTTCTAGAGATCATTTGGAATATAGAACATAAACGTCTTTAAGGTTCTTTTCTTTTCTTTTTCTTCTTCTAAGTTGAACTTACCTAACAAAAAGTAACGAGGTATACAAAAATGTTACTTAAAAGTTAACCTAACCCACTTTTAAAGAATGGATTATATTACCCTATAATGTTTCCACTATGCAACTTATATTCGTTAATTTTCGTGTAGTCCAGGTCTAGTTGTCATGGTACTTAAAACTCTTAGTTGGCCAGTTATGTTTCGCTTATGTCACTGTAATTTTGTAATTGTGACATTTATATAAATTATTTGTTCAATTGTTAAAAATGTCATCTTATACCTATAACTGTTAAGTTAGACCTGATCTAAATTTAAACCTCTTTAGTGAATACGGATGTAAAAGTCTCAGATATCAAAAAAACGCCAATTTCTAAAACATTTATGTTATATGCATTAACTTGATTACTGTACTTGTTACTAAGCTCTACAGGGTATAAGCTAAAAATATTAATGGAGAAATTTGGTTAACAGCAACTTTTCAATTAAGTGAATCGTAATTACTAAGAGCTTGAAGCAATATTATACTGTCGCGACCCCAGGAAAAAAACAAAACCAAACCATTGTAGAAATTTAAAGGCTTAAATTTTAAATCTACGTCTATTTCTAAGACTTTTTGTTAATTACACCAAATTGATTGCTTCTGAGATATAACGTGTATTCTAGTTGAATGGGTAATAATTTTGTTTTCAATGACTTGTTTTAAATTTGAATCATAATCTTAATATAAAACAAAGTGTCTAAATTTTTTTATTATGCAAAAAATTTAGAAATCAATATAGCAAACATCAAAAATTCTAAGAAATAGAGGAAGTTTTAAAATTATGATCTTTATTTAAACTATCTACAATGATTTTGTCCTTTTCCTGTCGTCGCTGAAAAGTTACCGTTCACCAAAAGTTGATATCTCAGTTAAATTTGCGACGTTTGGGATTTAAGTGAAACATCTTATATTTGAGTAACAGGTATAGCAATCAAAGTTTATAAAAAAATTGTTTTAGAAATAATAGACATATTTCTAATATGTGAGACTTTTTAAAAGTGACGTATATAGCGGTAACAGCCGTGAATAATTACATTTTAACCCATCAAATAAACGCTTTTTACCAAATTCTGAATATATCGTTACCTCCCAAGAAAACGGCGTTTGGAATTTTAAGTGAGACACCCTGCATAGCCAGTGATAATCGTAGAAAAATTGTGAATTTTTTGGCCCCTTACTCACTTAAATCGGTTTAGTCTTTTAGGTACTAAGAGACTACTTTTTTTAAAATAATTACAGATATTTAGAATTAGGACACCCTGTGTATTATAATAACATACAGAGATATAATTAGAATCACCTTGACGGGCTTTTTATATTGGAAAAAATAACGAATTGCTTCCGTTATTTCGATTTTTTTAAAGCAAACATAGTATACGACACTAGCGGGATATAGTTGACTCTTTTTATAGCTCATTTATAGAAATCGGTCCAGGCGTTCGGTCTGTAGGTGGGAAAACAAACAAACTGCTAAATATCTTACTCTACTTTGCATACGCAGCCGGAGACAAAATCATCACTACTTGATATACAGGGTGTTAATTAATGTCACGTAGATACGGAAGGTAATAATTGGCTTATTCTGTGACGAAAAGTTCATATAAACATGGGTACACAAATGATTCGTTTCGGAGATACAGGGTATTGAAGTTGAAATTTTATTTCATACTTGAAGAACTATTGCAAAAATTTTTTTTCACAAAATTGAGTAATTGGGTGTTTTTTGAAATGAGAAATCATACTTTGGTATTCGTTTTTATCTAGCACCTAGAGGGCTCTACGTACGCTATTGTTATTTACTTTAATCTGTCATCACCCTTTGACAATAGAACTTTTAGAATTTTTGGTGAACTAACCTTATTTTTACACCTTTTTCAGCAAAAAGGAATACTTGTTTAACAACGCTAAAGGTAACCGTTTTCGAGAAATTTGCAAATATCCGCGTCGATGCAGGTTAACTACTCCCTTTGGCGCTTGATGAAATTGCTGGATAAATGTTTCATTCTTGAGATACAGGGTCTCAAAGTTTAAATTTTTTTTTCGTTTTTCTTACACGTTTTCAGAGTTTATTAGTTCCAATTTGGTACATTTATTAGTTTTTAGAACCTTTACAATAACCAAAAGCCAAATTTCTCGTATGCAGTATACAGAACGTTATTTTTTTGCGCCACCGAGAATTCTATTCTCCTGTATTCTTTTGGAATACCCTGTATAAATCTTAATATCATCATTTGGCTCCCCGTTTTTTGCTCATTGTTTTTAATTCGCTACGTTTTTGTGTGGTAATGGTTTTTTATTTATTTGCGAAAATAGCCGTCGATGCAAACCAAGTAGTGTCAAAGTAACAAAATTTAGAAAAAATCTACTTGGCTATTCCGTGTGTTACCTTTATTGATGTTAAGTATAAAATAATTTTGATACCGAAGCAAAAATCATAATAATAATTGTGACTACTTTGCGCACACTTTTGTATAGCCTTTAAACAGGACCTTTAGATATTTTAATGTTTTCAGACTTAAATAATATTGAAAAAATAAAGATTTATCGTGTTTTTTGTTACGCTTGTAGAGAATTTAGCCAAATTTACTCCATATTAGGTTACCATAATTTGATTACCAATTATACGACCTGTATCATTACTTGTCAGTGTCAAATAAAACAACAATAAGTTCTCTTTGACACCTTGCAATTTTGACAATTTCAGTCTTTTTGCTATGTCAACTAAAATACAAGAGTTCTAACCACACTAAACTACAACTTGTTATGTTCTGGACGCGCGTTTCGCTAACCAAGTTAGCATAATCAACAGATGATATAAACTAAAGTAACATATCCTAACCGGGACTATTTATATGTAAATGTGGTCACATCCGACTGCACCGTTGTCAAGTAAGCAATAGAGGGGACTATAGGGAATAGGCCCTCTGTCTTTATTTAGTGCATTCTTACCACATTAACTATTTCTATGCTCTCAAATGCATCCAATAAACTATTATTGGATACATTTTTAATTAACGTAAGATTATTTATTCCTATTTGGTGATTGTTTTCCAACGCATGTTGCGCAACGCTTGACTTTTTTGTTCTTCCGTATCTTAAATGTGCCATGTGTTCTTTAAAACGAATGTTTATGGAGCGTTTAGTTTTCCCAACATATTTTAGATTGCAGTCATTACAGCTAATTTCATAGAAGCCACTCCTCTCCTTCAAGTTGACTTTGTCTTTAGGGTTTCCAAGGAGATTTTTCAAACTGTTCTCCGTTTTGTAGGCTACTCTAAAAGCTACAGTTTTAAATACTTTTTCTAGACCTCTCGTATATCTGGGATCATATGGGATTACTATGAACTTATTGGGTGCCTCAGGTGCTTGAAGAGTAGTGGCATCTTTTAAAATACAAACATTCAATCATTTGAAAAAAGCTTAAAGAAAAAAGTAATTCTGCTTAAAATAGACAGTTCGGATTTAGAAATACCAGAAGAGGTACTAAAAGCCGCGGAATCAACACATTTGAAGCTACTTCTAGTAAAATCATAAGGGAGGAGAGGTATAAAAAGCAGTACGACTTGTTCGCGAAATGGTTCAAAGGAAAAGGTGTGAAACGGTTAAAGAAGAGGTACTATTTAGCTTATTTTCTTGAATTAAGCAAATAATTTAGACCAAATATTTTGTGGGCTAAATACTCCATGCTTAAGAGCATTTTAAAGTTAAAGAAAACATAGATATAAGCACATTCTACATATTATCTGCCTTTATGAAAAAACAAAATGTTGGCTTCAAACCAAAGAAAGCAAATATTTTTACAAAAGAAAACATGTCGGATTTCATGAATAAGGCGCCAGGCATTGCAAGACAAGGAAATTTTAATTGTGGCAAAATTCAGGATTCAAAAAATTACACTTCACGCTCTTTTGTTATATCTTACGACGAAATTAACAATGGAAAGTATCTATTATTTTATAGAAAATGTACACCTTACGACCACCATTTATTAGTGAAACTTGTTCAAATCGCATTGGTTTAAAGGGAAAACAATATTTGATTCCTGTTCTGGGCTTGAATCAAGCCTCTTCTACCACTAAGGGGATTTCATATTGCACTATTCACCCTGTAGGTCAACTAGAACCACAGTTTTCCTTTGATGTCTTGGTCTTGCTCAGGCTTTATTCGGAAATGCCTTCCGTGAAAGTCAACCCAGCCTCGTTGAAACATTTCTCTAACATGAAGTTGGCCGATGATAGGTTTTATATTCCAGCACGCACCTGTAGATATGCTATTGGGCGCAGACATATATGTGCAAGTTTTATTGTCTGGACCTAAAGTACAACCCGGACAGCCTATTAAAAAATGGCCACATGTCGCTCATTCCTGAGGATGAACCAAAACCTCGTCTTGTTTGTTATTTCCCTCATCATAGGATGGTTAGGCCTGAAAAAACTACCACAAAGCTACCAGTGGTCTTTAATGCCTCAGCGAACGGTTATAGGGGACTCAGTCTCAATGATACTCTAGTAGCCATGCAGCGAGACTTTCAGAGTTTGCTTTGGCGTTTCAACGGAATATTGCTTTAATTGCGTAACTTTTAGAGTTACTTCTATCCCCTTTTTAGCCATCAGAACTCTTAGAGAATTGACAATCCTAAAATTGAATAGGTATCCAGCAGCTTTTAACGCTCTTCTTTCAGATTTTTTAATCGATGATCTTTGTTGTGTATGTTCAAATTTAGAGGCCGCCTTGACTTTGCAAAAGGATTTAATCACCTTACTGGGATCCGGAGAATGAAGAAAACGGGCTAATAATAGCGTAAATTGTTATCTTCAGTTGCTCCCTCTGACTCTCAAATTCCCGTGTCTTTTGATTCTGAGGAGCCTATTGAAATCAAAGTTCTGAGTCTCGAATGGAACCCATCCTCAGACACCTTTTCGTATTCATGTAGCCCTTCCGGAGAAAGGTGTATAAAGCATACTATTTTACCGGAAATTGCAAGGGTTTTTGACCCCTTGGATTTTTGTCCCCAGTATCTTTTTTGGGAAAGCATGTCATGCAAGGGTTTTGGCTGTCAAAAACCGACTGGGATGAAGTTCCATCCTCCGCCATTGTGGAGTTATGGACCCAGTATAAAAAAGAGCTTCCGTGTCTCTCGAAAATTGCTCTTCCTCGTTTCATCACTGATGAAAATATTCAAAGATGCTAAGTATTAGGTTTCAGTGATGTATTGCATTGAAAATGGGTATGCAGCTGCAGTGTACTTGCGTATTGAGCTACCAAATGATTTAATAAAATGCTCTTTAATTATCGCCAAGTCTAAGTTTGCACCGCTTAAGACTGTTTCACTTCCTCGACTAGAATTGTTAGGCGCGACTCTACTGGGAGAATTGCTTAAATTTTTTATTGAAATTTATTCTAAAGCTGTGGTTAATGATGAAATTTTTGCCTTTTCTGATTCACAAGTGACCTTGGCCTGGATCGCTTCCTCTCCACACAGCTATATTCCTTCGTCAGAAAATCCAGTCGATTGTGCTAGCCGTGGCTTAACCCTCGCCAGCCTGGTCGATCACCCCTTATGGTTCCATGGACCTGCTTGGGCTATCTCTCCTCGATGAAGCTGGAATTTGCAACTATTCGTCTCCGATAACTATACGGAAGAAACTAGTCTAGAAGAAAAACAATTTGCTTCTACTTCAGTCTTTAAACCATTCTTCACGGATAGTCTCCTTGAAAGAAAATCTTCTTTATCTAAGATTCAACGAATTTTTGTTACTGCCTTAGGTTTTCACACAATGTTACAAATAAATCAAGCAAGTTAGCAGGAGTATTTTCTTCAATTGAGTTACATAATACCTTGTCAACGAGTTCAAAATCATCATTTTCAACAATTGAAGTTTCAAATCCAGGCTAATCAACTTCTATCAAAACCATTTCGAAAACTCGCTCTGTTTATGGAGAAGGCATTAAGGTGAACGGATGTTTTGGTCATTAAAAACTTAGCTTTAACGCCGCCAAACACTCCCTTCTTTTGCCAAGGTGCCACCATCTTACGAATTTATTAATTGAGCACATTCACCAAGAAAACCTTCATACAAGGCTAAACACAGTTCAGTATCTATTAAGTCAGCAATTCTGGGTTTTGTCAGCTCGTAGAGCTATTCAAAAGGTTTTGTCACATTGTATCAGATGCTACCGCCTAAAGCCAAAATCATACACTCCTTATATCCCCTATAAGACTTACCTTCTTTTCGCATTTCCCAAGTAAAATCTTTCGAATGTTTGTTTGGATTATGCAGGCCCTATGAAAATTACTACGAGCAGGCTTCGAGGTGCAAACATTTTGAAAGCTTATATTTGTATTTTTCTTTGTTGTGCTGTCAAAGCTGTTCACATAGAGCTTGCATCAGATCTTTCCTCGCTTGCCTGCCTCGCAGCTTAGGGAACTTGCTAGGGGAGCATCAGAAAGCTTGGAAATGGACTAGCAGAAGCCTCGGTAAAATCTGTTAAAACCCAGTTATACGGAGTCATTGGAGACCAGCTTCTAACTTATGAAGAGCTTTCAACGTTACTTGCTCAAATCGAAGCCCTGCTAAATTCAAGACCTCTAATTCACACTTCGGACCCTAATGACCTCGCACCTTTAATTCCGGGCCTTTTTTTAATAATGGAGCCCTTAAACTCATGCCCTGATTCTGATGTTAGTATCCTTAAACATTTTGCCTATATGGCAAGTGCTACAAAGATTTCAGAGAGATTTTTGGAAACGTTGGAGTCATGAGTATTTAAATACTCTACAACAGCGTTCCAAATGGACTCATCCCTCGACAAAAATTGAATTAAATACAATGGTCCTTATCCAAGATGAAAGCAAGCCACCACTGCACTAGTCTCTCGGTCGAGTAGTAGCTGTACCGGATGGTAATAGTAGGTTAGTAACGGTAAAGACACCAGAAAGGATTGTCAACGTAAAGCTCTGTCCCTTGCCGTTACCCACAAATTAAAATTAATTTTTTCTTTATTTGGTATATTGCGTATCGTTTTGAAATTTAATTATTTTAAAAGAATTATTTAATTTTTTTTTGCAAACCTATGCGAAACGATAAAGTTCTTCCTTTTTTTATTATCATTAATTCTAAAACTTTCGTTTTGGAGGGCGAAAAAATGTATAATCGAGTTTCATTTATTTTCTATTAAAATCTCGCGGGTAAAATAAATTTAATATTATTCTAATTTTCGTAAATATGTCGAAGTGAGTAAAAAGACACTATAAGAATTAGAACCCACAACAGGGGCCCCGAAGAGACGGAAAACGAATTCTGAAGAGAAGACAAAAGTATGTAGACGTCAATTTTTACAGAAAACGATAACAGATACCATAAAAATGCAAAGAAGACAGACAAACAGAAAGCCAAATTATGATACAGGGTATTCAAAAATCACAGGAGAGTGAAATTGCCGGTAGCACAAAAAAACATCCTGTATACTGCATACAACAATTTTGCTTTTAGTTAATGTAGAGGTTCCAAAAACTAAAAAATGTACCAAATTGGAAATAAACTGAGAAAAACGAAAAAAGGAAAAAAAAATTGATTCACTGTATCTCAAGAATTGAACACTTTTATAATATAAAAGTTATTTATTTTAACGATACCTATTACATACATAAGTTTTTGTAATGTTTTCACCAACTTCATCTAGTCTAAGGGAGTGGGTAACCTGGCACCGACGCAGAAATTTGCAAATTTGTCGAAAACAGTTACCTCTAGAGTTATTAAGCAGGTATGCATTTTCTGCTTAAAAAAGGTGTGAAAATAAAGTTTATTAATAAAAAATCCCAAAAGTTAACTGTCAAAAAAAGTTATGGCAAATTAAAGTAAATAATAATAGCGTACGTAGCGCCCTCTAGGTGCTACATAAAAACTATTACAAAATTATAGTTTCCCATCTTAAAAAACCCCTCACTGTCCTATTTTGCTGAAAAATTTTATTTTTTGCAAAAGTTATTTAAAAAAGTCTGAAATAAAATTTCAACTTCAACACCCTGTATCTCCGAAACGAAACATTTGCGGACCCATATTTATCTGAACTTTTAGTCATAAAATAAGCCAAAAAATTATCACCTTCCATATTAACACCCTGTATAAAGATCTAGTATAATATTATGTACTATATTTACTTACCTTAACCTCAGTAGTTATTTTTGTAGTCCTCCTCACTGTACTACTTGGACATGAAGATGTTGTGGTAGAAGTCGATGAAGCAGCACTAGCTTCCATTCCAGAAAGAATCACTTGCGATCCTATAAAGTTTCAATTGACCAATTAGGTTTATTTAAAAAGCTATACAATATTAAGTAGTTGAAAAATATTAGGACGCAAAAACCTTTCAACCTTCATTTTTGATTAAGGTATAAGAGTTAGCTAGAAAAGCCGTTTGGAAATAATAAATAAATAAATAGTATTTTTAAATATAAAAACATGTCTTGATATTTAAATTTTATTTTCATTTTTTTTTCAAATATATAACTTTTTTGTCTTGAACTGCAGTTTTCTCAGCAATTTTATGACTGACCGTAAATTACCTCAGAAATATTTTTTTCTCCACGTAACCTTCTAAATCTATTAAATTCGGACTTACTAACTCGAAATTTATTAAATTCCGACTTTGATCTTGGAATTTTCTAAATTCCGACTTACTAACTCGGAATTTATTAAATCATAATTACAAGTTGGAATTTAATAAATTTTAAATTTGATTCAGTTTAGTTTGGTCAGGGCCGGCAAGGGGCATAAGACAATATACAAGGCATGACATATTTTTACTTTCCCAGGGAGTAAGAGGTGTGTATTGTGATCGTGAAAAGATGTTTTGTTTTCTCCATTCCGTTGGCCTGTAAAAAACTACCTAGCCGGATTACTTCAAATCTTGGTCAAAAATTAAGGGTCATACGGGCATGACATGATTATATTTTGGAGAAAATCTAATATGGTGGAACAAAATGGTGGTCTTATAAAATGTTAAAAAAATATTCCTGAAAAATTATTTACCCAATTAACCTAAAATTTTGCATAAAATTGAATACAAATATAGGAATAAACTGTTAAAATTTTGGTGAGGAGCCGTTATGTTGGAATAAAGTGGCCATTTAATGATATGTTTAAAATATCAGCATCAAAAAACTACTTATCTATAATGAGTTGAATTTTTACACAGAATAAAGTGTGAAACAGGGCTGAACTGGTAACAGTTTTTTAATTCTATATGGCAAAACAAAATGGCGGCCTAACTAAATTTTTAGAAAATTGGTAAAATACTATTTCCTAGAATGAAAATAATAAGTGACAAAATTGATTCTTTTATGTATTAAGTAAATAAATTTATAAAAAATAAAAAATCCGTAAATGCACCTTTACTGATAACTTTATTCTAATAAACAGTCTACACACGCATATAATTATTTGGTAATAACTTAAGATATTAAGTTAATTAAGAAATTTTATAAACAGCAATTTATTTCAATTTTTAATTTATTTGTTATTATTACGTAGCCTACAAAAAATAAATTATGTCTTTTATTATTTTCCTCCACAAAAAGGAGGTTTTATTACAGGATATGGAATTTAAACATTTTATTAGGCCATAATGAATTTAGGCAAAAATTTTACCATTTTATCCCAATACCACACTTTATTTCTGCGCAAATTTTGAAGTCCAATCGGATAAGTAGTTTTTGAGCTATGCCGCGTTTGTACGTCTGTACAGAATGGCAGAACGATAGCCAAACCGACAGACTGACGGAAATGGGAGAACATGATTTTTGGGGTCCAGGTACCCGAAAACGCAAAAATCTGCAAAAACCCGGAAGGGTGATTTTTCACGATTACAATATTTCCCTTTTACGAGGTAAGTAAAAGTTAAAAAAAAATGAAAATAAAATAACAACAAATAAAAACAAAATTTTTAAAAATGGTATCTTGGAGTATGGTATGCAGCGGGTATGATAAGGGAATGAACGTTTGTATGTTCGTATCTATTGCCTATGTATATTAGACCTAAACTAAAAAAAGTTGTGATGATCAAAATCTTATTTGTTTCAGTTTGAAGTGAATAAAACATATGTATTGTCATAAATAGTTATTTGCTCATGTGCACAATAATTATTTAAGAGAACGGTAATTTTCGACTTGACAAACACAACATAGAAATGGAAAATAAATATAAAATGAACATAAATAAAAATAAATCTAAAAAAACGGTAAATTGGCGAACATCATTCGTAACGAATTCCATCACACACAGATAGCATAGTTTATATATACATATATTTATTTGACAATATTGTATAAATTATAAAATATTTCAGTTTTATTATACGGTATGTTTTGGGTACTTTGGTACAAAAATAGGTAAAGCCATTTCTTCGTAATGAAACCTTCTCTATGAAGAAAAGTGACACATGATGATATTTATATAATATGTATAAAGTTATTGCCAAATCGCATGTCATCCGAGGATTTTGACTTTAATCCAAATTGACATTAAAAGTTAAAAAACAAGATAAACGATTAGCTTAAACTCTCCGGTTTTTAGCAACTGGTGATTCCTACACAAGTATGTAATACACGGGTTAAAGTTACATTTTTTATTTTGAGAATAATGGAAATTATGCTTTAAATTCCACAAAATAGTCCATTTTAGGAATTCATCTATGAATCTTTCTCAAGTCTCACCTAAAGTAACAATTCATTACTCTATTTGTTTCTTATAAGTATTTAAATAATTTTATTTTTCTTTAAGGAATCTACGCCGAAGAATTTGTGGCCGTATATTTTTCAACGCACGAAATTAAAGACAC
The DNA here is from genome assembly GCA_030620095.1 of Kuschelorhynchus macadamiae. Classification (NCBI taxonomy): domain Eukaryota; kingdom Metazoa; phylum Arthropoda; class Insecta; order Coleoptera; family Curculionidae; genus Kuschelorhynchus; species Kuschelorhynchus macadamiae. Next base: position 354,867 of record JAUTXW010003267.1, read on the forward strand.
ATTTGCTTGTAGTTTCGTCTACACTGAACAAATGCATGCGTAAATATTCTTGGTTGTCTTTGAAAAATTGTTAAAGGGTTGAATATGTTCAATGGTGCAAATTGCATATAGATGGGGTGGCTTATTGTAATGTGCCACATTGCAGCAAGTCACACCATTTCTGCGGTTTGCGAAAGATCCGCAAGCCGAACATGCATCTAAGGCCAATTACTAGTTCCAAGAACTCACCAACAAGTGCTCTGGCCAAATATTTGAAAGAGATCATTCAACTTTTACTAGGTTAGACGAAGACGAATTCATTTGTTCACAATTCGAACCATCTTGTTATTATTCTTTAGGACATCACATTAGTTCAAAACGACAGGTTTGTTAGTTTTGATGTAGAAAGGTTATAAGATGATGGGCATCAGAACTACATTGTACCGAAAACCCACATACATTGAACAATATCTTAATCAAGGGTCTAACCATTCTGCAGCAACATAAAGAGGACATCTCAAGAACGCTTTACAACAGAGCAGTAACAACTTGTAATAATACGATGGACCTTAAGGCAAACATTAAGAATATAAAAAATATCTGTTGCAGAATGGTTAATCTGGAAGAACAATAAGTAATACAATATGAAAATTACAAAATGATCATCATACTACTATACATTCCGATCTACAAGAAACATCACAATTTCTCACAACACCTTACATTAAGGGGGACATGTGAGAAGGTTCGAAGAATAGCCAAGGATTTCAACAACAAAACCGTTTATTAATTAGGAAATAAGTTAACAGGCCTACTGACAAAACTAAGCCAAAGGCGATATTGACAAGATAAAACAAGACACTTACTAAATTCAGTGTGAATGACAAAACGCCCTCTTAGTATAAAAGTCAAGGAGTAGTTTAGTCATACTCAGAAGGGAGAGATGTCAAAATCGGGCAGAGCGGAACACGTCTGGTCAAACCAAGATCGGATTCTGTGGTCGGATACTAAAATTTTTCGTAGGGAACAGCACTGGAGAAAACGAAAACTTATACAAGCAGCTTTCATAGAAAAGAAGCAAGGCATTTTCAGTTAGCCTAGAGTCGAAATTCCACATGGACGTCGCTTTTAGCTCAAGCTGACCCCCAAAACTTCACAGTTCAGGTAACCAGGTGACGGAGACTTTACGCATCACCGCTTATGACTAGTATATAAGCCCGTAGCTTTACAGTAAGCATTTAGTTAACAGTTGAAAATTATTGGAGATAGTTACCATTCAAAAGTTGTGAAACCAAAGTAATAAGGAAAATGCAAATCGATAGAGTATAGTGAACATTCTAGATCGTCTATTACCTTCAAACACATTTTTTTTATAATTGTGATACAGACTAAACGTTGTTTACCCTATATCTAGAAAACAAAGCGATTTCAGACCTATGTTTATATAAAACCTTTTTCTTATTTTGAGAAATATTTTACGCTAATATGTTGAAAAAAGTAATTTACCATCAAATTACTTATTCCCCTGTATTTTATATGGGATTTGGAAAAGTTTACTACCAAGTATCTCTTAAAATAGTCAGAAGTCGAGATGTATAACATACCAAACCCTTTAAACTTTTTTGCATTTGTTATGCTTCCTTGGCGTCACAACTCATGTACCGAAGTCGAGGTCAATTTTCTTTAACTCATTTTATTAAATTTAATAACCACTTTTTAACACATTTTGATATCCACTTTTAATTTCATGCTATTATTTTGTTTTTGGCTATATGGCTGATGTCGATTTTATATTAGCCGTAAATTATTACATTTTACCCCATCGAAGGAGCCCTTATACTGAATTTTCTCATACTGGTTAATTTTCGAGAAAACGGCGTTTGGAGTTCTAAGTGAAACTCACTGGATTTAGGTCGATGGTATGAATGGAAACGGTCAGTTAAATCTAAATGTAAGAGCTACCTCCGATCCGATCTCTAAATTTGACATACAAATAGAATGGCTACGGATTAATACCACCACCTTATATAATTTAGTAGTTATTTAAATGTATATTAACCTATAAATTTGTTTAAGAGTCCCCTTGCTGCAATATCTTCTTCCGTATCTCCATCCTCATATTCTTCAGTTTTCATTCTTGTTATCACATCTTGAAAACCAGAAATTTTATTTTTGTTAGATAAAAATGATTCGCCGCTGGTCGAAGTACGCATGGTGTGAACTAGAACACTACTACCAAGAGTGCTGCTTTCAGATTCTCTGACGACGTCAGCTAAAACATACGATAAAAATATCTCAAAAAAGTAATATTACTTTGCCTAGGAACAAAATTTTCCATATATTTTCTTAATCACGATGTATTCTGATTAAGTTCATGCATCACTTTTTCCTTTGATATAAAAGTTCAAAAGATAAATTCATTGTATTTCAAAGAATTGTATGCTAATCTTTGCTGCTTTTGTAGAATTCCGCACAAAAATAAACGAAAACAAGTCCCTGTTATATTTTATAAAATTTTAATATGAAGTTCGTAAAGTTTTAATTATCACAACTCAATAATATACTGTGGCGTACATATATAGGCGGGGGTTTGGGGGTTATACACTATCCCCAGGGCCAGGTTTACTTGCGCTAACATGAATTAAGTATTGGATCTAGTATTGTTTTTCGCCTGTTATGGGTGCGAGAGAAAACGGCTCAAGTTTCGTTTACCTGAAATTGGTTATAAGGAAAGTATCTAGTTTTACATATTCTAGGAGCTTTTCTAAATAACGGAAAATAAGAATTTTGCTGCGGAAATGCGTCATTTCCGTTCTGCACAGTTTAGTATACCTGAAATCAGTTACATGAAAACTTTGCATTGCATCTCATCCCAAACTCTTTCCCAAGCACGAAAATGTTAAAATGTGTCTGCGGAAATTTGTCATTTTCATTTTCTGCGGAAATTTTGTATAGTTTAGAATATCTAAAATCAGTTACACAAAAAAAAAACTTTGATTTACATTCTAAATTCTTCTACATTTTTTAAGTAACGAAAACGAAGGCATGATTGCGGATGGAGGCAAAATAATCGATGGCATTATTGCGGAATGCTCGTATATATTTGTTCGATTGCCTGACTCAAGAAAGGATCATCCTTCTTTGTTTATATTCCTTGAAGTTCTCAAAGATATGCAGACAGATACTTATATGAAACTTCGTGACTCAGACAAATTATTGAGATTATCTAAAAAAAATTTCGGGCTGTCACGTATACGGGTATAAAATGTCGCTGACAATACGATGCGTTCAGCCGTTATTTTTACATTCCGCAATCGTGTCCTCACTTCATTTTGTGAAAAACTGAATACTAATGTTTCGTCCGCAATCGTGCCGCGCCCTGGAAAAGCGCTCAAAATTTCCGTGAAAAATGTAAATGACAAATTTCCGCAGACAAATTTTTACATTTTTATCTTGAGGAAAAAGTTTAGAATATAAATCAAAGCTTTTTTTATGTAACTGATTTCAGGTAAACTAAACTATACAAAATTTTGTCGGAAAATTAAAACGACAAATTTCCGCAGTAACATTTTGGCATTTTGGTGCTTGGGAAAGCATTTGGGATGAGATGCCAAGCAAAGTTTTCATGTAACTGATTTCAGGTATACTAAACTGTGTATGAAAATGAAAATAACGCGTTTCTGCAATAAATTTTTTCATTTCCGTTGTTAAGAAACACTTCTAGAAAAGATTTCTTTTCCCTTTAAAGTATTTTTACCCCACCCAGCACCCCTATTCGCTCCAAGATCCCGCAAGCTTCTAAATTAAAAAAAAAAAAGGGGTGTACAATGGAAATGACGCATTTCCGCAGGAAAATTTTTCATTTCCGTTGTTAAGAAGGGCTTCTAGAAGGCAATCAAATATTTTTTTTCCAAATAACCCATTTCAGGTAAACAAAACTTGCCCCGAGAAAACATATATCTTCACATTCCTCTGCGTCGCCGGTCCCAAAAATGGCAACCCTGTTGGCTTTCACTATAGACTGAACCAGCGGCGGCTCGTTTATCTTAATTTAATATATGTTTATAGCAAGCAATTTAATATGGTTTTGCCAATTTTAAGTATTTGTTAGACTCCTAGTCAGAAATTCGAGCAGGGGCTTTAAAATCAGAAAGGAGGTGATATAAATATTTTGCGGTCCCTTTGACTTTCCTTGTAAGAGGAAATTATTCTAATCGTGTAGAAATCACCTTCCGAGATTTTTGCAGATCTTTACGTTTCAGGGATGTTGAAATTCTCAAATCCGTCGGTCTGTCTGTCTGTTTGCGGCATAGCTAAAAAACTACTTATCCGGTTGACTTCAAATTCATCCAATATGACGGAACAAAATGGCGGCCTAATAAAATGTTAAAAAATATTAATAAAGGACTACTAATCTAATTTACCTCAAATTTTGCCTAAAAATCAAGTGTAACCTAGGAATAAACTGGTAATATTTTGGTGAGGAGCCTTTATGGCTGAAAAAAATAGTGGCCTAACTAAATGTTTAAAATATCAGTATCAAAAAACTATTTATCCAAATAAGTTGAAATCTTACACAAAAATCAAGTGGGAAATGGGATCAAGCTGTATAAATTTGGTATATCCTATATGGCGAAACAAAATGGCGGCATAATTTAATGTTTAAAAAGTCAGTAAAATTCCATTTCCTACAAAAAAAAGTCTCTTTTTATGGAGGAAAATAATAAATAGCATAATTGATTTTTTATACTTTTTTAAGTACCGGGTGGTCGAAATTGGTCTGTTTTAACAGAGAAAACCTATTTCCTGACTAGATAGAGCAAAACTGACTTAGGTGTCATGGGCTCGATTTCTGAGAAATGTTTAATGGCAAAAACCGCCTGCCGATATTTTCACTGCCAACTGAGATATAGGGCGTTTTTCAATTTTCGGCCATTTTGAAAATTGTCCATAACTTTTTTATTTTGCGGAATATTAACATTCTGCAAAGACATTCTAAAGGCACTTTTTTATGTGCAATCCAGTGGCGTACTCAGATTTTTTCTATAGTTGTCCGTTTTATCATAAATAGGCAAAACTTTTTTTATTCAAATGGAAATCATAGTTGGCTATAAATTATAAAAAATGCTCGCGTTTAGCCCTTTTCAGTGATATAAAGTTGTAGGTACTTATTTTCAAAAATAACGAAAATATTAGGTGTTTTTGGTTTACATCGAAGTAGGCCTTGGAATAATGACGCGCGTTCAATATTTTGAATATATTGCTGTCAGATTACTGTAGTCTGGTGTAATTATTGCGTTTTGGTGTTATCTTTATAAAGTTGTGTTAAGTTGCTGACAAAATATGTTTGAGAATTATGAAAAGTATGATATGTTAAAATGTTACATATTATCTAACGAAGTTCCTGAAGCAGCTAGTGAATTATATTTTAATACATTTCCCGAGCGACGTCAACCGGATAACCGAATTTATCAAACATTAAAAAGTAATTTAGTAAATTACGGAAGTTTTAAAAAGTTAAGAACAAGACATTATGAACTAAAGGAAGAAAAGGAAATCCAGCAGCTAAATATAATTGGTGAGGTATTAGATTATCCTGGCACCTCCTCTCGAACATTGGCTAATATAACGAATGTTCCAAAGGCCACCGTTTTAAAAATACTCAAAAAACATAAATTCAAACCGTACAGAACGAGAAGAGTTCATCAACTCCGTGAAGGGGACGCCGCTAGAAGATTGAGATTTTGTCAGTGGTATGAGCAAAAATTCATGGAGAATGAGAATTTTCCATTAAATATTATTTGGAGTGATGAATCCAGAGTAGATACTTCTGGTATATTTAATAGATATAATTCATATCACTGGTCCACTGAAAATCCACACGTAGTTGTGCAACAAGACCGGCAAGGTCGGTGTGGATTCAATATATGGGTGGGGATATTCCGAGGAAGATTTGTGGGACCTTATTTTTACGATGGAAATTTAACTGCAGATGATTATGTAAATATTTTGCGCACATATATTGTCCCTTTGTTGGAAGACATGCCTTTAGCTGATGCCAGAAATATCTACTATCAACAAGATGGTTGTCCCCCGCACAATGCAAGGATCACAACTGATCTTTTAAACTTCGAATTTCGAGAAAATTGGATTGGTACGTGGGGCCCCATACCTTGGCCTGCTAGGTCCTGTGACTTAACTCCCTTAGATTTTTTTTTGTGGGGAAGATTGAAGGACTTGATATTTAAAGGAAGAACCTTTCACACAAAAGAAGAATTGCAAGAGGCCACTAGGCAAGCTTTTGCATCTATTAGCCCAGTTGAACTAATAAATAGTTGCAACTCGGTACGCAAAAGATGCTTAGTTTGTATTCAACAGGGAGGGGCTCAATTTGAACAACTTCTCTAAATATATTTATCAGAAACCTATCTAACTAAATACCTAGATTTTCATAATTATTTTTTATTTTCACTTGTAGCTGTAAATAGTAGTTTAGTTTGTTAATTTTGTTCAACTTTGCTATGTAAACAAAAAAAAAATAAAAAAAATTAATAATAAATAATTAAAATAACGTTAGCTAGTGTTATTTAAAGTTGTGTTTAAGTTGCTAACAAACTATAAATCTTAACAATACATAATTGAGATATTGTCATCACAAATCAAAGCCTACTTCGATGTAAACCAAAAACACCTAATATTTTCGTTATTTTTGAAAATAAGTACCTACAACTTTATATCACTGAAAAGGGCTAAACGCGAGCATTTTTTATAATTTATAGCCAACTATGATTTCCATTTGAAAAAAAAAAGTTTTGCCTATTTATGATAAAACGGACAACTATAGAAAAAATCTGAGTATGCCACTGGATTGCACATAAAAAAGTGCCTTTAGAATGTCTTTGCAGAATGTTAATATTCCGCAAAATAAAAAAGTTATGGACAATTTTCAAAATGGCCGAAAATTGAAAAACGCCCTATATCTCAGTTGGCAGTGAAAATATCGGCAGGCGGTTTTTGCCATTAAACATTTCTCAGAAAGCGAGCCCATGACACCTAAGTCAGTTTTGCTCTATCTAGTCAGGAAATAGGTTTTCTCTGTTAAAACAGACCAATTTCGACCACCCTGTACATATAAAATAATACCGATAAATAAATCAAAAATTTAAAAGTAGTATGTATATTTCTATGTTCGTAAGTATGTATGTATGTATGCTAGAAAAATAAATTTAAAAAAAATCAAAGCACTGTTCTTTGCACGGAACATCCCTCATGACAAATTCCAAAACAAACTGTATTTGTAATTTCTTATAAAGTAAGACTTGGGTTCAAAAATAAGTCCTTTTAACAGAACCTTCCCCGTAATAAAAAAATTGATACCTATTGACATTTATATAATTGTTAATTTATTACAAAGTAACTATATGGATATATAAACTATGTTATATGTGTGTGTGGTGGAATCCGTTACGAGGAAAGTTTCGGGTAAAAGGAAAAGTACCGATCTTTTAAATAATACTGCAAAATGTTAAAAGGTTTTTATTCTTTCATGAATTTTCAATTAGCTTAGTGACAAATATTGCAAGCAGTTGTTTATTTAAATGACAGAATAATAATAGTTATACTAGGAACTGAACAGGTACGTATACTACGAGTATATATCATTGACACTATCGACTGAAGGATGTAACGAAACACTTTTAAAAGAGGATGAAATTAAAGTTTTAAAAACAGCTGGAAATATATTTATGGTAAATGTACCCTTCACCGACCACCTAAACTTTTTCCTCAGAAAAAGGTTAATATTAAAGTTTGTAAGTAAAAACTCAATTTTCTAATATTTTTAGTCTGAAGTTTAAAATGTTTTTAAGAAACAGAGAGTAAGAAATAAAATAAAATTAATCTTTTAATTATATAATTCAGATAAAAAAAATATTTTTTTTTATCTGAAACTTCTGATATGTACACTTTACCGACCGTTCCTGTGTGATGTTCTTATTACCGACCATTTTGGCTCCTATTACCGACTACCATTTTTTATGCAGAATATCACTGATACTTATCTCGATTTTTTAGTTGTTTTTATGTAGTTTTTGTAGTTTGTGTTAGTATAATGCAAGAAATTATAATAAATCGATTTTCAAAGAAGAAAAAACTTAACATAAAAAGAATTTAACATTTTTAAGTTGAATCTAAGTAAAAAAAAACATAAACGCTTATAACTAAGTTCCTTTGGAAACAAACTGCTTTCTTGACCTCTCCTAAGTTCTTCAATTTCACGTACACAATAAATGCTTCGGCGGTTAATTAACTTTGGTGGATTTATTTTGCGTACAATTTCATTTGAACTGTATGTGTATGGAACGCCGTTTTACTTTTTAGTCTGCTATATGCCCGGTATTAATTTAAATTGAATGGGACTTCATTATGGTAATTTATTTTATAATATTATAATAAAAATGTAATTTTAACTAAATCCTTGGAACATCCAGAGCCTTCATATAGATTTTTAACAATCAATTAATTTGATTTAGCTATTAAAATGTATGTCAGGATATTTGGATGGGTCTTTACAAAATTAATTCAGTTTTCATTATATTATTATAATTAAAATGCATTTTTTTTATTATATTATAATTTTATTATTTACAAATTTGTTGATATCAATATTTATCCAATATTTAACGAATACCTTTGTAGTATTCTGTAGGAAACAATATAACCGATTATCAATTTTTATGAATGGTATTTTCATTTACAGCAATTTCTATGATTATCTATTTTTATTGAAACCACTTCGTTAGTTTGCCTATTGCGCTAACATTGGATTGCATTCTAATAATCTTGCTTGCTGAATTTTTAATATCATTTGTGCAATAAAAGACGATGATACGGACCGAATTTAAACTCGTCTTTCACGCCCAAGTACGTCACTTCAATGTACAGCGTCTGGGAGTCAAATAGGCCGTAATGCATTGTCATTTAAAAACGCTTCAATAAAATGTTTTTAAAATGATTAAACTAATTATTTTGAATCTATAGATTTTATTTTCAATACTGTTTATTACGTGCTACCTGTGCAGTTGCAGGCAGTAGAAATCGAGATTGAAATTATAATCAAAAAACAAAAGTGACAGATATAAGATATTTCAAATTTCCAAAATAATACATTTTCAAAAATGTGGATTGTTGCTTACCGTCAAGTTGTTAAGATAAATTTAAAAAATGGTAATTTAGGATATATTTACTATAATAATAGAACAATATGGTTTTAGCTACCTGTATAGGGCACTTTTGAACCTGGTTTGCATTTTTCAACTGCAAGTAAAAACTAAAAATGCAAATAGACGGCACTAGTGCAGCAACTCAAGTAACAAATGTTATAAAATATGAATGGAAGTTTCCCCTGCAATTATTTTACTTGCAGCATTCTTAACTTTTATTTTAAATTAATTAATTATTATAATGAAAATAAATTTCACGAATCCTCACGATAAGCACTTTAGATAATCTGATAATTTTATAAACAATGAGTATTAAAAGGGGACTCGTATGTTGCGTTATAGAGGCTGCTTTTATAGAAGCAACAAGGCCGAATTAACTACTTAAGATGGTTGGGGCTCATCTGGGCGAGGCGAAGTTTTGCGATGACATAAAAAAGGTCAATGGGTTTTATGTATTTGGTGGCCTTTATACATAAAACCCATTGACCTTTAAAAACATGACGCGCAAGCTCTGTGCTGGGGCCACTGCCGACGCGACGCGACGGGCGGCGGGGGCCTGAGTCAGTGGCCGGCCGTGAGTATATGAAGTGGGAGAGTGAAGGTAAAAAATAGTATTCGTATGGTTCGGCAAACTACTTTTAACACTCCGAGATTTTAGTTTTAAATAACTTTGTACAAGCTATATTGTCACAGATTACGAAACAATCTGTTTAACACTTATTTTCTCTGTTAGTGATAGTGTCTGATTCTGTTGTTGATCAAAGGTTTATAATTTGAATTGGCCATTGAAATCGGATTTATTTTTTAATTTATCAAATATATATATATATATATATATATATATATATATATATATATATATATATATATATGTACACAACCATTATTGTTAAGCCCTCGTTTATACAATGATATAGCAATTTCAATCAAACAACACAACCTTTATTTTATTGGCAGGTGTAAAATAAAGCAATGAATGTTCTTCCAGCAAAAGCTGAATCTGATTTTTTTATCCAAAAAGCTATTTTTATGTTTTGAAATCTGAAATGCGTGTTTAAACGTTCTATCTGTAGCACCTCAACTTTGGGTTTTTACCTATTTTGTTTTACTGTAACAGTGTTGCCGTATATCTTCTTTTAGTTCCGAATTTCTGCTATTAACTTTTGTTTTTTAAATGGGACGCACTATATTTGTTTGCTATTTTGATTTACTATGATATTGTAACTTCAATTATTTTGATTTACTGGGATATTGTAACTTCAACCATGACGTGTCAAAACAGAACCTTCATATATCAGGGTGACTCGAAAATGCTTAGGCTTAAATGCATATTATTCCTTTATTTGCCGATTTTTTAAAATACTGCATATTGTTGTGGGGTATCATTATATATTACTCGCAAAGGCTAACCCGAAGAGCGATATTAAAAAAATAATTTAAAAAAAAAAATCGTTTAACTAATATTTAAATGGACATAAAAGATGTTTAGTGAATAGACAGATAATTTTATTTTTCTCAAGCTTCTTGGAGGTAAGTTAATAGTTTTTGCCAAATCCCAGCACTCTAGATTGAGAAATAAAAATTAATTAAAAAATAGCATTCAATGTGAGAATTACATATGGTTGTATTTGGAATATCTCAACCATTGAGGTAGTATACTGGAATGGTCCTAACGAATCAAAACACGCAAACATATACAGGATGTTACAAATTCGAGGTACAAGCATTGAGATCTTGGAAACCGTAAGAGATACAATGTCGGTTAAAATAGGACAAAGTTGCGCAATTTAACATCGAATAATAAGTAGTTGACAAAGTTAGACAATTCTGACTACCTCCGAGGATATAGGTAAGTAAAATACCGAAAAATCAGCTATATACAATTTATTTTTTCCAGGCTGCATTTGAAGAGATATCACAAAATAAATTTTATATCTTTATAGCTACTTTTCATTATCAACAAGATGGTGCAGATAGATTTGAAATCCGACGTTTCTTCTTCGCAGTCAGATCAATTTATTTTTTTTTTTTTAAATAGACCTGCATTTTTTATTTTGTTTTTTAAAAGCCCTTGATTTCTAAAAACTAATGATGTAATTCATTTAGGGTACTTAAAATTTTCTTTTGTGAATTTGGCGAGATTCTGGTTTTCTGTGCCTCTCTAACACATTGTATTTTATGGAAAAATCTTAAATCTACTGTTCAAACATTAAGTATGACACATCGTTAGTTTTGGCAGGTCGAACGTTTCTTAATAATTAAATAAAAAATACAGTTCCGTATTTAAAAAACATTAAGTTGATTTTCAATCTGAGTGTACATACTGTTTTCGTAGGTAAATATTATAACCATACGATATATAAATATACCGTATGGTTACAATTCACAGTGTATCAAATTTTAATAAATTGTCTCTAAAAGTTTAAAAGGTGCATTATATAAACTAAAAAAAAAACAAAATCTTCGACGCCCTGTATCTCGAAAACAAATCATTTCTGCACATATCTATAGGAACTTTTATTCATAAATTTTTATGTAAAAACTACCCCTAAAATTACATTATGACTTTTAGTAACACCCTGTACTTAGGTTCAACATATACTATATGTAGGTACATATGAATATGATTCCAGGTTTGAATCCAGACAGAAATCACCATAGCGTGGATTCGTATCGGAAGATTCTCTAGAATCTCTACATGACAAGAAGAGTACACGTTGCTTTGAATATGTACCGTTATTACAGTTAGATGTGGAGGCATTAAATCTAATACAAGACACAACCATCAATCGGTTTTTATGACCTATAAAACTATCACATATTTTGCCCTGGCTTACATACATAATATGTGCGTGAGTACCAGAATGTAAGAACTTTTTTCCCCCGAGCTAATAACTCAAGCAAAAATTACATTATATAAAACATTTCAGGACTTTTACCTCACAAACGTTGTGAACTTTGTTTTCTTTTGTCCTCATGCTTATGTTGTTCCAACAAGAACCTAGAACTTTTTTTTAGTTATCAAATGTTTGCCTCCCCCTCTAAGACGGCATTCTAAATACACCACTGGGTAGATGTGTTCATTTTTATAAATCCGTATCTTGATCGACACGCAGCTTTGAAAGTGAAGTGCACATACCTATAAATTATAATAATTTTTCACATATTAAACAAGGGAGACAAACATGAAAATAGTGTCCTAATTATCAAATAAATATCGTAAATAAAGATATAGTGATATACCTATATAAGCTTACTACAGTTTGCTTTAAATAGGGTGTACTTTTTTTAAGAGGAATGTTCTCGTTTTCGGGTCCATGTACTCTGGTACTCTTACTATTTCCATAAATACTACAAATATCCTCTATTATGAGAAATCTGGGACAAATGATCTCTATTTTGCGAAATTGGGCGCCATTTTCTAATTATTTTTACTTAATTATTATACGCTGGTACCTATTTCTACATTTCCTCAAAATTTACTCTTTTCATTTTAAAAAAATCTGGACAGCCTACTTTAAATCACGTTTAAGAAGCCAAAAAAAACTGCAGTAGAGCCTGTCGCCGGCACACAGCTTCTAGCAGAAATTGCAATTTGCCATTACAAATTACAGTGTGCGGTAATCTGTGAATTATAGCTGATAAATTCAAAACCTTGTTTTCTTTATTTTGGTATATAAATATAAACACTAAGTCAAAAATCGTTGTTATTGCTCTACCATATATGACTGATTGTAGATTAGACCAGGAAATCGTCAAAGGATTGTAGAATAGCTTATTTTGGAATAGGATGTTGGGAGGTAGATACGTTCGTTTTAACTTTTTTTCATTATGATCTGTAATTTTGTACGTGGTCGCATTTTAAATATAGAGGTGTATATCGTATTCCCAATTATTTAATAACTAAGTATTCCCAATCGAACAATAATTAATCACGTTTTAACTGTCATTGATTACCTACGAATATGTTTTTCATTATTCGCATCCGACTCGTCAGGACGTCATGCACAACACAGTCGGTTAATTTTTGATCCACTTTTAAATCTTCGAACGCATGCCTAGTCAGAAACTCGGGAATTAAAAAATTACAGATTTCTGCTCTTGTTGTCTCTAGTTTGCACTAAATCGCTCCACGTCCGATAATTAAAATTGAAACAAGGTGTCTGCATTCAATGAAAATTGATATTCACAAAAATCGACATTAATAAAAATTCGAAATCAAAACAATGCATATTAAATAACACCAGTTACCTTATACCCGCTAATCATTTAAATTCCACAACTCTTATACAATTAAATCTCGAATCAACTTTTATTTATTTATTCAAATCTATATTTCAAGTATTTTAATTTCCATGGTAAATATATCTTTTTGATGTAGTATAAATTGCAGATAAGAGACTATCAAAATCAAAATATTGAGCGCTATTCTATTTACATTTTTAGGGTGTTAATGGAATTGATATTTAAAAAAATGATATCGTAAAAGATGCTTTAATTTTTTTTGATATGCGATAAAAATAAATTCATTTTTTTTATTACATGACTTCTTAAATCAGATTTGCCTTCATACGGTTGAAATAAATTAATCTCCACAATGTCGTTATTACATTCTAATGTTTTCTGTATTAATATTAATTTAATGCGATCCAGTTTGAAGCAATTACATTTTAATAAGAATCAATATATTAAATATTTAAACAGATTTTTGTATATGGCATTTATTTCATACCAATTTTTATTAACATCGGTTTGATGAAATGCAATAACTAGGGAAAGACGCATGTATATAGAAATTTTAAGTAGGCTGTATACGTGGTAAAAAAGGATAATGTGGTATCAATTGAAATGGTCTGTAAAGAAATTGCTTATCATAAAAATGTCATTCGGTAAAATCGGTATCCGCAAAAATTCGATATCGGGAGAATTAAAACGAATAAAAATTGTATGCAGGTAGCATCATTTATGTGTTTTGCAATTAAATTTGGCATCAAAGACGCGTATGACTAAAAAGTCAAACGGCGTTCCATATATGTGAGTATATTATCCTTCTCGGTCCACTTCCAATTCAGACCACTCCTTGCCATTGCTTATACAACTGTACCATTCAAACTTAATTCAAAGATCAAACCAGGAAAATATTCTTCTTCATATATTACAATGACAGCTTTAACTCGCTATCAGTCTCATTTGTCTTATTATTTGTGTCATTATTATTTATCATCATATTTGGTTTAGAATTGTCAGCTTTTCTCACTTTTTTCGTTTGTTTCTTTGGTTGTTCTTTTTCTCTATTTTTCCTTTTTTTAGCCCTCTGATTTTTCTTATTCTTTCTTTTTTTCTCCGCATCTATCTTTTTCTGGTGCTCTATATATTCTTCCGATGTAGCAACTGTAGGTGTTATTTTTTTGTGTTGGAAGGTACAAGAGCTTCTGGAGTTTTTAAATTGGTTTCTTCTTTATTGCTTGATACAGATATTTTTAGTTTAGTTGTCTCTCTAATGCCTTTGCCTTCATGGTTGCCATACAGGCATCAAGAATTTCATTGTCAATAAACTTACATCTAAAAGTAAAGTATAATAAATAAATGAAAATAATTCATTTCATATATTTTGGGACATGAGTGACACATAACACTTACTAATTATAAGTACTTACCATTAAGAGTACGTTGGTAATCGCTAACGGTATTGCCTTTAACAGATAATTCTTTTGGATTCAGAGACAAATCTTTGTTAGCAAGGTTTGGAGAAACGGTAACTGGAGAATTAGGGGCCGTATAGACATAATTATCACTTTTTGTACGGGGTCTTGGAGTTAAAAAGTAAACGTAATATAAGTAAACTAAAAATATTACGTTTCTATAAAATATTACTTGATTCAGCGGGATTAAGAACCCATACTTTAGCATCCGGTTGTCCAACGGGTTCGATACACAACATTTCAAATTTGCCGTAATTTTGTGGCGTAGATGGCGTTAGATCAGGATCATCGATTAACTCTTCGTTTTCTATATCCATCCACAAAGTTTCGGAATAATTCAAGCCTAGATCTAAGGAATCGAAATCCAGAAGTGGTAAATTATTGCTTAGCGTAGTATCGTGCGCAGTAGTAACACTATCATTTGGAACATTAGCTGTGTGCCTTTTTCCTTTACTATTTTCCAAAAATAGAATAAACTTTTATCGTCTATTGGACCACTCCAAATCGATCCGCTGTTTTGACATTCTTTAGGTTTCCTTTGATCCAACTGTCGTTCGATTTGTGATAAAGTAATGGAAGAATCTGATGCACAATCAGTGGAATTCTGTTTTGGCATACTGTTTGTTGCTACTGGAAGAAGTAATTTAGAATTATCAATATTATTTGGATCAAACGGGAACCGCAAGTCTGAAACCCCATTAATTTTTAAGAGATCTATACATTGCCCAAAATTTGGCGCCTAATTTCGACCGACCGGTCCATAATAAAGACAGCCAAAATCTTAGGCGTACGTTTTACCGACCCTCGGTCGGTCATAGGAAACCGATAAGAATTTAGGTCCTTTTTACCGACCTTTTTTTAATCGATTTAAATCAAATTTTGAGTTAGACTGGGCAAATATGTTTATCGTATTAGGGTAATGTCGCATAACCATAATAATAATAATAATAATAATAAAATAATCTTAATATTTGCAAATTTATATCGGACACAAATACAACATTCGACGTTTAAACTAAGAATTTTACTGTTTCTGTACACTCATAATGAAGACATATAAAAATATTTAAGTGGTCGGTAATAGCTCTATGAGTTCTAAAAGTTATTATTTATATGAAAAAAAATAGTCCTTGTCCTTTAATATTCTGTTAATAAATAAAAAATTAAAGAAAAACAAAATAGTGCACTCTTCTGATTCCGACGGACTGGTTGGTAAAAAAGACATTGTATATAATGACTGCTCCTATCACCGACCAATCATTTTTTATTAATTATAACATTATTTGTTATAAAATATAAGATTTTAGTATAGAAAATAAATTAAAACATTATATTTAACCTACTAGTTAAAAAATATCGTTTAATACTTACATTCATTTATAGATTTACCTTAAATAAATTTGTACACAAATTAGGCGCACTTGTTAAGAAATCGTCGGTGCTTCCACGATGTATGGCTAATGACTGATGTAATTAACATATTTTTGGGTGGGTTGCCGCAAACTCGTACAATTTTCGCGGCGGGAAGCTCATATATAAGAATTTTGAATTTGAATGTTTAAACTGACTGTTTTAAAGCGAAACTATATTATATATACTATGATATATTATATATATATATATATATATATATATATATATATATATATATATATATATATATATATATATATATATATATATATATATGTATGGCTGTTGGGCTAATAAATAAATATATTTCCAACTGTTTTTAAAACTTTAATTTCTTCTTCTTTAAAAGTTCCATCCTTCAGTCGATAGTGTCAATGGTATATGGTTCAGTTCCTAGTAAAACCATTATTGTTATTCTGTCGCCCAAATCAACAACTGCTTGCAATATTTGACACTAAACTAATTGAAAATTGATGAAAGAATAAAAACCTTTTAACATATATATATATATATATATATATATATATATATATATATATATATATATATATATATTCGTATTCATGCCTAAACCCATAATACTCATAATGTTTACTAACTAAAATGAAACTAACTTCCCTATTTAGAGATAATTACTCCTTTCTAATAGGGTTTTTGTATTGATACTCCTAGGTTCATGTGCCTGGGTTAAGTCTAAATGCTTCATGGTTTCGTGATGTATTCTAACCTTGAAATCCTTTTTTTAAATAGGTTTTTGATGTTCGCTTGGAACTTCGTCATCATACATGTGATCCCTAAATAGATCAGACATTCAAATAATTCAAAATTCAATTGAAGATGGCAAGTGTTTCATAGTATTAAAAAAGTAACTAAATCTTTGATATTTTTATTAGAAATACTATTAGTTTTATGGAACAACCCAAAAAACTTCTTAGCTGCCCTACATGTCTCTATAACTATTTTACTAACTTGACATTTGAATATATTAGGGATTTATTTGCAGATCTACTAGAAAGTTCAATACAAATTTAATATATTTGTGTTCTCGCCTCCGTTATTTCCAAACACCTGATTTACTTATACATAAACATAATTTGTATTGTCTATATATGAGAAATTATAAAACAAGAAATACATCAGAAATACATTAAACTATTGAATATTAATAGTATTGATGTATAACAAAATTTAAAGGACTAAAGCTTTTATATACTAAAAAGGTTGTACTATATTTTAATTATATATTAGATATATTAGATATAACCCGAGAAACTAAGTAGTTTGGAATTTGGTATGTGGAGGAATAACGTGAGTTACTTCCTCGTAGGTATCTGAAGATTAAAATCACAATATGAATTAATAAAACGTTTTATAACCATGAGGCATTTTAGAAATCCGCAAAAAATGCTTTTGTTTTGAAATAAAAGCATTTAGCCATAGAAATATAGAACTTATTTACATTCAAAATTAGTATATTTGTATTGTAAATAACGCATTTAAGTAGTTGGAGAGCTAGTATGTATTTTAATGTTTACGTTATGTAAAACCTAACCCAAAATTGGCAAAATATTTGTTTTAATAATTTTTTAAAGACCTTAGTTAATTACTTAGAAATAAAACAATGTTTTATAGTCTAAGGTTAATTATTGTGTGTAGTTTTTTGATATACATATAACTGTGTTATGAAAATATATAAACATATTTGAGAAATTCAATAAAGCTTGGCTTAGAATATTTGACAATTTTTAAAACGTGACAACAGACATCTATCGATGTAGTGGAGAGGGAAGAAATTCAATCTATAATCAGGTGTTAAATGTAAATATTTGGGTCTCTCTTGTTTCATAGTCTAAGCAAAAGACCAAAGTTGTATACTTCCATTTTGCCAAAATAAAGGCAAAATACACGGAATTTCCTATCTTCAGTAAGTAAATATTTACTTTATATTTGTGTTCGTTAGATTATAGAACATTCGTATCAGAAAATATTTATTAAGAATGCCTTTATGTTTAATAATTATTTTCTATCGTAAACAGATTATTAAATGTATAATGTAATATAATGTAACTTCCCTATTTAGTACCAAAAATACATTTATATTGTTACATTATATCAGATATTTTCATATTAACAATTTATACAAATTAAAAATATATATTTCTGCAAATAAAAAAGGCCAAATATAAAATTAAAAAATATTTTACATGATCACAGTACAGTACAGAGAAATTATTTTTTTTACAGAAAATAAACGTATATGAAGAAGTTTTGGATGAAATTTTTATTATTTAATGATATTAAGATTTACAACACCTTACCGAAATATCTAAAATAATGAGGGTTATAAAAGTTTAAAATATTTTATAAAAAAAATCCTCAAATAGACGACAATATACATAAAATATGTATGTATACAAAGTGAAACAAATTCGCTTTTTACTATTGGGATCTCGGAAACGATAAGGATGGTTAAATTTGGTCTAAGTTGCAGAGGGACTAACAAAACGTTGAAGAGAAGCTTCAGCACTTTTTAATACATAATGGAATTGAATATTTCTTCTCTGCCTAGCTTATTGTATTTAGTACAAAAATCTCAAATGTGATACTTTTAAGTGTTATTCATCGCTGATTTTGGAAGATCCAATTCTTCAAAAATATACAGTAAAAATGTCCGTATTTAAAAGAGTTATGTTAATGATAGGCGCCCGAATCCGAAACATCGAATTAAAAAACTGAAAATAGCATTTTGTAGAGGAGAAAAATTTGCTATAGAATTGAAAATTGTATTTTCCTCTACCGGCTTAAATAAGTTAAGAAAATATTAAAAACCCTTTTCCAAAATTTCGAATAATTTTGAAAATCTCGGAAATTATGTTTTATTAAGTTTCTCTTCCGCATTTTGTTTGTCCCTGAATTCCGCAACCTTGCTCAGAATTTGTTTCAGCCTGTGTAGTACACAATTACATTACCTTTTTAATTTATCTTGAACTTCGTTTTCTTTATTATTCATATAAATATAAATTGAATATCGTAATTTTATTTGGTTTATTTGGTTTATAACAATTTATTTTTATTCAATAATTATTTTTGTTGCTAAGTTAATAAGATACCTGTAACAAACTTAGAAGTTCGTTGGGAATAAAGAATTTACCTCCAAGTAATTAAAAACGTTTAATATAAAGCTTGAGCGGTTTTTTGCTGACTAGTTTTAATTATGGTCGACTTTTAGGTAGTATGGTTTCTACCTCTCTTAGGGTTGCACTAAATAATAGATATCTCTTTTAATAATTACCAGAAATTTGTAAATATAAAGACCTACAAAAATAAAGTGTTCCTGTAACTACACTTTAAATCATTTTACCCATTTCTTTAAGTACGTTAATATAAACTGGGAACATTAGTGCATACGCCGGTGCATTGTTGTTGGAAGTATAGGAAATCTCATATACATTTCTCCTGACTAAAAGAGTGTTTGTTATACTTTGAGGATAGCCTACTGTACACTTTCGTGTTTGCTTTTTTTCATTGTCTTCATTGCTCAATCCTGCACTCATCTAAAATGTCTGCTGGCCTATCACAGAATATAATAGTTAACACAGTTTGTGTCCCATTGATCAGTGGCGTAACAGGACAACGTAGGGTCCTGGTGCCGAATCGTAAAACCAGGCCTCTTCCCCTCTCTATAATAAGTACATACAAATAAAAAAAATTTGGGAGATTTCATAAATCGCAAAAAATATTGCAATCTTGTTTTAACATTTGTTTTAATAGTTCAGCAAATCGGATAGGTATCACAGAAATGTGAAATAAGGTTATATATCAACCCTAATATATTCCATATAAACTATTCTAAATAAACTTAACAAAAAAAGAAACAAATATGCAAAACAACATTCTAAAGTATAATAATAATTCTAATTACACCGACTTACGATTGGGGGGGACGTGGGAAAAAGTGACGACAAAAAGTCCTCTCTTCCATATTGCAGAAACTTATCCCCTCCTTCAATATAATAATATATAAAAATTACCTACTTATTGATAAAACGCAAGAAGGAATAGTATATATACGATTTTTGTTGCAGCGAGGTGGCGTTGGGTCCTTTTTTCGATGAGTCCTAGTTCCGGGCCTCACGGGCCTAATGGGTAATGCGGCCCTGTCCAAAGCAAATAGCAAATAACTTAAAATCAACTATCAGTTCATTAATATTTTTGCATCTTCGCTCCCTATTCCCCGTAGAAATTTTGTTCGATTGATCTCTACCGACATAAAACGCTCCGCCCCGACAGAAATGAATCTGCTAGGGAAGGCCAAGTAAAAATAAAAGGCTGTTTGCCTGATTGGTGCGCTTTAAGGTCTATACCAAAGTTTACTGAATATAATATTAGTTCCCGCACTTCGACGAAAATTCTGATCTACCTATACCATTCCCCTCGCCGCAGCTGGTTCTCGGCAGTCCACCGTTTTCAGTTGTGAGAGACGCTTGTGTGTACACAGTGGATTTTGTTTACGATTAACATATTGTCAGTTGTTTGTACGTGGTAGACCAATAAAATGCCCGTCGAATATTGTTCCGCGGATAGTTGTTTTTCATAACGTGGAGGTGGATTATCGTTTATGCGGTGTCTAAAGGATGAACCAAGGTAGGCACCTACCTACTTTTGGAATATAAAATTATAACATTATAATTTTTGTGCAATTTTAAAAATATTAAAAAATAATATTAAATTATAATTTAAATTGAAATATAATAATATCTCTGCATATGTCAAGCTTGGAAGACGCATTTAGGGTTTACTGGGGACCACAAATATGCAGACATTAATTCTGAGTTGTGCTACCAAAAAATTAGGATTTGCAGCCGTCATTTTACGGACGAAAGCTTTATGTCACCTTTAAAACAACGCCTCCAGTACAATGCGATTCCCACATTATACCTATCCAAGGCAACGACAAGTAAGTTTATAAGGATTATTGTATATAAAATAATTATGACGTATGTTAAAAATAAATACGAATACTAAATTAAAATAAATAAATAGATAAATAGGTGCGCGCTTAATTGGTATATTTAAAAAGTAGCTAAAATTTGGGAGGTAATATCTCCAGTGTGTCTGATTTTTCCGGAAAAAATCCGAAAAACTAGTTTCTAAGGAATTTGTTTCATAAATAGTGTATGAGCGCTACTGGTTTTAAAAATCCGAGCCGAAAACGAGGATTTTTACTTCCCTCGTAAAAGGGAAGTATTGTAATACTGAATACACCCTCCGAGATTTTTTCAGATATTTACGTTTCAGGGGGTCTCTAGATACCAACAAACATGTTTTCTCCATTTCGTCGGTCTCTGTCCATTCGCGGTATAACTAGAAAACTAGGTACTTATCCCATTGTCTTCAAATTTTGGTCAACAATTAATGGTCATTATGAGATAATCTGGTAACATTTTGGTGAAAATCCAAAAGGGTTGTAAAAATGGCGGCCAAGTAAATTGTTAAAACTAAAAAAACTACACCTCAAAATTTGCACAAAAATCAAGTGTTACGTAATAATCGACGGGTAGAACTTTAGTACGAATCCGAGATGGCGTAGCAAAATGGCGACCTAATAAAATATTTAAGTAAGAATTGATTTTGGTATAGAAGTTAACTATTAAAATTGTGAAACGAATATAAGATGGCGGAACAAAATCGTGTTTAAATTATTACTTCTATATCTCTAAGAGATGGAAAAATATAATATCGGCAAAAAGAATTTTTTTTTTTCGCTAAATTGATTTAAAACGACCCAAAAGTGTAAAAACACAATTTCGGCGAAATCTATTTTCTGTCTGTCTGTTAGTTTATGTGATACATTTCAAAGGAATATTGTGCTATCGAGTTTAAATTTGGTATATAGGTAGAAACCCATATGGTATTGAGTAAAATCGGTTGAGAAGAAAGGAGTGAAATGGGAGAATGAATTTCAAAATTTCAGGTAAATTGGATAATTAGTTTTTTTGGTAATAATTTTTTAACGTTTCCCTAGGCCGCCATCTTGTTCCGGCATATTGGATTTTTACCAAAATATTACCAGGTCATCCCCATATGAGCCTTCATTTTTGTCGAAAATTTGAATTTGAGTCTGATGATTATTTTTTAAGTTATGCCGCGAACTCACAGACCGACGGAATTGATAAAACATATTTTTTGGCAGCTAAAACGCGAAGATATGTAAAACCTGCTAGGGTGATTTGTTGAGATTACAAAAATTTTATTTGACCGCCATTTTGTTCCGCCATCTTAATTTGGTACCACAGTTTTACTAGTTCATTTCTATATTACAATTAGTTATGGCACACAATTTGAAATTAGTACATTAAGTAGTTTTTGCAGGCTGAATTTTTTAATATTTTATTAAGCCGCCATTTAGTTCCGCCATCTTGTATTCGTACCAAAACATTACCAGTTGATTCCTACATAATTCTGGATTTTTGTACAAATTTGATAATTAGTTTTTTAGTTGCTAATTTTTTTAATGTTTCATTAGGCCGCCATCTTGTTCCGGCATGGATTTTTATCGAAATATTACCAGGTCCCATATGAGCCTCAGTTTTTGACTAAAATTTTAAGTCAATCTGATGAGTAGTTTTTAAGCTATGCTGCGAACTGACAGACAGACAAACATACCGACAGACGGACTTGATAAAACATATTTTTGGCATCTAGGGACGCCAAAACGCGAATATATGTAAAACCTGAGAGGGTGATTTTTCAGATTACAAAAATTTTATGTGGCCGCCATTTTGTTCCGGTATCTTGAATTAGTACCACACATTTACTAGTTCCTCTCTATCCTACAATTAGTTATGGCACACAATTTGAAATCAGTTCATTCAGTAGCTTTTCAAGCTGAATTTTTAAATATTTTATTAAGCCGCCATTTTGTTCCGCCATCAAGTTGATTCCTAGATAATACTTGATTTTTGTGCAGAATTTGAGATAAATTGGATAAGCACTTTCTTAGCAATAATTTTTTTAACATTTCACTAGGCCACCATTTTGTTTTGCCATATTGGATTTTTACCAAAATGTTACCAGGTCATCCCCATATGTCCCTTAATTTTTGACCAAAATTTGAAGTCAATCGGGTGAGTCAGTTTTATTACTTAAAATCTTATTTACAGAATGAACCATTACAGGTTATAGCAAATATACAGGTAACTAATAATAATTATCCCACAGCCTGGCTGCTTTTAACCGAAAGGTATGAAAACGAACGTTTAATTCTTTACAACTATATTAAGGCTTTGTTTGATAGTCCTAACCTAATCAAATAGTCACTTTCTGATTTGCGAACTTTGTATGATTTATTTAATAAAAACTTAAGGTCTTTAAAAAGTTTGGGACAAAACACCGACAATTGGGACACGCTAATAGTTTACCTAATAGTAAATAAATTTGACGGGGTTACGCGCAGGGAATGGCAATCCCACCAAACGAGTGTACTACCAACCTTTTCTGATGTTTGTTCATTTTTAGAGTCGAAATGTGAATTGTTGGAAAAATTAGAGACACCAAAAACGGAGGTAAGGATTTCTAATAAATCAGATAACAAAGTAAGGGTGCATACGGTGGTAACAGATGGTAAGTTTTCTTGTTACCACTGCAAAAAGAACCATTCCATTTACAAATATTTTGCCTTTAAGCATTTGGATGTCAACGCTAGAAACGCTGCTGTACAGAAATTAAAGCTTTGTAACAATTGTTTTAATAATTCTCATACCCAAAATTGTCCTACCGAACATTGTTGTCGTTTTTGCGGAGAAAAACATAATTGCCTTTTACAAAGTCTCGAGGATACCCATGCGGATCAGCTTAGTAGGCCTTTAAGTCCGCAGCCAACGCCGGCCGGGGTCTAAGACGTAACTAACAGCTGATTCGGACCGAACGACGGTGGCGACGGCATCCAGTTATGCGCAAGGCGGGTATGCAGTGTTGTCGGTTTTACCGACTGCAAAGGTTCGAATTTTAGATTATGATGGAAATGCTTTTATGCTTGTAAGGGTATTGTTGGATCCTGTGTCTCAAAGTAATTTTGTTACAGAGAGTTTGGCCAATAAATTACGTTTGCATCGTTCTTGTGTTAACTTTGAGATTGTGGTAGTAGGAGAAGCGTTTTCAGCTAATATAAACTTGAAGGTTAATCTTACGATTAAGTCAAATACAAATAATTATATCCAGGATATTCCTTGTTTAGTCATTACAAAAATAATTCAAGCTTTGCCTACAGTATCATTTGATATTTTTAATTGGCAAATTCCGGAGCATTTGAGACTTGCTGACGATACGTTTAATATACGAGGTCCTAATCGATATTTTATTAGGTGTTGACATTTTCTATATGATATTATATATGAAACAAATTTGTAATCCAGGTATGCCTGTGCTGCAGAAAACAAAATTTGGCTGGATTGTCGGCGGTTGTTTTGACTTCTCTTTTTTGTCGGGAAAAAAGGAAGTTAAGTCTTGTCTTTCATTGGAGCAGTCCATAAATAAGAACCTAATGAAATTTTGGGAAATAGAGGAAAGCTGTGGTACTGTTAAGGCTTTTTCAGAATCTGAGCAATTTTGTGAAAATCATTTTGTAAAAAACTACAAGCGGGCTCCGGATGGTCGTTTTGTAGTAAAATTTCCATTTAAGGAAAATATTCAGGATTTAGGAGTATCTAAGGATGCAGCACTAAAAAGGTTGTATCTTCTGGAAAAGCGTCTAAACAAAGATGTGGGTTCAAAAAAATGAGTATATTGGGTTTATACGAATATAAAGATTTGGGTCACATGACCAAGATGGACACTTTTCTGCTGATTCACGCATCACGCGGTAGCCAAGGAGACCAGCTTGACCACGAGGGTTAGAGTTGTTTATGACGCTTCTTCCAAAAGTGACACTGGTGTGTCTTTGAATGATATACAGCATGTGGGCCCCACTATACAGAGCGATTTGTTTACAATTCTTGTACATTTTAGAATTTTTCCATATATCATTAATGCGGACATTTCAAAAATGTACCGCCAAATTTTAATAGACCCTAGTGAACGCTGTTACCAAAGAATTTTATGAAAAAATTTGGATGATTCTCAATCGAAGGTTGAATGCTACGAACTCAATACGGTTACATATGGTTGTGCATCTTCGTCGTTTTTGGCAGTACGGTGTTTAAAGCAGTTGGCCTTAGATTATCAATCAGAGTATCCCAAGGCTTCTGAGGTTATTCTAAACTGTTTCTATTTAGATGATTCACTAACAGGTGCATCTTAGGTTGATTAATTGTTACAACTTCAAAAAGACATAACTATATTCTGTCTGCTTCCAACTTAGAAAATGGCTGTCAAATAATCAAAAACTCTTAAATAAAATTGAAGTCGATTATAATTTGTCATCAAGTGTACTTCATTTGGGCGACGGAGATCAGAATAAAACTCTGGGAATATTTTGGAACTTTGCTTCCGATACTATCCATTATTCAATCAATGATTTTAATTTTAAAAATCATGTTAATAAAAGAATGATATTATCTATCATCAGTCAAATATTTGATCTCTTGGGCCTTTTTGGACCAGTTATTGTAGTCGCGAAACTTATTTTACAATGTCTTTGACAGGAACACCTATCATGGGATGAAAAGGTTTCCACCTCTGTTTCAAGAAAATGGTTAGATTTTTTTAGGGGCTTAGCAATTTTATGGTGGGTGGGTCTATATGGTTTGTTTTTTTGATAATGTGTAGGTCTCATCTGGTCTTTTTGTTCAAAATCACGAGTGGCGCCAATAAAAAACATTAGTTTGCCCCGACTAGAGCTTTGCGTTGCAGTCCTAACAGCTAAACTGGTCGAAAAGATAAAGGTTTCTTTAAGTATTAAGGTCGATAAGATTTTTTATTGGACAGACTCCACCAATTCATTATGTTGGATACGGAGATGTCCTAGCCGTTGGCAAACCTTTGTTGCCAACAGGGTTATGCAAATTCAAAATTTGTCAAGTCCAAATCACTGGTTCCTTATAAAATCGGAAGAGAATCCCGCTGATTGTCTGTCACGAGAATGCCCGAGGAAAAAACTGTTTCCTACTCTGCGTTCTTAATCGTTTTTCTTCTTTGCTAAGATTTCAACGAGTTTTTGCGTATTGTTTAAGGTTTATTCGGCGTGTAAGATATAAGGAGAAATCTATGGGTCCACTTACTGCTTCAGAATTATTAGATAGTTAGCTTTGCGTAACAATAAAAATTTAAGTAATTCAAGTGGTCTCTTGTGCTTAAAGCCTTTTATGGATGAAACAAGTTTGCTTCGAGTTGGGGGAAGAATCAATAGTGCAAATATATCGTTCGATCAAAAACACCCAATAGTTTTACATAAGAAGCATCATCTCACTAACTTAGTTATGAACTAGGAACATATTAAGCTGTTACATTGTGGTCTCCAACAACTGTTGTATACTGTTCGCCAATGTTTTTGGTCTATTTGTTCCTATATCTGTTGTTTGGCGGTGTGTCAAGTGTTTTAAGGCAAAGCCAATTCCCACAAATTATAGTATGGGCGACCTTCTGTATATATATATATATATATATATATATATATATATATATATATATATATATATATATATATATATATATATATATATATATATATACTATGAACTTCATAGTGGTGGTGATGACATCACCCGAGTTGTTACCGTTAGGTATAGTGATGGTACCATCTGTAAATGCGCAGTGTCAAAGGCACGCACACCTTGCCTATAGACTAATATTTTTTGAATATTAGTTTATAATAGTTTACTAACAGCGGTAACCGCGCGCTTTCACCTTACTACGAAAGAAAAGAACAATAATAAAATAAAATTGTTAAAGTCTCGGTCATTTATATCATTTTTCTTATAAAATAATAGAGCAGCATTAGTTAAAGTACAGAATTTTATTTATTTATCATATAGTCCACCTATTAGCCTAACCACAAGTGCTATGATTTTTAACCTTGTAGGCACGATGCGCGCTGAATCCTTAAAAAGTATTAAAATTGTATAATTTAGAAATATGCATAAATACAAAAGAGTTGATAAACATTCAATTTTTCATTTTGTCTATTTGTTTTAAAGACGATCAGAAAATTAGCATATGATTTTATATCGGTTACCATGCTATTTTCTTTCATCATAAATAAAATAGCAATGCATGTACTATCATTTTGAACACATTATCAGTTGAAAAGTAACTTCACTATTGTTAATTATTAGAACGAGTCTTACCTGAAGAAGATTCTTGATCGAGTTCACACTCTCCATTCGTACTTTTGAAGCTGGAACTACGCAAGATCAAACCTGCTTTTGGGTAGGTTGTTTGCCGTTCACTCTTCAAAGATTCGACTAGAATAAGTGAATTTTTTAGTTAGTCATTTGTGGTTTATTTATTCGTAAGTACAGTTCTCACACGTAATCTCACAATCATCTACAACTTTACTATTTATTTAAATTTTTGATATGTTCAGGATGCGGTCCCTGAGTACCTGCTGCTGCTATTACAGAACAGTAGTATTGGTTTAACCAGTTATACAGAGCGTGACGTGTACAGATACAGATTGGTTTAACAACTTATACAGAGCTCAGTAATGACCTGCACAGAAAAAGAAATGTTTTATGCTTTATTTTAAATTGAAATACTATTCGCCATATCTCTATCTGGATTTTCAAGGCTCAGTTGATGATAAAATTTAATTTGATTTACTTTTCAATTTTAATTAATTTTTCTTTGCTTTCTGTTGGGTTTGTAATTTTAGTTGAAAGGTAAATGGCATTTATTTAATTTAGTTTTATCAGATATCTAGTGGCGTACGAGGCATAAAATTATATACATAGTTTTTTACTTAAAATTCGAAAGGCTGTTTCCTAAAGGGGGGATTTCAAAATTTGGCAGGAAGTGTTTATTTGATAGGGTAAAATGTAAATTATTTACGACTAAAAAAATTATTTACGGCCAAGAAAAACAAAAATATTGTACGAACTTTGAAAGTCTCAGATTTCAAAAGTACGAAGATATTTTTGTTATTTGCACCAAGTTGATTATTAATTTTTAGCGAGCGACAGAAAAAAAAAATAAGAAAATTGAATATTTAATAATTAATTTGCTCTCATTGTTTTGAAAAATCATCCTATAGGAATGTTTTCGCTTTTCTATGCCCTTTTAGGGTATTTTTGTTTTTGTCGAAAACCTGAACCGTTTCGCCACCAGAAGGCGTTCAATGAACCCTTGTTTTTGACCCAAAAACTAGGTTTAAAAAAATACTTCTCAAACTTTGATCTTGCCCATTTTCAATAGGCTTCATGAGACCGTAAATCAGAACGTTTCCTACAAGTTTTAAATCGATATTTTAATTTTTTCGACAGTTATCGTGTTTCGTGGGAAATTCTAAAAAACACAAAAAACATGTCTTTTTTCATTGATAGGCGAAAAACCAAAAATTATGTGAAGATCCGTTTGGTACTGTTCGAGAGATCCGAAGGTGCTCTAAAAATGTGTCAAATTTTAAAAGTTTATCTGAAAGCGTTTCCGAGATATAGCGACCGAAAGGTAAAAATGTATCAAAAGTACGTTCTGACACGCCGCGGATGAACAGGCTTTTTGTATCCTGGCAAAGACATAATAAACTCTCATCAACTCGAGAATTTACAACAAAGTATATGTCAGGTCGTAATGTTCTGCCTACTTTTTATGTTATTTTTTTATATTTTTTCGTAGACCATAACTATACGGCTAAGATTTGAATAACACTCAACACATTTCTACATATTTAACAGACTGTTACCGTACTGCTAAAAAATGATGTGGCAAATGTATTTGATAGAATACCTAACTAACTCGCTAGAAAGACAAACTTATACATGCAAAACTTTTGTGTGTTTATGTTTTCAACAAGAATTAAGATATTAACTTGTGGTTTTCGGTCTTCTCTAGCACTGGGTATGAAGTTTATGTCACAGAAAAGCGCAAATATAGCGGACTTCAACAAATCTGTTTTACAGAATGATATGTAACATTGTAAATTCCTTTGAGTTTTCTTAAACGACGACTGTTCAAGATGATATATTTTTGTGTTCAATTCCTGGTTATTTTTTAATTTTCTTTTGGTTTCAATATACAGGGTGTTTTCAGCATATTGTAAATTTTTTGAACATGTTTTTTTCACCAGTATGGATTAAGCAATTGTTTCTTACGACAATTATGATCAAGAGTAATGCCTCTAAATATTTGCCCATGACTGTTGTACCATGAGGGTTGGCAAAACTTAGCACCACCATTATATTTAGAAAAACCTGTTTTGCTATTTTTTCTTTGCTTCATAAAAGGAAAGTATTTGCTTTAAACTAATCTTCGTGTTACGTCAAACGCCAACTCTTTCAGATCCATTAAATTTTATATAGGTTTAAGTGATGATAGACCTATTTGCCGAAAGTTTTTCAGCATTTAAAATTTCCCTTATATTTGAACTGTCAAATTATTAATTTCCCTTCGTTTAGTGCATTATTTCACACCTCTGCGTGTCTTACATACCCCTGTATTTCCGACATTAGCGACCAGATTAGTTTAAACTTTCGGTGGTACGTATAGATTTAAAATTTGATTGTTTGACACACTCAACATTGATATCGCTCATCGGCGAGCGTACCTAGGTACCGAAAGTTCGAATTTCTAGCTAAGATAACCGTTTAAAGTACCCACTAAATTTACAAAACCATTTGTTTGATTCTCTTTACCTTACCTTATGTTAGTTAGCTATTGTTTGCATAGTCCATATATTAGTTTACTTTACCTTATAACCACAGTCTTCAAATAGATATTAGATTTACCTTGTCTCAGCTTGGTTCAGATTTGAAGAAACTTGCTTTCCAAATTGTATCTAAGATGACATATCAAATCGATCATTTAAAAATAGTTGCTTTTTTGATGAACCCACTTTTGAAAAGGTTACATGTGATATAGATGCAGAAATTTATTCGCTATAATAGAATAACACTTAAGCATACTAAGTGTTGCTTATAGCGCATCATATAAATATTATTTATATACCTTTTACATATCTAAGGATGTTGTATATTAGTAGGGATCTTAGTTCAGTGTTATAGCTTCAGTTCTGATTTATTATTGCAAGAGAACTTCTATATTAGTAGTTTTCGCGTTTGCTTACACCTTACAATCAATCTAAGTATCACTTCGTCTAAATGTCACTTTATTGAAGTAATACATGTACAGTTTTTGTTAATAATTAACCTTTAAGGATTTTACTCGCAAGTTGTTCACTTTCATCCTGGATCCGGTTTGTTGCCATAAGTTAGGCAACTAACAAATTAAAAGCCGTTAACCAGATGCATCTTGCAATGTTGTCATTTCCCCTCCCTAAAATCTCAGTATAAGTCGAATAAGTTGTCACCAATGTTTTTCTTCAAAAAGTCTGATTTTCTGCATGGCATGGTCTGATATTTATCAGATTGTAAACTGTAATTTTTAATTAAAATATTGTTTAATATTTATTGCGAAAATTAAATGGTCATAGGGATAATTAAACCCTATAAAATCAAAACAGAAAAAAAGGTAAAGTAAAGAGTGAGTCTTATTTCAAGTATTTTTATTATTACTTCATTTTATACTATTTATATTTATACTCGTTTATTAATTTATTGTACTTAGGGCCAGTTTCACAATATGTGGGACCAAAAAGTCTGGGTTAGTAGCTATATTGTTGTGACCCCATTATTTAATAGTCATTTTATTTGTGAATAGTCTTAAGTATTATATATTCATTAGTCTAGAGATAGTTTGACACGTAAATGCAATATTTAGACATACATTATATTTCGGCGGAACCTTCCGACAAAAGCTGCTTTAATGGTCGTTTATTGCAAGGGAAATTCTAAGTAAACAATATGTATTTTAAATTCTACTTCAAATTCTATTTTATGCACGTTCTTCCGCCCCAAATATTATTATACCCGAAAAAACCTATCATAAACTCATTTACACTATGTCGATAAAGCTTGGGAAGGTTCAGCTATAAAAACATTAAAAGAAACCATTGTAGTACAGTAAGCAGTGGCGTAGCAAATACTCCCCAAATTACTTTTATAGACACCTTTTTTAATCAATTTTACAGATACGCCACTGCATCTCAAATTAGGGAATTCATATAAAAATAAGTTCTAGGTAGTCAGTATAGAGCAGGTCAGTCATTATGTCAGTACTATATTGTCAGTAGAATTAAGTCAGTAGACACAGTAAGAGTAAAGATTTGTTAGAAGTAAGAAGTGTCCCTCTTGTACAGAAGATAATAGAGAGATTTGAAACAAGTTGAAGTGTTTACATTTACTACCAGTGCTAATACAAAATACTAAAATTATTAAATCATAACAGTGGTGGCATTCGGCGAGTAATAAAAATATTAAAATATAACAATATATTCAATTGAAAATTCACCTTCTGAACTATAGAAACCATAGTAAATAACCATAACCCAATGGTTACCAACACATTTGTTAGATATGTGTCTCGCAGTTTGCAAACAAGATACCTGCTATTTCATTTTAGGTATTTAACTCAGAGGTGATATCACGATTGACAATATATAATTTTATTTTTATGCAAAATGGTAAAATTTTATTTAAAAAATAACAATAGGGTAAAGGAGATATGAAGAAAGTATCGAAGAGGGCTTACGGACTCCATCATTAAATAACACAACAAAAACAAATAATAGACTAGAAGAAACACGAATTCTAGGCAACGGAAAAAGAAGACATGAAAGAAATGAAGAAAGGGTCTTAGCTATATTATTATACTCCCAAGATTGAAGATTCTTAATTTCCGATTATATGCAAAGTTTAAAATATAGAAGAATTAATATGTTGACTTACGGAATAGTTCAAAGAAGTTAAAACATTTTAAGTATAGACTTAGATACGAGAAATCCAGTTCGGGGGGGCTAAACCCGCCAAAACCAATTTAAACTAAAAAAAGCATGCCTGTTTTTAATTATTGCTACACCGATATTTCAACGTAGATTAAAGTAAAAAAGTCGCGTTTCCTCAAGATGTTTCGTCTTTCAGAAAAACGAAATTAATTACTGAAATTTTCAGCAATTTTTTAAGGATTTTCCGACAATATTACAATAATTTGAGATTTTCAAAATAGATACACATTTAGGATTTTGGTCTACTTTAATATCCTCGTCGGTTTTTTTTTAGGTCCCTAAGACGTACCATGAGTCGCCCAAAGGGTCTGAACTGACCTTCTTTAAATTTTCCTTATTGAAAAAAAGTTCACATGCGATCGCTCAAAAACAATAAGCTGATGGGCTTTATAGAATTTTCCGAGGAGTATCGTAGACGTAACTCAAGCCGGTCATCAGTTTTCGAAAATAAACTTTTTTTTTCACATAGTTTCAAGTTTATTGCCTCACAGCGCGGTGGTAGAAGCGTTCGCCGTCAAGTGCTTTGGATAGTCGTATAACCACGTGTACTAAAAATATACCAACATTCAGCCCCCTACCTGCAATCGTTTAAAAACGAAGACTATGCAAACGTAATCAAAAAACACGTTTTGGCAAATATATTTCATGTAGCACAATCCTCGGCACAACCTTAAGGGCTGAGCTGTGATTATAATAAACCAGTTATGCAAGTGCAACAAAATATTACAAAACAGTTGCAAATGAAACTAGTTGGTTGGTTGTTTTGTCAATATCTGCTAAAATCTTACAGGTAGCGCAATTATGAAAATGTCTCGGAAAATGTAAAAAACTAATATAAGGATACCCTGAGCACGTATGACCCTGGTGATTTTTCCTAAATACAAAAATTTATTTTTACTTTCTCGGAATTCTAAACAATCTGATGATGAACATCAAATAAACACCTTAGAAATTATGATATTGCTTTATATTTTGCTAGATATTTGGGATCACTGGAAATCTTCAAATGCCTAAAACTTTTAATTTTTTTTCTAAAAAGTTTTCCATTTTTTGGGTATTTTAAATATTCCTCACTCGCAAAATGGGTTTTTTTCTGAAGTAATTTTTTTAGTCAAAGGTAAGTTCACAATCTTCCCATTCGTTATATTGGTCATTTGTTTTGTGTACGAGAAGAGAAGAACTTCTAAGTTGAGTGAAAATGGATCACGCGGAGAAAGCTCCAGCAGGTTATACTTGTAAGCTACTGCATATGCTCAGTTTGCATGTAAAAACTAATTATCACATCTTGTAGCCTTGTGCCCTTTCAAATTCATTATTCAAATTTATTTCTAGATTACAATAATTAAAGTAATAATTTGTATTGGAATTATTATAAATTGGGACTCGGGGCGCATTCATAATTTCAGATTTTTCTTTTGACAGGAGATCTTAATGAAAGAATAAATAAACTATAATTTTTGATCGATTTGCCTCAGAAATTTTGGAATTTAAGAAAAAAATCACTAGGTACATTTCTGTTTAGAATCTCCTCAACTTCATTTTTTATTTGCTCACTTTGAAATATTTTGGCAGAAAACAGTTTCTAGAAACTTGCTTGCACTCCCAGACTGTCTAGCATGTAAGTTTTCGCTAGTTCAAAAGAGCCCTCAAAAGGCTAGAATTTCAAATAATTGGACTGCTTCTTAATTTCTTCTGAGGTTCCAGTTAAAAAGGCACTAGTAAGCAGAACCACTACGGAACTGCTAATCAGCAGTTATAGACATTCTACTTACTAGTATTAGATTAAATTATAAAAAAAAACAAAATATTTTTAGATTTTCAGGAGGGGGGGTAGTCCAGACCCGATGGATCTCCCACTGGCTACGTGTCTGTATAGATCATATAAAATTATGCTAGTTCAAAAGCTTAGTGCCAATCAAAAAGAAAGGAGATTTACTTTTGTTTCAAATATTAACGAGAGAATACAAGTTACTAATTTACTTCATTATAAGGTTTGTACAGGCTTATCAAATTCTCAACTTCGAAAATGTTTAATAGGCGAAATGTTTCTGTTTGGTCAGATGAAAAGAATAAATAAACTATAATGGATAATAAAAAAAAATAAACTATGGCTTTTGGAATTTAAGAAAAAAATCACTAGGTACATTTCTGTTTAGAATCTCCTCAACTTCATTTTTTATTTGCTCACTTTGAAATATTTTGGCAAAACAGTTTCTAGAAACTTGCTTGCACTCCCAGACTGTCTAGCATGTAAGTTTTCGCTAGTTCAAAAGAGCCCTCAAAAGGCTAGAATTTCAAATAATTGGACTGCTTCTTAATTTCTTCTGAGGTTCCAGTTAAAAAGGCACTACAAGTTACTAATTTACTTCATTATAAGGTTTGTACAGGCGTATCAAATTCTCAACTTCGAAAATGTTTAATAGGCGAAATGTTTCTGTTTGGTCAGATGAAAACGCCCTTTCAGTTGAAAACATTGCTTTTTCAAAGTCGTAATACCAGTCTTCCGGTTCGTCTCTTCGAAGGCAGACCTCTGTGTTATTAACATAAGTGGTTCCACGTGTTCGGTTTTGCTGCTTTATTTCGGGGGGAAGCGGGAGACTCAAACGCTCAGAGTGGAAACTAACGACCCCGCTAGAAAGGGAGCAGACGCTGTGAACGTGTGAGGCCTAGTTGTTCCTGTATTCTATCCCGTTCGTCTGCCGCAGTTCTACATAGAATATTAGCGTAATGGCCGCTATGTGGCGGGAGTGGGAGGGGTAAGGGGATAGCTTGAAAGAAAAGGTTATCTCGTGAGACCAGTAGTACTCTCAAGGGGCAGCCAAGATGCATTAGAAAAGTTTTTAAAGAAAGACATATTTAAAGATTTTGAAATACACGGGGTGACCGGGAGCTCAGAGCTCGCCATCCGGACATCCCACCGATAACGTCCCCAAACCGGAATAAGGTGTATCTCGCTCCGAGGGTCGCCGGATAAAGCGAGTAAGCCCCGGACGGGGAGCAATCTGGCAAGTTGCGAAGTGCAGTGCCAAAAACATATATTGGAATTAAAAATTCTACGACCATTGTTTTTTCGAGGACCATTAACAGGGGAGTGTCATTTTAATTTTTTAGAGAATAAAATCGAAGATTTACTCAACAAATTGCATCACGAACAAAGTAGACTTATATGGCAGTAGGATGGAGCATTCCCATACTATACGTGAGTATATCGAATGGATTAGTAGACATAGAACGGTAACGTTAGATTGGCCTTCAAGTATCCTACACCTCACACCTGTAGATACATTCATTTGGGGTCATTTAAAAAACGTCGTATACAGAAATCAGAATAAAAATAATAAAGAACCTCAAAAGAAAGGGAGAAATAAAATAACAAATATGAACGAAAGTAATGCTGAAAGTATTATAAATACGTTTCAGAAGCAGAGAAGAATGTAAGAAATGTGCGAAAAATTAAGTTGCAAGTATTTTTTTTAGTACCTATTTATTGGCAATGTCAACATTTTTTCTATTCATGTTCTAATTCATTTGTTATTGGTTATAATCACTTGTTATTTTTTCAAAATATGTAATAAAAATAAAATTTTATTCTTTTTTGGAATAAATCATTTTGCATAAAAATAAAATTATAAATTCCTAGGGACTAAAGTATAATTGTCAATCTTGACGTTATTTTTGACTTGAAATTTAGCAGGTAACTTGTTTGCGAGCTGGACATACTTATTTATGTGAAATAAAATTGAAATTAAAATATTTCAAATATGGCTGTAACCGCATAGGGTATGTCATGCAAAATAAGTCTAAAACTTTTCGTTCCTAAATACTATAACACCCAATTCAAAATAAGCGAGAAATAAAAAAAATCAATCTTTCATACTATATCTATTTTATTTGATGATCAATTGGTTCGCTGAGTGATAAAATTATTATTTGTAGAGAATAAAATCATTTAATGTTATCAACACTCATGATGATTCATAATTATCGATAAAAGAGACTAGAAAATATATTCCTATTAAGGTATTCTAATGCACTTTTTTAGTTAATTACAAATCAAACACCAAATTTTAAGGCAATATCGGCAGAAGAATTTAGGGCGGTCTCCTTATTGTCAGTGATGTCTATTTCCAAATTAGAGGACCCTTAAAAAACTGTAACCTAAAAAATCCGCCAGAATTTTTATTTGGCCGTTATATTTGTAACATAGTTCCTAAAAAAAAAACGATTCCCAGAAAACTACCGATAACAATATATTTATATTTTATAAACTGGGGAATTAAATAAGCCGCTTACACGTAAATTTCTGGTTTTGGAAACAACTCTTTCATTGGGACCCCTTTTACTATGTTAACATGATTTTTATTAACTATAGATATATTTAAAATCATTAGCACAGTATGTATATATTCTCCATAAAAAATAAAACAGTAAAATAGGAACAATTATTTGTTTCACTAGCAGGAAAAAAGCTATCAAAAATTTGCGTCACAAGTTGCATCATCAAACCGCTGCACCAATCTGAATTTTATTGGTTTATTAGGTTGACGCGATTTACGAACGGTGATTTAGAGTATTTTAATCTGTTTGAACTGATATATTAGTAGGTTTAATGTAATTTAGCTAGAATTAATGACGAGTTCTAAGGTTGAAACTGATTTCCAACTGATTTTTGACCTGTGAACTGAAATCTAAATGACTGACTTAAGATATATTATGATTTAAACCGATTTTTGTTCGAGGTGTACACTGTTTTGCACGAACCGGCCCTTGTGACCATGTTAAACAAGAAAAAGTGGTAACCTACGTGTGCAAAGGAAGTGATGAAACTCCCTTTATGTGTTATATGTTGTTCCTAAACTTGTACACATTTTAAATGTTCTAAATCTATTTAGGGCATATCGGAATTTAATCAGTACATATTTTAAAATAAAACCCAGGAACATCCATTAGATTTGCGAAACATTAAAATCTCGGTTTGATTATAGTTAAATCTTTAAGATTTTATCATTATACGCAATATAGCGATAAAATCACATGCTAATTTTATCACTATGGCGCATGGTGCTTTGAGATTACTGTTCCCTCATTTATACAATAATAAAAAAATAATATGTGAAACTCTGGTAGTCTGACATTTTAATTATTTGTTTCTAGTTTATGGACCATGACTCCAAAATAATTGCTCTCGTTTTGTTTTTGTTATAAGATAATATGAGCATATAGTTAAAATAGATGAAAGAAGAGACATTCAGAACATATTATTGAGCTATATTTCAGCATGGTGTAATAAAGGTCCTGATAAAACGAAAATTATAAATCAAGGTGATTTTCGAAGGTTAAGCTATTTCGTAAACAGTAATTTCAATTGTTCCCAAAAAACCGGACAGAATAGCATTAATCGACACATAGTGGTGAGAGATTATAGATTATATAATCAAAAATTAAAAGATTCAAAATTTCCTTTGGTAAATATTACCGAAATTCTAGAATCCTTATATGGTGAAGTTTATCTCACGCATCGCAGTTTAGCATAAGGATATTAACACTTAGAGCTTGATCGTGAAAGTAGGCCCTGTTCAGCTTTTGCAAAAGACAGAGGACAATTTTAAATGAAGCGATTGTCAATGGGTATGAAAGTTAGTTCTATTGATGTAGACTCCAAAATACTTTGCATTTTCAAGATTGATGACGGTAGCAATGGCGGGTCTTAATTATGAAGCACGTTTCGTTTACTCAGACGATTCGATATTTTTTGCACATTCCTTACAGAAACATAATCAACATTTAACTAAAATACTTAAACGACTTAGACAAGTAAATCTTAAACTCAATCCTAAGAAATGTGAATTTTTGAAAAGGGAAATCTTTGAGGACATTTAATTCCATCTGAAGGTGTCACGTGATCCTGATAAAAA
This sequence comes from Kuschelorhynchus macadamiae, assembly GCA_030620095.1. NCBI lineage: Eukaryota > Metazoa > Arthropoda > Insecta > Coleoptera > Curculionidae > Kuschelorhynchus > Kuschelorhynchus macadamiae. Next base: position 393,088 of record JAUTXW010003267.1, read on the forward strand.
ACCAGGATTATTTCTCAATTTTCCAAGAAATTTTCATGAAACAAAATTTCGTTGAATTTGCAAATTACCACATTAAATTTATTAAAAATTTTCGTGGAAATTGTTTATCCCTTAAAGAAATTACCGAGAGTTTTCAAGTGATCCGAAAAACCTCAAATTTCGTTCGAAACTTTAAAGCAGGCTCTTATTAGTCCACCCTTGTTACAGTATGCGATACTTTCCAAGAGATAATCAGTTTATTTAAATGGGTTCGTGTTAAGCGCAGTACTCTCAAACGCAAATGATAGACATATTGCATTGGCTTTCACAAATATTGGCAGATCGATATAATTTTGGCAGAAAATTTTAATATCACCATCGTCTCCGAATGTACTCAAGATTAATGTTTCTACTAGACTCAAAAAAATTAGATTAACTTTAGAGAAATAGGATTTTTTTTCAGTCCATTATGTGTTCTGATAATGTTACAGTGGTGCTTTGACGTTTGTGTGTATGATGCGAAAATATTAAAGCGGATATTTTGTCACGTGTGTGTATAGACTCAAACGAATTAAAAGGAGTATTATCACTATTAGTAGAGTGAGTGCAATCACGCGTGCACGTAAATAACTCAATAAAATCCAATATGAGAGGTAGTAATAATTCTATAGAAAAGGGGATTGATCACTGTTGATGTTGATGTAGTGCGGGACACGAAAGAAAACCGGGCGGAGTCAATCGGTTTAGGAAAGTCGGCACAAGAAACCAGTGATGTCCCGTCGTTCTTTAAATAATATGGTACTCCTTTTTGACTATACGCACTTCAGATAATTAAAAAATGTAGCTATGCTTAATGAACCTTTATCTATATTTGTTTTCTTTCGTGTACAGCACTTCTATATCTCTTTTGTGTTGCAAAAACGGCAAACTTTCGAATTTTAAAATGATTTAATTTTTATTTTTCTTGATCGATTTACCTATAAATATATTTTTTCTTGAGTTCTGTCATTAACGGTTCCCGGGCTACTGCCTACGTCCACTATTATTGGACCCCCAGTATAGTGATACACACAGATTTTACAAGGGCAGCCAGCATCAGATCCAGTGAACGAGATTTATCAAAATTTTAATTTATGCAGTTCGACTTTGGGCTACTCGGGTATGCCAAAAGTGGCCGTGTGTCTCCGTTTGTCGTATTACTTTATACAGGGGCCGTCATTGTGAAGTACTATACATGGCGTTTCCTAATTGCGTGCTGTTAAAGGGGGTGTTTTTATGTTCTAAAAGTCTTAACTTTTGAGATACAGGGTGGTAAAGTTTAAAAAGAAAACATTTTTTTTATCCCAATTCTGATGCTATTGTAGATAACTGCATGAAATTTGATGCACGTCTTCTATGCACTAAGGAGCATATGGATTAACGCAGGTTAACTACATATGCGCGCTACTGGTAGAAATTTCAAAAATTGATTGTTAATAAAAAATGCTCTTTTAGGCATAAAAGACGTGTATCAAATTTCACACAGTTATTTATCTATAACAGCATCTCAATTAGGATTTTAAAAAAATGTTTTTTTAAAACCCTGTATCTCCAAAGTTAAGACTTTTAGGTTCATATTAAACTCTTTTTCTTAAAAAGGTCCAAGAATCACCCCCCCTTTAATGTTAGCCCGCACTTAGGAAACGCCCTATATAGTACTTCACAATGACGCCCCCTGTACAAAGTAATATGATAGACGGAGACAAACGGTCGCTTTGGCATACCCGAATAGCCCAAAGTCGAACTGCATAAGTTAAAATTTTGATAAATCTTGTTCACTGGATTCAGTGCTGGCTCGCCTACTATAACTACATTGATGTGTTAATTTTGGAAAAATATGAGTTCTGTAGTTTTTCAAATATTAATTGCAATATTATATATTTTTTGACACCCGGTATTGAACAGAAAATTAATTATTTTGAAGCAGTTTATTGACAGCTACTTTATGAAATATATGAAAAAACTAAACCATTTCTGAGGTTGACGGCTGTGATTATAATGGTTCGATTCCTTCTAGATCGTTGTCTTCCTCTGAAAATGATGAGGTTTCATCGTCACTACTTGAAGATCCCAGTGTGATAACTAAATCATCAATAACCATTTCAATTTTGCCATCTACTTCCCAGTATTTATCTTCAATAGAACGAACATGTTTAACATACGATTTCCAATTTTCAGCCGATATTGAGTCAATCGGTTCTAATGTTATTTTATTTAAATCTTTAATTGAAAGTCCACCGGTGTTGCGCTCTCGAATATATTTTTTTACTCCTGCCCATGCAAGTTCAATAGGGTTGAGGTCGCACATGTATGGAGGCAGCCTTAAAGGTGTATGACCGAGGTTACGTAAAAGACCGTCAATTTTATACATTTTTTCTCTAGGCTTGTTGGCTGATATTACTTCATATAATTGATATTTTCTCCATGTTGGATCACATACAAGATTGTTCGATTTAAGCCACGATATCATATGAGCTTTTGTAGAGTATTTAGTTGGCACTTTATCTTCTACATGAGAATGATAAGACGCATTATCCATTACTGATTTGGGAGGAATGTTAGGTAGAAGCTTCTCGAGCAACCACTTTTCAAAATTATCTCTATTCATCTGACCATGATAGTCTCCAGTTGTTAGTCCCGAGAGAAAAACTAAAGCAGCACCTGGAACAAATCCAGCTTCTGAACCATCATAAACTATAATAAAGCGACTATTAGAGCGGATTCCCTGAACAACACCTCTAATACTTTCACTTTGCCAGCATTTGTTCACTGTCATATCATTATCTACCCAGGTTTCGTCTAGATACACAATATTGCATCCTTTTTGCCTATATTGCCTTACAGTTGATAAATATTTCAACAAAACCATTTTATCGTAAAAGCCGATTTAAGGTTTTATACCCGTACGGAAAATCTAGTTTGTTCTTTACAGCACGAAGTAGGGGTTTGCAGGTTGGAACCTTCTTCAAGTTTATATAAAAATCCTCTATTGTTGGTCGAATTACTTGAAAATCACTATCGTCAATTTTATCATTGTATGATAATCGGGGTCTTTTTCTACCAGGAGATTTTAAAGGTGAAGTAGAACATGAGCGATCATTATGTTCTCTTTGAATTTTTCTTACACTACTTTCCAAAACACCAGTGTGAAATGCAGCGCGTTCTGTTCGATTTTGAATTGGAATAGTCAAACTATTATTCAGCTTCTCTAGTACAGGCCTCTATAACGCACGCAATAACATCACGTGCACCGCTTCGAATTGTTTTTCCTCGTTTGCTCGCCATCGTTACTTCAAAGTAATAATTCAAATTGAACGCAACGCATTTATATAAAAATCAAAACAAAGTCATTTGTAGAAAATTTCATTTAACGTTACGTTATTCATGTGTGATATGTAACAGGCGAAGGAACTGAATTTTTATCTAGTACATTGAAATAATCTTACAAACTGCTTTATATTAACCAGTTAAATTCCAATGCATATAATGACCCATGCGCTTAAAAAGACGTACAGTATTGATGAGTAACAAAAATGGCGCCTTCTGATATACACCAGTTGACTGCTAAGTTAAATATATTGAATAAATCGGAACTTACTGAAATAATTGTGTGTAGAAAAATATCTGAAAAGTCCTTACTTGAAGTATATTATCTCAAAACAGTGTGAAAATTGTGGTGAGAGCCGTTCAGGTAATATTGATCCTGTTGATTTGGACACTCTCGACGACACAGAATGTCAAACCACGCTTTACATTCGCCGCAGAGCCCTACTAGAGAGCAAAAGATATGAGTTTAACACAGTAGATAAGTTATTCTGTGACTTGGAAGCTAGAAATAATTTAGAACAAATAAATACATTGCTATAATCCTACGTTTCCCGTTATGATTTAGTAAATGCTTTAAATTCTATCATAAATTCCAACGCAGACGGTAACGCAAACTTTAACCCGCCCCAGTTGGTAAAACAGAAAGCTACTCTATCGTCCGTGTCTAACTGCCACGTGAAAACCACAAAATCTATTGATAGTGATAGAAGGGTATTTATAAATTTATAAGTAGGAATGGCTATAAAAGGTGCAATGACTTCTGTTTTTTCGGCAGGTGACTCAGATAGCAGCGGAAACAAATATCAACTGGAACCTACTTTTGGGAATCATCACCCTAAAAGTAAACCAATAATTGGTACTAGGCAGAGTACTAGCCATGCAATTAAAGTTGTATCTAAATCAGGGTTCCTCCACATTTATAGGTTCCACCCTGATACGACTGTGGCTGGTTTACAAGGACACTTAAAAAGTGTTGCTCCTGATATCGATTTCAAATGTGAAGCTTGGATCAAAAAAGAAAATACAATGTCAAAATATCATTTCCTATAAACGACGTCAAGCGGGTGTATGATGAGAATATACAGCCTGAAAGAGTAGCGGTTCGTCGTTTCAGATTTAGCAAGCAGAATTTTGCAGAAGAGGGGCAGGATTTACCGAAGAAATAACGTCTTCTCGCCCGTTTTGCAAGGAATACCTGGCGAACTCTATTGCTATTTTTCATTTAAATGCACAATGTTTAAATACTATGATTAACTAGTTGCTGTTATTTTTAGACAGTAATATTTTTGATATACTTTGTTTCAACAACTATTTCAACCTGGCCAATTTTAATCTGATTAAATTATTTTTGTAGGTCTGACACTACGGTGGCACATCCATTTTTGAACGTGATGCGATTGCTGCTATGCCTTTAAATTCGAAGCCTTTCTCTCAAGAAGTACTTGCCGAGTTTTGTGGAATCTTGTTGAAGTCTATAAAAATTATAGTTTATTGTTTGTATAGATCTTACCTGGGAATTTCTGGAATGTTTTGAGGAAGCTCTAAATTTTTTAAATACTGTCTCTAACAAAATTGTTATTTTGGAGGAATTTTAATACTGGTTTTCGAATGCAGCAATACTCCAAAAATCTTATTGAATTGATACATTTAATCAGCTCATACGGTTTGCATGTTACCTTGTCCGATTTTACAAGAATTGCTCTGGGCTCAGTGAGTTGTATAGATAATATCCTAACAAATGTCAATTTTGAAAATTATGTAACTAAAATCGTTGATTCGTGTTTATCAGACCACTTGGGTCAGGTCATTCATTTGAACGAAATTCTTAGGAGAAATCTAGTGCAGATAAAAATTCGGGACATTTCCAAGTGAAACCTTTACATTTTTAATTTATCTTTGCAGAAATCTAACTGGGATATATTTAATTCGGAGGATCGTAATGTAAATGTTTTAATGAATTATCTCATCGATGAATTTACCAAGCTAATACAGATGCATTTGCCTTTTAAAACTATTACGTCCCTCTGGGTGGTTTAATGATGGCTTACGTAATCACTGACGTATGCTCTACGACTTAAAAATTTTAGCCGATACCACCAAATCTTCCTTGGACTTGGAGATTTAAGGATTTTCGATATTTTTATCGCCAGGGGATCGATCTTGCAAAAGTGACCACTTACAAATATTTTTCAATAAATTCTAACAATAAATCAAAAAACACATGCAAACTTATAGTACTAATAATAATGACGCTTTGTGCAGTATTGACTGCGAAACTTTCATTAATTATATTTTTGTACTATTTCTAGTACAATTTTAAACTCCTTGTCAACCACTAACACTGACCATCTTTAATACGTCAGTAAGATATCTCGATCGATGTCCTCTTTTTTTTACCAGTATCCGAATTCGTCGTAGCTGATTCAATAAATAAATTTAAAAATTACAATTGCTGGGATATTTATGACTTAAATACCAAAATAATTAAGCATTCTTTAAAGACTGTAACTCTTGTTGATGGTAATTATAAACGAATGCTTTGAGAAAGGTGAATTTCCTGATGCGCTTAAAATAAGTAAGGTGGTGCCAATTTTTAAAAAGGGAGATGTTGACCTAATTGATAATTATAGACCGATCTGAATCGTACCCTTACCTGGAAAGTTAACTGAGGCAATATTAAGAGATACTTGTATCCTTTTTAAACAGATTTAAAATATTAGTCGATAGCCAGTTTGGTTTTGTGGGTAGTCGAGGGCCTTGATAGGGGTGAGTTGCGGTCTGTTGTACTGTGCGGCCTCAGGAAGGCCTTTCATTCTATACTTTTAAACAAATTGAAATTTTTGGGCATAGCTGGCCCTTCTCTTGAACTAATTAGATCTTACTTATTAAACCGAACTCAGGGCGTTTGTGACAAGGACTCGCTTTCGCGGAGGCAATCTATCGCAAATGGGGTACATCAAGGTTCTATCCTCGGATCACTATTTTTTATTATTTACATTAATGATTTCAGTGCCAATATTTTACCAAGTCGGAGCGTGCTTTATGCTTATGATGCTACTCATCTGATTTCAGCTGCGGTGGCTTGCCAACTCGAAGAAAATACTTCTCGCGCTTTGGGAAATGCTGACAACTGGTTTAACAGTAATAGGCTCAAATTAAATTGTAACAAAACTCAAAAGATTAACTTTAGTTTTAATAATAATATAGTAAAAGGAAATTGCATAAAGCTTCTAAGAGTTATTATAGACGACGGGTTAAAATAGCATCATCACATTGAAGATTTATGTAAACAAACAGATTTATTTGTTAAGGCAACTTAAAAAATCTTTTAATTTGGAAATTCTTCTTTCTGTGTACTTTACTAATATCCATTCTCTGATCAGCTACTTAAACGGTTGCCTGGTGTGGGTCAGCGTGGTTTGAGAAAGCATTTAAACCTCAAAAAACAGCCGTAAGGACAATCGAGGGTGTTGGTCCTTTAATTTCTTGTAGACCGTTATTTATTTAATATAAGATTATGTAACTTCCGTGCCTTTTTATCTACCAGGCAGTCCTTGAAATTCATCGTAACTCTAAACTAAAATCTAACTATGATTACAGTCCCGTTCCTTGGATGTCTTACTGTTGCCTTGCAAACTCAGCACGTAATTCCTAAAATTTTAAGTTGTTTGATAAAGTTGGCAATAGTGTCAAATTAATAAACTATGCCCATTTTAAACACAGAATTAAGAACTTTTTGTTTTTATACGTGTTTCTATTCTGTTGAAGAATATTTGGAGGCGCCACCTTTAATATAATTTCCGACATAGTTTGTTCTTGTTTGTTATTGTAATTGTTTTTTTTTTACTTCAGTTAAGTTTTAGTGTATTATGTAATATCGCTGTATTACTTTTGTATATTTTATTGACTGCAGCTCTCTGACTTGCATCAAACATGTATTGGTAACGTTCTCAAATAAATATGTCTGTTTGTGTCTATTTCTACGCATACACACTTCGGTGCATAACGACGTATGCAACTGTCGAAAGGTATTAACGATTGGAGCTTTGGTTCCCCTATTGGTATCTTTCTTATAATAATACCTTACATACGCCAACATAATAAACACCTTTCGAACTTTTTTTTGGCAAATTCAATAATATTTCATCTAACGATCCAGTATATAATTTTGACGGTTACCCTAAATAACTCAAATCTCGGTTACAAACAGTATAGATTGACGCAAGCAATAATTTAATGATATTAAAACTTAGATGCAAAATCGAGTATGACAAAAATAAATATAGAAACCAAACAGATAATGCCGAAGATATTGTTATAGTCGAATATATGGTAGAACCAATAAGTTAGACAGTTGTTCAAACTTAGTGGTTAAAATTAAAAACAAAAACGTAGAAATACATAACATATAGTAAAACGGTTTTTTAATTAACTTTACAATCACGGAAAAAAATTCAATTTTTTTCTGTTTTTTCGGGGAGTGTGTGTTTGATCTCAAATTTCAAAAGTATGTAGTATGTTGAACCATAAATAGGGAGTTACTTATTGGAATAAATGTCCAGCACAGATTCGCCGCTTGTTGTAATATGTAGCAATATTATATAGTATCATCGGTTTAAGTTAATAATTAAATTAGTCTAAAGTCTAGGCACCATCATTGTGCATTTGATTCGATACGAGTTGTTATAAAGTGTTAATCTAACAACACAATTTCTACGCGTAAGAGTTTTTAAGCATGAAGCTCAAATCAAATAACCTATTCATATCGCAAAATGTCCATCGAAGAGTTATTCAAAATGATAAGCTGGTTTGTATAGGTAAATAAAAATCAACACTTTTTTGTTTCATTATTTCCGTTTTTCGCATCTTCATTATTTTAAGTGTCTATTGGTGGTTTAGAAATTATGCAATTTAGCTTGGCAGCTTTATCAGCGTAACATGTCACTATACTAACCTAAAAGAAAATATTTTGTTTTTATGTTTTTTACCGACATTCTCATATTTTTTTATTAGTAGTTTTTTAAATGTGCATTATTTTTAATTAAACGTTCTTGACGTGTTAATAATATTCATATAAAAAAATCCATGTGGCTATTTTTTTACTATTTCAATATTTCTTTCTAACGATAATTAAAAAACGATAATTTTGCTTTGGCCCATTATGAATAATTTGTTTTTTCATGAAAAGTCAAATATGGCCATGGTACCTATTCTTTGAAAATTGTACAACATTGCTCACATTTGACTATAGTTTGCTTAATTTTTAATATGTTATAAAACTCTTCATGTTACTGACCTGCATTATCAATAAATTTTTTGGAGATTTCTTTCACGGAACCTCGTCGATTAACTTGAGTCGTTTTCGTTGTCGATTTTTCGGATTTGTCGCATATTTCCTGAAAAGAAATGTTATTGGTAAAATATCTATGTAAACCAAATAGATTAACGGGTTTGGTGTATCACTGTGTGCTTTCCAGGTATATAATCTACGTATTGGTAATTTAAAAAATATGTTAGTTATTATTAATTTATTTTCTTTGCAAAATTGTACAAGTTGGTCTCCTCTTTCATTTTTCGCGGCAAGATGAAAGTTCCAACGTTATCTCCATTTTGTCTCTTCCTACCTCCGCGTTCAGGTCTCCCATTATTAGTGTTGGCTCATGTTTTTTAACTGACTTTAAAAGGACTCTATTTGGGCGTAAAACTGTCCGACCGTTTGATCGTCGACTTTGGAGGAGGGAGTATAAACTTGTATTATGTTGATGTCAATTGGTTTAGCGTCAACCTTGATCATTGCCACTCTGTCCAAATAAGGTAAAAAACTTCTTGTAACAGGTTTTATTTGTTTCGAGACAAAAATTAATTGTTTTTAAAAAAACCCCATTTGGGTGTAAAACTGTTCGATCGTTTGACTTCGGAGGTGGGAGAATAGTTTATATTGGTTAGATTGAAAGAGCTTTTAATGAGCTAACATTTAAAAAATTGAGAAATTCGAAGGCTTTGTTTTAGTGAAAACGGTGTGAGAAAAAATTTTTTTAATGGAATGACCTATATTTAAATAACTTAAAAAACTCTTATTTGCCATTTCAGATATTCATAATGTGTTTGCCTTTATTTTAGCCGTTTTTGATATTGCTAATTTCTTATATAATTTTGGACACAAAATAACGACAAATATCACAGTACAATCATTTACAAATAACATGACACCCGTTTTATTATGGTGTAGTTAAATGTCCTCTTTGTCTTTAAAAATTGTATCTGACCAAATAAAAATTTACTTTTGAAAATGTTCCGCGCCTTTTAAATATGTAATAGATAATGTGTTTTTAGAAGAACGTTTGAAAGTTATCACCCTCTTTTATAAGTGCATTGAAAACGTAAGAATGATTCAAAGAAAATATCATATTTTCTTTAAATACTAACCTTAAATCATCTTATTAAAACATTATATAATTATAATAGGCACACCCTACCTTTATATTAAAATGGCATAAATTTATTTAAATATACATTATTTCATTAAAAAAAAAACGATTTTTCCGCCAGAGGGCTCTTATTGAAACTCAAATTGACTTCTAATAATCATTTTCAAATTCTTCAGATAAAATACACCATATGGCTATCAAGGTTTAAAATAATTCGGATACATTTTTTACCTGTGTCGCGAAACGATTGACAGGCCGATAGAAACATGAAAACATATTTTTTGGAATCTAGGGACCTGTAAATGGCTGATTTTTTCACAATTACAATTGTCCTTTTGCGGATATGGTAAAATACACTGGAGGTAATTGCTCCAATTTTAATTTAAATACTAAAACTTAAGCATTCAAAAGCGCAATTACTTTCCCTACAAAAATACTAATAATACCTATCCTAACCTAAGAACGCAAAAATCACACCAGGTGTTTAATTTTCTATATTGTCGATGCTTGTTTTGCATTCTCGACATGCCTCGGTGGACACTAAAATTGGACGTATCGACCCCCAACCCCCCAATACCAGAGTTGTATCCAATGAGTGGAAAGAAATAATTCAATATAACGCTAATAGTTACAACAGGTCGCAAAATAGAATTATGTTAAAATAATTTTAGCTTGTGCATTTGTTTTGTGATAGCTTTATATAAACTTACTTTTTTTTTTTTGGTGAGACTTTGTAATGATGGTGAATCTTTATACCCAAACTTTTGAGTGGTAGTTACACTACTTAGTTTTCCATTTGCTGGCACACTACAGTCTTGTTTCAAATCTCTTGGGTCGGTCGAATATTTCGTAACACTCACTTGTCCCACCGGCTCTTGGTCATTTTCAGAATAATATTCGCTTTGAATAACTGTTCCTTGAACTACAAAAAAAAAATGGATTAAATGGTGAATATGTATTATATGTGTTCAGTAATATTTCCTTTGCTACTGAAAAAAAATACATAAAAATTAAAAATATTCAAATTTTACCATGACGAAAACCAAACGTAAATACGCATTAATAATCTGCCATCAATTATTAATTATTATTATCCAATATGTTTAAACGATTTTGGAAATACATTTTTTCACATTTACTTCACAGTAATTTTACAAAAGAAAACTGGCTAGATAGTGCTTTAATTACTTATACTAATTAAAGTATATTGGTAAATTAATAAAACTTTCGTTGCACCTCATTAGTTCAACAATATTCCTGTCAATCTAATTTGAGGAAAAAGTAAATATTCCCTGAAAGCCCGGAGAGTACAGTCTTTTCATTTTTTAAGAACGTAACTAGACAAAGACAAAATGACGCTATTAGAACAAGTTCGACTGCCAGATAAAAACGGAATTATTTCAGAGATCTTCTGAAGTGACAAGTGTTAATTTGAATTGGTTTACATTTTACCGATTTCAGATTTAAGTCGTATTTCTAAGTTTGTTAAGTTTTTTATTCTGTTCTTCGTTGCTTTAGTTACTTAATAGATTGATCTGTGTCTCTTTGTGTTAATAAATAATATGTCGTTCTGACAGCAAAAATGGCAAAACCTGTCAGCAACTTATCTCGTTTCTTATCAGTTACTTTGAAAGGGTAAACAAATGGTGGGCGTTATCTTTTGTCATTAAATGCCATAAAAGAGGAACGTGCTTTTAATATTATAATGATTCAGTGAGTTTAATAAAATTCCTTAATCGCGTTTCAAATGCACCGAATGTTAACATAAGTACAGTCATTATACTTTAGTAGAGAATGACGTAGTTCTTAGATATTGAGAAAAAGTGATCGCATTATTATTTAAACCACTATACGTTCGGGCTTGTCTCGATTAACTGTTTTAGAAGTTAAACCAAACTTCTGATTGATTTTCATGCAACTGAAAGTAAAACATTGTCAGCTTATTATATGTATACCTCTTGAAAATACATCTATTTTAGCTACTTTGCTGAAATACAAAATAATTAAGATAAATCTGACCAAGCAATATTAGTTTTCTGTCAAAAATGCCATTTTTGTGTTAACTCTAAACTGACTAAATATATGTTTTATAACTACATATTTTGCCAAAAACGCCATAGGTTTTCCGAACTATTTTAAAAATATAGAGGCATCTAATATGTGTAAACTAATTTTCTTAGATGTAAGAAATCTCATTACACCACCCAATGACTGTGTTTTAATATTAAGAGGACGTTTATTTCAGAGCAACAGTTCTAAAGATATTGCTAAAGTGTAAATAGATTTACTTCAAATGGTTTTAAGTCAAAACTTTTTTCAGTTTAATCAATAATTTTTCAGACAAAGTGAAGATTTAGCAATAGACCATTGCTTCTAGCCAATCTTAAGTGAGCTTTTATGAATTAGCTGGAACAAAAAAATAATGAGCAGTTTGTAGGGGAAATGATAAAAAGCTCACCGATTTTCTTAAGTTTGTAAACCAGCTAGCCATGTTGGTGCGTTGTTCTGCAAAAAGTTAATACGAAGGTATAGAAAGAATTCTTCGCGCTCTAATGCATCCAAATTTCTGTTAGCATACTTCGGTAGTTAAAGCTTTTAATTTGGAAAATGTATTTACTATGCTTTGGGTTTTTATATGAATTAGTATAAAATTTTTAATTTTGCCGTTGTATCTATGTATTATGTTATATTTTAGCTTCTAACTCGTTCATTAGGGAATTAATAAATTCTTTACAAATTCTACTGATAAATTGCCGCTTAATTACTTTATTTTTCTTTGCTGTCAGATATTTATTCGGGAAAGTCCACTAATTTAGCCCCTTTGCAATGTTTAAATATTTGATCCCAAATAAGTGCGATTGTAGAAAAAAATCATTATAGAATTCCGTTTTATAAAGTCTTTAAATTGGATTTCGGTTTGGCGATCCTAATTCATAAATATATGGTGGCAAACTACACAATGCAATTTTTTTCGAATTTCATGTCTGCCTCACCTTTTAGAAAACCGGTAAATTTCCTTTACCTGGAACTTCCCTGGTTATGAATATTTCCTTTTATTAAGAATAATGAAGTGTGATTGAAAATTTTTATTCGGCGCCATTTCGTTCAATCATGTTGGATTCCCACCAATATTTTACCAGTTTCTACCAATGTCACACTTGATTTTTGGGCATATAATAACAAATTCAATAAGTAGTTTTTACATTAACATATACCGCCATTTTGTTCGGTCATGTTGAGTTCATACCACAGCTTTACCAGAGTAATTTTTTCACGATTACAAATATTTTATTTAGCCGCTTGAATTAGTACCACAGTTTTACTAGTTCATCTGTATACACAATTTGAAATCAGTGCCTTAAGTAGTTTCTCAGGCTAAATTTTAAAATATTTTCCTAAGCCGCCATTTTAATCCGCCATCTTGAATTCGTTTTTCGAATTTTACCAGTTGATTCCTATAGCATATTTGATTTTTGTGCAAAATTTGAGATAAATTGGATAAGCCGTTTTTAGTAATATTTTTTTAAGCATATTGGATTTTTACCAACATTTTACCAGGTCATCCCCATATGATCCTTAATTTTAGACCAAAATTTGAGGTCAATCGGGCAAGTAGTTTTTAAGCTAAGCCGTGAACTGGCAGACACCGACAGACGACCCGATGGAATCCATAAAACATGTTTTTTGGCATCTAGGGACGCTAAAATGTGAAGATATGTAAAATTTGAGAGGGCGAATTTTTCACGATTACAAATATTTTATTTAGCCGCCATTTTATTACCTAATTTTGAATTAGTACCACACTTTTACTAGTTCATCTGTATACCACAATTATTTATAGTACCGTTGATTCCTACATAATACTTGTTTTTTTGTGCAGAATTTGAGATAAATTTTATATGTAGTTTTTTAGTAATAATTTTCTTATCATTTCCATATTGGATTTTTACCAAAATATTACCAGGTCATCCACATATGACCTTTAATTTTTTATCAAAATTTTAAGTCAATCGGGTAAGTATTTTTTTAGCTATGCCGCGAACGGACAGACCGACAGACAGACAGACCAACGGAATTGAGAAAATACGACGTCTAGGGATCCAGGATCCAACGTAAAGATCTGAAAAAATCACGGAGGGAGATTTTTTCACGATTACAACATTTCGCCTTTAGGAGGGAGGGGTTTTGAATAATTGTCTTAGTATCAGAAAAAATAAAATTATTCCAAAATCAACTTTTCTGGATATCTAAATAATACTTATTCAGAATCGTTCTCAAAACTGGGTATTACAAGAGCATTAATGTATTGTTTAACTGCTTAAAACAAAAGTATACAGGATGTAACATAAATATGGTTTTATTCCTGTTCAAGATAATTCTTCTAAATTTGACCCCTAAGCACGTTTCCTTAATTTAGAATCGCTCCAGAAAAAACTTTGCGATGTTTTCTAAAATACAAAAAATGTTCTTGGAGTCTTCAACTAAAATACCGAAACGGCTTTTTTTATTATTTTCATTATTTTAAGTGTTATTCAGGTACAGGTTGCTGATATCCAAAAAAGTATTTCAATTTTTTTGATACTACGACAATTAATCAATCTTTCAAATTGGTTTTTCATTTTGACCTACTGACATCCCCCCAAATAAAAATCACCAAAAATCGTTTTTTTTTTAAATGGGTCAGACATGAAATCTGAAAAAAAATGTATTGTTTACCTCCCCGTATTTATGAATTAGGATCGCTAAATCAAAATCCAATTCAAAGCACTTATAAACCATAAAATAGTCTCTCTTCTGTCGAAAATCGCACTTAAATATCGTTTAAAATTTTCGAGATATTAATGTTTAAAAATAGCCCAAAATTTTCCATTATGCGTTTCGAAGTTTCAGCACTTTATGTTCTTGCCCCTTATTGCATTTATTTCCACACCCTCTTCGTGTCAATTATTGGCAGTTTGTGTTTTCTTAGTAATTTATTTTGCGTGATATTTTGTTCTATAAAATCAAGTTGATGTTTATTGTGCGAAGTTTTGGCTTTTCCACAGTCCTATTTTATCCGTTTGTGTCTCATTTTCAATATTAATTTTAAATAACAATTGTAGGGTGAGTACTGTCTGGCATCCGATGTTCTGTTCACTACTGTCTGCACTAGCATGACATCCGACATGATTATCTAGTTGATTATTATTTTTCAGAACCACATAATGTAGTTTCATATGTTAATTGTACACATTCAGAAACCATTACATTAAAAAAAAACAAAATCAAAACAGCCAATAAACACTGCTGCTAAATTATTTAATCACTGGCGCCGGCGTTGCTCTTCTTGATGTGGAAAATAAAGTAAACTTTGAATTTACCCATAAAACTTTTAGAAATAATGCAGTATAACCAGAATTAATTATTCTTCAGAGAAAAATTTGGAAAAAATGCATTAGATCTGTTATGGATTTGCTTCTCCTATGTTAATGAAAACCTTATTTTGGGTGTAAAAGAATAGCTGTTTAACTTCTTTGATTTGAACAAAATATAAGGATATTTTTAATACACTTTAATAGTAATGTCCTTTCACTGTGATTGCATCGCTTTGATACATACCTGATTGATGACATTGATAAATACAATTAGGCACCATTGTTTGAAACAGGTGAAATAACAGTAATCGCAAAGTCTTTTGAGCATTTTTTACAGGCCATTACGACTTTTTTTTATTATAGTAAGTTTTATTTATATTTAATTTATTTTTATATATGTATAGATTTAATGTATTAACTATAGATGCATACATATAGCTTTTATTTTATGTAATATCTTGTAGTTATTAGAACAAATCACCTGCTTATCAAACACTGCATATTAATATCCTTTAATTGAAAATCTTGTAATAAATTGGAGAAGTGTTATGTAAAACCAGTTGGAGGAAACTATATATGTATATTCTGTTCGGCATTTTATGAGCTACTCTATATCATATTTCAACTTTTATTTATTAAATTATTATTTAGCTCTTTGAGATTTTTTTAAATAAATTAATTTTAAATCCTTTAAAATTATAAACGTGTTACAAATCTTATACTAACAACAAGTTACAAGTTATAACCACCACGTCAATGATTTACAAAAATATTTAATATATCATAAAATCAGCAAAATTTCATTGTTTGTTTTAATGTAATATAGTTTCAGTACAAGTTGGAATTTTATTGATGCAGGTGTGTTCTCGAGGACTGATACAGTCTGTATAAATGTATTTCTATTAATGCAAACAATAGCTGATGAGAATTAAAAGTATTCTAAGCCACTAGCTTCTTTCAACGCGTATTAATTATAGAATATCACATTTTGGCCCTGTATATCAAAAACTAGTTGGATGATTAATTTCTGGCCATGAGAGTTGTTGACCCAGACGTCGAGAACTGAAACAATAGATTTTTAGAAAAATGAAGTCTCCAATCGAACACGAAACGGAAAGTTTTGAAAATGCCAGATGCGATTTTGGCAAAATGTTAGTAAAATTGTTCTTTTTAAAAAGAGAGTAGTAAACCCGGAATGAACACATATAGTAGTTTTCGATCCCCGAAGGACTGGAAGTTTCCTGATTTAAAATAATAATATTTTAACAAAAATAAAAATTCCACGTTTTGAAACCATTAAAATTTGGTGAACTCTAGCAGTTCTAACCATTCCATTTTATTTTAACTTGTCAGTTTGTAACAGAACCATAAGCCTAACAAATTATCGAAAAAAAAGTGAATTGATAAAAAGCGGGTTTCTAAAGATTTGCAAAACGACACGAAATAAATATATACAAAGAATGAATCTTTTATAATGGAAAATTAGACATTTTTGTTTTGTAAGCTTACGAATTTTAATACACGTCAAAACAGATGGTTTTTAATAATGAGGTAAATTAGTATAATTTTAATTGCATTCTTGCAAAAATGTCTTATTTTTTATGTTCACAGCATAGAAATTCTCATTTGTGTACCTTTTATTTTCTCGTTCTTATTCTGTGCTCTCAAAGCTTTCAGTCCAAATAGAGGTGTACCATTTTCATCTGTAGGTCCTACGCCATAACTGGAAGTAATAATATCGGTTCCCTTTATTTCTTTAGCTGGGCTGGTCCGTATTGTTGATTTTACCGAAGTATTCGTTATAGCACCGGTACCAACTTTTTTTCTTATTGGAGAGACAATTTCTTTAGAATTCCTTAAATTTCGCTGTAGCACCCAGTCTGGCACAGCCTCTTCAATAGTTTTTTTAATAGGTGAAGTTGTTTTTTTTAGAGTAGTAAATATCTTAGAGGAGGTGCTTGTTGTAGTAGTTCTGATACCTTCAGAAATATTTTGCGATGATCGAGGCGTAACATCTGTTAAATTAGCGGCCCTTTTTTCAGGACTTACTTCGCGTTGTCCGCGAATAGGGCTAATACTCTTTCTAGTTGCTTTGTTCCTCGTTGACAGTTCAGTGCTTCTTGTATTAGTGATGTCTGTATGCTGGCAAAGTCCGTTGTCATCTATTTTTCGTTCAGGACTGGTTGTATGTACCTTCGTTGATTGATACTTAGTTGTTTTGTATTTTTTTTCTGGTTCTACTGTTTTATAAGGACTAGAACCTCTACGGGCTATTATTTCTTCAGGAGCTGATTTTCTTTTCGATTTGTATACTTCTAGGCTGCCTTCTGAGGTTAACTTTTTCACTAAGCGAATTTGAGCCCGTACTTTTTTTCGCAGCTCATAACCATGTACCTTTTCGAGCTAAAATAATAAAAAAAAGAAATGAAAATTGTGATTAAATATTTTTTGGTGATTGGGACAAGAATTCAATATTAAGAAAAGTTATGTTCATTTTTTCTGTTATATTTAAAAGGAATAAATTATCGCTTCTGAGGAACTTACATATGAAAGTAATAGCCTTTGTTGCTTTTTAGTCAGTGATGTATTTGCATATTGTTCCTAAGATCTTCGAGAAATTTTGTGAACGTGGTATAGTGCTGAAGTCATACAGTTTCTATGATATAATTAGTTCCCAGAATTAAGAGCGATGTCATTCAAATTGATTAGAAGCTATGCGGTTTGAATATTTCTTCGGAAGAACGGTTCCTACAGGATTGTGAAAGGCATATATATTTAGTGGAAGTATGTATCTTCTGGAGCACCCCCCCCTCTTCCGCCTCTGTCCCATCACCCTGTGGCGTCATTTGACCGTGA
The DNA here is from genome assembly GCA_030620095.1 of Kuschelorhynchus macadamiae. NCBI lineage: Eukaryota > Metazoa > Arthropoda > Insecta > Coleoptera > Curculionidae > Kuschelorhynchus > Kuschelorhynchus macadamiae. The sequence goes on from JAUTXW010003267.1 coordinate 411,071, forward strand.
GGGGGCCCCGCCCACTTGACCTTAGGTTAATTTGACCTTAAAGTTTTCAGCACCCTCCCCCTTCCGTCACTACCCGTCGTCTTGTGAACACCCCTCTCTCTTACGTCCCCGCCCACCACTGTGACGTCATCTGACTTTGAACATGCGCCCCGCCCACTTGACCTTGGGTTCATTTAACCTTGAAATTTTATGTAGGTCAACACCCTCCCCTCTTACGTCCATGTCACCCTCGCCCCTAAGCCCCGCCCTCTTGACCTTGAGATGAGGTTCACTGGTGGGGGGTGCTTGTTATTAAGTGATTTGATGTGACTTTGATATCTTTGTTTGCGTGGGGGGTTTCTGACTTTGAGATGTTTTGAAGGTCCCCTTCCTCTTACGTCCCTATTATAATATAAAAGCAGATATTTACTAATTTAATTTTTTACTATTTTACTAATATATATCGCCGAATGCTCGCGTATACCTTATATATTGGGAACCCCTGGTGAATTTTTAACATCGTATTTTTACGATGGATCACTAGACGAGAATTTGCTAGTGCGAGAGCTTAATAAACAATGCTATCTAAAATCCTTAACTGAGTAATCTGCATACGTCATTTTTGCTTTGCCTTGAACTAGCCGGCGAATCAATAGCTAAAATATGTGTTAGGTATATCAAGTGTTTGAATGTCGGTTACACGAAGATCGTTACTTAATAATTAAATGACTATGCCTTTCTATTACATTTTTGTGTATTAATATTGAAATGTTTACATGTCACAAACTTGTGCGCATGCGTTAGCCTTATGCAAAATCCAAATTATAAGATATTTCGGAATTACATTACGCAACCATGTTTTCCATAGAAAATTTATAAAACTGATAGATTTCTGTATCAATCGATGTAAGTTCTTATCCGCGCCGAATTCTTAAATTTTAAAATTCTATACGATTCCATTATCATTGGACTCTTTTGAATCGCCTCTTTTTATGGTTTTTAATGCACAATGTACATCTTTTATGGTTGAGATTTGGAATCAACTTATATATTTTGCTGAGCCCTTTAGTGATTTAATATTTTTTCAAAATTGCTTAGGATGCTTACATATTAATTATCATACTGAAAGAGGTTTACAGGTGTAGTTAGTTACTCAGAGAAATGCAGTTACCATGAAACTGATATAAAGCTTGGATTTGATTTTAATAGTACAATCTAATATCAATATCACGTAGGATAGTTTAGGGATAGGACTTGACCAATACCCAGCGTTGCCAGGTCCAAATCTTTTTTGATGTTTATCAGTTTTATGGAAAACTTATATTTTCTTATGTGTTAATAAACGATGTATTGCAAGTGTTGTTTTATTTTTTATTTTAACATGAATTTTCCCATTTAGTTTTTACAACTTATAAGGTCAAATTGTTTGGCATTGAGATGTAATTGCCCAATGACTTTTAAATGACCTTAAGAATGTTTTGATCCTCGATTTTTTTAAGTTGAAATACGGAAAAATCGTTTAATTTTCGCTCTTTTAAAAAATTGGGTCGAAAACGGTTAGAAAGTCCTTTTTTGACATTTACTGTCGATTTAGACTTTTAATTTCTTATGTATTAATAAACGGGTGGGATGAAATGGGAGCAATCCTATATGGTCACAAAATGGTAGCCTAGTGAAATGTTAAAAATTATTACTAAAAAATTACTTATCCAATTTATCTCAAATTTTGCACAGCTGGTAAAGTTTTGGTACGAATCCAAAATGACGAAACAAAATGGCTGCTTAATAAATATTTAAAAATTCAGATTGAAAAACTACTTAATAGATTGATTTCAAATTTGGCACAAGAATTAAGGGTGGTACAGGGATAAACTGGTAAAATTATGGTACGAATTGAAAATGGCTATCAAATAATGTATTTTGTACTCTTGAAAAAGCTTCAGGTTTTATAAATCTTCACGCTCTAACGTCCATTTTTCCCGAAGATTTTGTTTTTTAGTTCTTTGAGATTTTTTTGAAAGTGAAAGTGAAAGTGTTTTAAGGTATACTATATTCGAGTTTTGACTTTTAATACCCTTATTACAATTTTTTTTAATTGTTGTATTATAATTAAAAAAGCTTATTAAATAAAAATGTAATAAGGGAGTTGTTAGAAACAAAATTTGGAATCATAGATTCCTCACACATTTATTTCTAATTAGATATAGGTGGTGTTGTTATTGAAAGGTATGATATCCACGTAAGCATCTTGAGCTATGACAATCAGTACTCGTACTTCTAAATCATTTTGGAGTCGATGACCGAGAAGAATATATTAAATATTTTGAGGATTCAACCAATTTATCTGTAGGAGCACATATTTGTGAAAAATATGTATACGGATGTATTTCCTTGGAAACCTTTTGTTCAGAAATGCTCGAGGAGGGTCTAAAGGAATTTTTAAGTAAAATTCCATATATTTAAAATGATATTGCGGAGAAATATCAATTATATGAAGACTTGGGTGTACACGAAGTAGCTGAGAAAAAATAACTAGAGGTAGATCTACTAAAACATCCTCAAAGCAGTAACAATGGCGACCAGAGTGATGTAAAGAATTATGCATTTCCTGAAAGCAGTACCAACGACGGTCACTGTGGTACTGACACAGTCGATAAAATGGATGTAGATTAGAAAAGCAAATAAATACTGTGAAAAAGACAATGTTCATAACAAGTTTTAATTGTATTTTTTGCAAATAAAATATTACTAATATTACATTTCATTTCCCTTATTTTCAACAGTTTTTACTTTACATTTCTACTTCTTACATTACAACTGATAAATTTGGTCGACAAAAAGTTAATAAAAAAATACTAACATTACCTAGTTCTCCAGGAATTGGCTTTAAATTTACTGTTGATCATCAATATGACACTCAAGGAAAATCTTTAACTAACTCGCAGAGTCTTCGAAAGGTAGTGTAGTATTGTAACCCGAGACTATTTCCTTCAAGAAATTCAGAAGCTTCGGCTTTTAAAGTTTAAGTGCGGAGCTTGAGCATCATGAGACACAAATAGGAATGTTAGAAATTGAGCTGCTGTTACGTCGGAAGAGGGCAGAGGGCAGAGGACTGTCGACAAAAGCTGGGTCACAGCAGCAATTTAGTATAAATATGTATAAAATGTGCACATTTAAGTAATTTTAGGTGTATATATGTATGGTTAGCAGGTTAATTTTGTTTTAAGTATTTAAATCTGTAAAATTTATTATTATAAATTAATGTGTTTACTTAAACCCTCAAAAAGAACCGTAGGACGTATCTCGATATATCAATAAAGTTTTATTCCCATAAGCTCAATACATACACACTCAAAAACGAAGTAGTGACAACCTCCTTGAAATGTAGTTTTACGCATTAAAATTTTAGTTAAACAATGCTGTCTATTGACTTTATATGATATACAGGAAAAAAGTTAAAAATGTTTACCTCTGTAGGTACTCAAAAAAAAATTAAAAAAGAAAATAAAAAAAAATTATTTGGGAAATAATATACGTGTTAAGCTTCGTTATGTACTTATGCACTTTAAGGTTGAATCGGTATATCTTATCTGCGAAAAATCGAGTTTTTTCATACCATAGTAACTAATTTTGTTTTCTGTGCGAATTTAACTTGATGGAACAAAAATAATGCTCTAATAAAAAATTTTGGAAAATTAGTGTAAAAAAGATTAAATTATGCTCAAAGATCAGGAAAAAAACAATATTTAAAAAGACAGTGTAAATGTTTACTAAATGACTATTGAAAGCATATAATCGATATAACAACACATATATGCTTTAAAAACATGTTTTTAAAGCATATTTTTGTCTATAAAAATTAAAAAACTAAAAACTACTTATCCAGTTTTCCTGAATTTTTGCACATAAATCAAATATTAACTAATAACATTTTGGTATGAATCTATCTCTAAGTATTAAAATCTAATCTAATCTAAAGTATTAAAACAAAACAGTTGAAATTATTATGTTAATTTCAAAATTTGTACAAGAAATAAGTGTTATATAGAGATAAACCGGTAAAATTGTGGTAGGTACGAATCGAAGATGGCGCCAAATACTCGTAAATGCTACGAAATTAAATGTTTAACAAAAATTCACATTCAAATTGTAAAATTTGACTCTCACCGTAAAGTTTAAAATAATTGACTTTGGTAAAAAATTGTAGTTCACGTATTAATCTCTTTTATATTGAAAATAATAAATCAAGTAGTCGCGCTCTATATATATCCGTGGACTCCTGTTTTCATTTTTTTTAACTAAAACTACACCTTGTATTTGACTTTCTAGAACCAATATTTAAATTTGTAGCCGATTGTACAACAGCAAAGCGATATTAGTCGTTTTATACACCACACACAACCCTAGCTTTCATAAAAATGTCTCAACTTTTAAGGGTTAAAACAAAAAAAATCTAAAATTTGACTCTCACCGTAAATTTGTTGCGCTGACCATTTCAAGGGTATAAAAAGTGCAGGGTTACCAGAGACGTGCGGTGACATTTGGGACAAAGGAAGCAATTTTTCAAAACATATCTATTTGTAATGTAGTTATAGTCTTCTATCTTTTTTTTTTGTAAATTTATCTATAATTTCGTCGTAGAAACACGGTTGCTGTTAAATTGTTTCCATCGCCAACAGGAACACATGCGAAAGACGATCTTGTCCTGTCAAATTCCGCAAAAACCTAAGTCTTTATTCGTTTAAGCGCAGAATAACTACGTTCTACCCAAGCACTAGTAGGTATCTGGAATGTGCAACACTTACTTAATTTAACTACCTATCTCTGAATATGCGTTTGTTAAATCTATTTCTTTTAAAAAAAGCCTAATACTCACTAATAGCTGTTACTTTCGAACGTAACTCTCTAACTAACGTAGACTCTCCTCAAGCATTTCTGAATAAAAGGTATCCAAGGTAATACATCCATATACATATTTTTCACAAATATCATCGACTCCAAACTGACTTAAAAGTATGATTACTGATTGTCATAGCTCAAGATGCGTATGTGGGAATCATACCTTTCAATATAAACATCACCCATATCTAATTAGAAATGAATGTGTGAGGAATCTATGATTCCGAAGTTTGTTTCTAACAACTCCCTTATTACATTTATTATTTAATAAACTTTTTTAATTATAATCCAACAATGGTAGCTTTAATGTTAAATATTATTATACCAAAACACCAAAATTTAATATCGACCTTGTATTATCACCGGCAAACCCTCGCGAGCTGTGTCCTAATTAAGTGAAAGTGAATTTATCTAACGTATTCAAATTCTCGACTATGTCTAATGTAAGTTTTGGTAGAAATGTTTGAAAAGTTTGATTATGGGTTTTATCATATGTACTAGAATAGTTTCCCCAAAACGTGTTGTCATTAACTTAATTTTTTTAATAATATATACTTTTCCCACCGTTAATGATGTTATGACTCTCCTTTCACCATCTTCATTAAGCGTTTTATTAATTTCAACAATTGTTTGCTTTGAAATACTCCTTTAAAAAATGTAATATGGGTATTAAAAGTCAAAACTCGAATATAGTATACCTTAAAACACTTTCGCACAAAACGATATTTCTATTTATAAGCGGGTTGTAACTGCAAATGATTCGTGTTTGAATATGCGGTTTTGTATACTAACCAAGCCTTTTATATAAGGTCGAACACCCCCTGCCCACATAAAAACCAAAGCATCACCTAATAACAAACACCCCCCACCAACCGATCAACCACATCTCAAAGTCAAATAACTTGACCTTCGAAACACCTTTTCATAGTCAGACAATTCGACCTTCAAAACATCTCAGGGTCAAATATAAGAAGCACCCCCCACCAACCAGCCACATCTCAAGGTCAATTTAAAGTCAGACAATTTGCCCTACAAAACATCCTGAAAGACTTCTTAAAGTCAAATGACAAGGGCATCTCAACGTTAAATAACAAGGACCCCGACCAGTCAAGCACATCTCCCAAGGCCAAGTGGGCGGAGATACTCAAGGTCAAGTGACGTCACATGGCGTGGGGAACAGGGGCGTAAAAGGGAAGGTGTATGGACCCAAGATCAAGTGGGCGGGGCAACTTGACCTTCAAAATTTCAAAGTCAAGTGGGCGGGGCCCCCCTCAAGGTCAAATGACGTCACAGGGCGGGGGGATAGGGGCGCCAAAGGGGGAAGGGTGACCCCGTATGACGTCACACGCTCGCAATGTCAAACAATATAGCACACGTGCGACATCTCAAGGTCAAACAATTTGACCTTCATAAAAATTATCAAGGTTATTTCGTGTAACAACTCCAAAAAAAATCTCAAAGAATTGAATAACAAATTCTTTGGGAAAAAATGGGCGTTAGAGCGTGAAGATCTATAAAACCTGAAGCTTTTTCAAGAGTACAAAATATATTATTTGGTCGCCATTTTCAATTCGTACCATAATTTGACCAGTTCATTCCTGTACCACCCACAAATTCTTTTGCGAAATTTGAAATCAATCTATTAAGTTGTGTTTCAATCTGAATTTTTAAATATTTATTAAGAAGACATTTTGTTGCGTAATTTTAAATTCATACCAAAGCTTTACCAGCTGTACAAAATATGAGATAAATTGGATAAGTAATTTTTTAATAATAATTTTTAACATCTCACTAGGCTACCACTTTGTGACCATATTGGATTGCTCCCATTTCACCCCACTCGTTTATTAATACATAAGAAAATAAAAGTCGAGTAAACGTCAAAAAGGGATATTTTTATAAAACTTTTTAACCGTTTTCGACCTATTTTTTTAAAAGAGCAAAAATTAAACGTTTTTCCCGTATCTCATCAACTCGACAACAAAAAATCGACGTTCAAAACATTCTCAAGGTTTTTTAAAATTCAATGACCAATTTCATCTCAATGTCAAACAATTTGACCTTCAAAACTTATAGGTTAAATGGACCCAATGTTAACTGGAAGGGTCGTAAGTGGGACGCGTTTATTTCAGATCTCAGGGTCAAATGAATGTCAAATGATTTCGTGTCATATAAGCTTAATTAGAATTATTTATAATTGAACATTATATTTACCAAATATAATCATAATTAAAGTAAAGTAATTCTTAAAGTAAAAAACGTTATGTATGTTAAGTTAATTCTAGCGATTTTATATATTTAAAATTAGGTTAAGGTAAAATACATTTTTCCTAGCATTATACATTTTATTTCAGTTATAAGTTGTAAAAACTAAATGGGAAAATTCATGTTAAGATAAAAAATAAAACAACACTTCGTTCGTTCGTTAACACATAAGAAAATAAAAGTTTCCCATAAAACCGATAGGGAGCCAGGTAAACATCAAAAAAGATTTTTTATCGAACTTTCATTCGTCGTTTTGGACTTGGCAACGGTGGGAATCGGTCAAAAAAGTCCTGCCCCTAAACTGTCCTGCGTGATATTGATATTACATTGTACTACAAAAATCAAATCACAGCTTTATTTCAGTTTCATAGTAATTTCATTTCTCTGAGTAACTAACTACATCAGTAAACCTCTTTCAGTTTGATAATTAATACGTAAACACCCTAAGCAATTTTTGAAAAAATATTAAATCACTAAACGGCTCAGCTATATATATATATATATATATATATATATATATATATATATATATATATATATATATATATATATATATATATATATATATGTAACAATAATCAAATATAACAATAATCAAATATCTTAAAAACCACTCAACCGATCTGAACCATATGTGGTAGGCATTACCGAATTCTCTCGACCCTTTGGTGCATACCGCAATGTTGTCAGATCTTCAGTTTTTCGGCAAACTAACCTTACTTTTTTTTTTTTTTCAAATCAAATGATATGTTTTTTAATTACTCTTGGGTTATGAGTTCCGCCACAGGTGGCTATATGCTGCTCCGTGGTAATAGAGTATGAATCCGGGCGAAGATTTCAGATGTTCTCTTGGTAATCAGAAAAGTCGGTTTTGCTTCTGTTGGTGACTCTGGTGTGATTTTGTGTATTAATTTTGGTGCTAGTTAGTTGTACGCGTTCTCAACTACTTGACTGTACTGATGAAGACCTTAAGTCAGAAACACGTGTCCATAGTTGGCCAAATTTTATTGCTTTAACGGTTATCCCAAAAAATTTCTTTTTCTACTAATGTATTTTCATTCCGGGTGTACATCCGGCCATACTATAGTTCTGAACAGAAAAGTTATGCTGACGTTTCTTCAAATTCACATTTGGCATTCTCGAAGCTTTCTTCCTTGCGTCCGAATATAGATTGAGGTGTTAGTGACTGCGAAGCTTCCTTTCTGAGCGGCCGTTGATTGTTATTTAGATTTTCCGGATGTTGCTGTTGTTCTTGCGCTAATTCCGCTTGATTTTTTGTGATTTTAGATTTGTCCGTTACTGTCTTTCATACTGCTGGTAGCTTTAATGATTCCTCCTTTTTATTTAAATTACCGTTTTTCAATTTCTATGGCCTCTCGGATTATTCTGGTCTTATAATGCTGTATATTGGCAATCTCCCTACACCCATCGAAATGAATTTTGTGGCCGGTTTCCTGATGATGTAGGAATAGGGCCGAGGTTGTTTGTTTGTTTCTGATACTGAGTTTTTGCTCTTCTGCTATGCTTGATATTCGTCTATTAGTTTGCCCCACGTACAACTTTCAAAGTCCTGGCATGGAATGCTGTATACTCCATGGTTTTCCAATTTGATTTTTTCTTTTGGGTTTCCAAGTTTTTTACCTATGGTTGTTTGTGGCTTGTGTATTATTTGTATGTTGTATTTTCTAAGAATTCTTCCGATTCTATCTGTTGCGCCTTTCATATATGGTAACTACTTGTTGCCTCCCCGGTTCATAATTTTTCAATTTTGTTGTTTGGGAACCTTGTACATTAGTAGCTTTCTCTATGGAGCGATTTGTGTGGCCATCTTTCTTTAACGCACTGGATATTGTATTTAGATCGTTTTGTCTCGTCTCTGTTTCGGTTAATCACACGGATCTAGATATTAGAGTATTGGCCACAGCTTGTATTTGTGCTGGGTGATAATGTGATCTTGCATTTAAATATCTGTCAGTATGTGTTGGTTTTCTATACATGGTGTATTCGAGATGTCCGTTATGGAATTTTGTGACCAGAACATCTAAAAATTAAGCTTGTTGTTTTCTTCTAACTCCAGAGTAAATTGTATTCGGGGATGAATTGAATTTAAGCGACTCAGAAAATTTTCAAGGTCTGTATGACCATGTTGCTATTGTTTTGAAAAAGCAAGCTTCAAGCTTACGTCCTCAATAGCTTCTTTCTCGAAGTATATCATAAATAAATTCGAGACTACTACTCCCATTGGAGCACCATCTATTTGTTTATACATTTGCCCGGTTAATGAAAAATAAGTATTTTTAAGGCAATGCTCAGCGACTTAACATCTAGACTTGCTATGATATGGTCTTTTTCAAGAACGATGTCTGGTATAATTCGAGGAAAATGCTTCGAGTTTGTTACATATGAATTTGCTTTTTCGACAGCTGGTTGCATAATTGTAGCAAGATATTTTTTTAGTTTTTGTAGGAGCTATTTAACAGCACTAACGTTAGGTCTGATAGGCGCCCCTGGTTTGTGTATTTTAGGTAAACCATAGAGTTTGCTCGACTTTTCCCGTGGTATAATTTTTTGTTGTATTTCGGAGTTTTTTCTTCTAGGGTTTTTTTCTAGGTATTGTCTTGTAGGATATTCTGTATTTTTTGTACATAGTCTTGGGTATTCATAACCACAGTTGCGTTTCCTTTATCTGCTGGAAGGATTGTGATGTCTTTATTTTTTTCGAAGGTTTGTTAGGGTCTTTTGTTCACTGGCATTTAGGTTTTGTTCTAGTGGTTCGCTTGATCTTAAAATTCTTGCCACTTCTTGTTGAATTTCCTCTGCTTTTGTTTCTTTAGAGGAGTGAAGGACAGCTTCCAGTCTACCTATTATTTCTTCTTTAGGGATTTACTTAGGAGATGTCGCAAAATTAAAACTCTTACTTAGTACGGATTTTTCACTTTCTGAGAGATTGTAAGATCATATATTACGCACTGATTTCTCCACGTCTACTGATGATACTTGTGGCTTACTCGACTTTCTTAGGAGATTGTCATATTTTTTCGAAAGTTTATCAGTTATTTATCAATATATTGTTAATATTCCTATTTGATTCTGTTCGCCAAAAAGCCAAAGTTTCTATGCGATTCCAGAATAAAGGATGAATGCTGTTACTTAGTTTATTGTGCATAATAAGCTTTATACCTATTTTCAGCCGTTTTGAAGCGATTTGGGTTTGCAATTCTAATAATTTAATTTAATACTACTAATGGATTAGACGGTAAAACATAACCATGGATACCAGTAAAAATATCTTCCTGTCAATGTATATCACAGAAAGTTGGCAATTTTCTTGATCTTAAATTGTTCAGTCATTTGCGATAATTATTATTACTCATGGTTTATTCTATTCAAAAAAGTGGATAACCAAACTCTATTACCAAATGGGAGTTCTGCAAGTACCCGGTTGTTTAATGAGTTAGATTCAGACAAAAATGTTAACAAGTATGTGATAATAAGAAAATTCAAGAATCTTGATCTGTGTCTAATATACATCGAAATCGGCCAGTGAGGAACGAAGCCACAGAAATAGCGGCCTTAGGACACGTAGCTCTTAACAATATCCAATATGCTCGTCAACTGGCTGTTTTTTCAGGAGTTAAGCGCGCAGTTATACAAAGAATTTTGATGAAAAGATCCTAAATTTCACCCGTACAAAATAAAACTTGTTCACGAACTTAATTAACACGATTATAATAGGAGATTGGAGTTTGGTGAGGAAATGAGCCAACGTTTAATCAACAATCCAAATCTGTTATTTTGTTTTTCAGATGAGTATACGTTCTATTTACACGGTGCTGTAAATAGACATAATTAGCGCTACTGGAGTGATTCGAATCTACATTTTTTTTCGAGAGGTACACTCGCAATATAATCGTCTTCATTAAGTTCGTGAATAGGTTATATTTTGTACGGGTGAAGATTTTGATGTTTTCAAAATTCTTTATATAATATAGATCCTCACTGGTCGATTTCGATGACGGCGAATATTAGACACATGAAATTTTCATACCAACTTTAAATGGTTAAGAATAATTATCGCAAATGACTGAACGATTTAAGATAAAAAAAAAAAACAACTTTCTGTGACACATTTTAACAGTGACTGCAAAATATTCTTACTGGTATCTATGATTATTAATTTTTACCATTTAATCCATTATAAGTATTAAATTAGGTTATTAGAATTACAAACCCAAATAGCTTCAAAACGGTTGAAGACAGGTATAAACCTCATTATCAAAATTTCCCAAAATATGCCAGGAGAGTCACAAATAGAGGTGTGACCTTTTCGGTGGGCCTCCGTGTATATATATATATATATATATATATATATATATATATATATATATATATATATATATATATATATAAGGAAAAGTTTGTAAAATACCTGAAAAATTGCTTATTTTAACTATTAATTAAACTCCCTTCATCTAGAAATTTACTTTTCCGGGCAGGTATTATTCCCAAGGTTTTCTTTATATTCATCAAATCTATCTTAAGCCCAATTTTTGTGGAGGTTTAAATAACTTTAACTTTTAGTAAATTTGCACAAGTCATTAAAAAGTATTATAAAAATACTGCCTCAAAGCCGACCAAACTACTCAAAAATCATCAATAAGATATTTTTTTTTTGAAATTTTTACGTGCTGTAATCTCTGAAGGTAAATATGAAGGAATCTGCTTGACAGAGATTATTCTATGGTAAAAAAAAACACATTTATAAATATATAGTAGTAATTATACGTACCAATTCTTCTAACAAATTCAATTCAAATATTTCTTCAATTTCCTCTTCTGTAACACGTTTCTCTAAAGTTGTGCTGCTCTTCCTACTTTCGGTTGTCGGAATTAATTTTACTGGGGTGTTTGTGGATCTTTCAGAATCAGTTCTCTTTAATGTAATGCCAAATTTTGTGTCTCTAGAGTCTGTTCGGTCAAGTGTTTGCGGTTGGATAGGTTTAGCTGTAAATTTGCAAAACAAAATACTGTGGTTGGTCAATTAAATAAGAGCGCTTAAGATAACGTTGAACTAGGACATAATTGAAGAGTGGAGTGCATAAGCTTTTTAAAGGCCAGAAAAAAAATAAAACAAAAATATGTTTTTTACTTTTTCAGGTAAATGAAATCTATATGCCAGAGGGCCTAACCCTGTACCCTAAAACGAGGTAAGTGCCAAATATTATATTTTTAGTGGTTTATCCCAGACGTAAATAGCGCCAAACCTAACTACCATGTGAGGTTTTTCTCAAGAATAGGCTAATAATATACCATAAAAAGGATAATTTATCATGTCATATGCCTCTTTCTAAGATTTCTGTTAGTAAGGGTACCGAAATTTAATAAACAAATGTATTGCCAGAAAATAGACCAGGGCAGTATTATATTTTTATCGAACACAAACATCTTAATGTGTGTCGTGTTCATCTGATGAAATTAAATGAAATTTTTACGGAATCGGTAATGATACAGAAAAATATTTCCGAATTGTATTCAATCAAACACACTTTTAAGAGAAAAAGCGCAATATTCCGGGGCATAGAAACCAGTTATACTGAAGAAAACTTCATAAAAATAATAAACCCATTAACAACCCATTAAAATAGGGAAAATATACCGCAATAAAGAAAATAACACGGAAATGTTTCACGTATCTAGGCAAATGATTAATGTACCTAACATTCGCGAAAGTTAAGCTATTCAAATTAGAATTTTTTGTGAAAATTAGATGTTCTCTTATTGCTCTCCTGTTCAGTATCAAAGCTAGGTGCAAAAATTGTGGCAATGCTAAAGATAATAATTCTGAACCCTACATCGATTGTGTTAAATATTGTGTTCATTCTAGCATCCAGCCTTATACCAGATAGGCAAGAATTGTCAATGTTCAATAAACAAGACTGCAGTAAACAATGCTTGGTTTATTTGAACAAATCTTTAAAAGAAGAAAGTGGTAGATCATGCCACAGTCTGCTATCCAAAAACAAACAAATTTGTACCCCTTATATTTTCTATTAGCGGTTTTCTGGAACTACCACCCTAGACATAATACGCAATCGTTAAAGTATATAGCTCCGCAAAGAAATAATGATAGTAATGATCCCACTAAAAGACATAGAGCTAACGGCTACCAAGCAAAGAGAGAGGGGATTTAATTGGCCCCATACTGGTAACCCCATGAGCTCACAGAATGGACTTAGTTACCACTATTCATCTGTGTTATTAAATCTAATTTTAGCAGTTCTTGCAGGCAGGATACTTTCTTCGAACAATCTCTACATAAGAGTATTCTTCATTTAGTTAGGGAACTTCCATCAAAAGTTTCGTTCAATCATTCAGTGGAATGTCAGGTCGGAATTCCCTAACCATAATTTTTAAAAGGTATTTGTAAAAATCGGTAAATATTCTTTACCCAAAAGTTCCCTCGTTATCAATCTTTCCTTCTATTAGGAATAGTGAAAAGTGACCCAATTTAGTTCCGCACATAGTCATTTAGTAACACATACACATTCTGGCTTTTTAGACAATTTTATTGGTGATTTTGTTCCATCATATTAGATCGTACCAATATTTTACCAGTATTCTATCTACACCACACTCGGTTTTTAAGCATAATTAGGTTAATAATTGAAGAAGCAGTTTTCACGCTGATTTTTTTTAAAACCGCCATTGAATTTGTACTAGTTTATACTCATATCACATTCAATTTTTGTGCACAATTTGAAGTCAATTGAATAAAAAAAAATGTTTACGTTAATTTTTTAAACATTGGCCGTTACCAAAATGTTACCAGTTCATATATATATATATATATATATATATATATATATATATATATATATATATATAATGCTTAATTAAATGTTTGTATTATTTAAAAATTACACTCGAATGAGACGTATTTTGAATTACAATTATTTAACTACTTTTGATAACAACTATTTTACAATAAATGATTTACATTAAATTATTTCAAGAAATAAAGATATTGATAAGTACTTTTTTAGTATTTCTGCTTGGGGTTTAATTCAAACCATATTTAATATTTTATACTTTTTACGCAAAAAATTTTGTTTATATTTTATGCCCCTGCATAAAAAATAAGTTTTTGATATCGCGAACTATATTAATTTTTAAAGCAAAAACTTTTATCAAGAGTGACTTTTTTTCGTATCTTGCAGAATGAGTCAATTTTACTCTTCCGCAAAATAAGATTTTTGTATTTTTATGCGCGCTGTAAAAAAATTAATTTTCCATAATGCGAACCCTATTCATTTTTGAAGCAAGCAAAAACTCTTAATAAGAGTGGCTTTTTTTGTATCTTTCAATTTTTAGCCCATTTGTCCTCTTATAAAGTCCATCTGCGGACATACTATATATAAATATATACATATATATATATATATATATATATATATATATATATATATATATATATATATATATATATATATATATATATATATATATATATATATATATATAGTACTTTTAATTTTAGTATGTAAGCTTAATTAAACCGTACCTAGTTTCTGTAGGGATACGCTACAGTAATCGATCTTGATTGAAAAAATAAAATACGATAGTTAGGTACGTTTAATAAAAATTAACGAAAAAGGAAGAGGAGTTAGTTATCTCGGCTAAAACTTTGTCGAGATATAAAGAATTACATTATGCTGAAAAACGGCGAGAATGCAGCAACGTAGTTAAAAAAAATTTATTTTCACATTTGTGACAAAATAGTTTTCAATTCTCTAACAAATATTTTATATAAAACTCTGCAAGTTATTTCAAAGTTTTCTCGTTCTTGTACATTTTCGAGAACATCATAGGGTTTTTGTGCTTTTATTCTAGTAATAATTGTGTAGATAAAATATGAGCAAGACTCGGCTTAACAAGACCCGCAAATACACGCGCACGGCAATCTTGCGTGCGCAACGCAGCAACTGACCAAACATTCAGGCCCTTCCGAATTTTTCTCTTTCGATTTTTTCTTCACCAATGGCGATGCTGATTATAGTGAATAGAAAGCTCTAGAGTTATTCTTCAATTTCGTGTAAATAACATCTGAAAAAAAAGACCTTAAAAAAAGAAACAAGGGTTTTCATAGTAGCAACGAAATATTTAAAATGCTAAAAAACGAAGAACCCCAGAATAAAAATTAAACACTAATTGGAAACTAGTAAATTTAACTTTTTTAACGATGCTATAAGTTTTTCACCTGCAGTCTTACAAGTCTGAGAAAGTACAAAAAAAAATTTTCGAGTAATGTTTTCTTTCCATCAGTGGCGGTTTGTTAACAAGACCTACAGAGCTGCAGAGTACTGGTCACAAATTTCAAAAAATAATAATTTGAATTCATGTTTAACTTTAAGTTTTGTTCACTCGAGCAAAGCGCGTTATGTGACACTGCTAAATATATTATCCGTGTTCCGTCGTATATTCTTCCTCTTTCGACGTCATGTAGGCGTTGCCGCACTGCTAAGTGACGTTTTCGTCGCGACCCATCCAGCTCGCAGCAAATACAGCTTTATATTAAATGCTGAAAACAAATTAACCAGTAGCAGAGACAACTAAGTTGAGACGAACATCCAAGCTGATAAGTTTTTCCGATATATCTATCTATATCTATTTCATCTCGCATAATTTACACTATCTTCGCCCTTGTCTCTCATCGTGGGAAGCTAACATAGATGTAGCTGTAATCGCTCTCAGCACTATTGCCAAAATATATCATTTGTTTGGATACTTGGAAATGGTGAACGATGAGCTGTAGATATGTACAATTTTGTAAATAGGCTAAATATTTTGTATGTACTAAAGTGTGTTTTTTTTTAATCCCTGACATCTGTCAAGTTTCGTGTTGATATATTAGCATTATTAATACTGATAACATGCTCACGAAATGAAATAATCTGCCATAATTTAATTATATTCCTGAAAGTAATTGTTTTCCCACTGCCGGATGGGGGTAATTTGATTGAATGATTTGGAATGGGGATGATTTTCCACTAAGATATATTTGGGTCAAAGACAACCAAGTTTTGTCTCTGTGTCGGTCAATTTTCTCTTGGTGTACCTATTCCATTTCAATTTGCAAGTAGGTCAGATGACATTGCCAATCCTTAACCTCCAATTTTGGTTCCAGGGATTAAAAAGAAACATATTTTATTATATTTTACCGGCAAATGCCCAAATTTTCAGCCATTATGTACATAGCACTGCAATTTATTGTCTCTAATCTGCGATTTCCCAATAAATCATGTTTAAAAATATGCGTTTGTTTTATTGAATTAAGTGACTAAATTTTAGAATACCTAAAAGAAAAGAAAAACGTTTTGAATTTCGCGGACAAATGGCAGCGTCGTTCTACGGTCCCATCTGCTTTCACTTTTTGTGGAGATAGAGTGAGAACGCGAAGTAGCTATCTCTCTCTCGGATGAGTTATTTACATTGACTTGCGCGTTTCAACTTGATTGCCTCTACCGGTAGTGTATAGTGTTAATCCGCTATGAAACTTTGCAGGCCTTGGGCTGATATTTCTATTTACTTTTAAGTGAGTTTTTGCATTGTCGCGTCGCGTCGTCGGAGCTTAAAAACATGAATATTTTGTCGAAATATAAAAACTTTTCGAGAATAAGTATTGATCAAAAACTTGAAATTAAACGAAATAAACGTACTACACCTGAGTTAAGCTCTTCAAACAGTCGGGGTAAAACGTCTATGTTTAAATTTAATGTAAATATTTATTCAAAATACCATTGGGTTTGTGGCTGTGAAATGAGATTTTTTTATTTTGTCTTCTTTGCCTGCTTTTTTGGGGCAATTCAAATTGGACAAGTTGTGGTGTCAGTGATTTAGCATATTTAAGTGACAAAGCCAAGTTTTATGAAAATTCGCAGCATTTAGGTAACCAAATGAAATTTATTTTGTTGGAAAAAATTAATATCCAGAAACAACTGGACAGCGCATATTGGCAGAACATCGCTAAACATAACTAGAAAGTGACTGAAAAAAAAGCTTTAGAGAATTATAGACGCTATAATATTTTGTAGAACCTTTGAGCTTGCACTTAGACGACATGATGAGACAGAAAACTCTGCAAATTCTGGAATTTTCCAGGGTCCAATAAATTACACAGCTGAACTTAACAAGATATTCAAAGAGCATTTACAAACCGCAAGTATCTTTAAACGAACTTCCAAAGAAATTCAAATTGATTTGCTAAACTGCATTTTTGAGGCTTACCGAGAAATTGTTTCTACAAAAATAAATAACGGTAATTTTTTGGGGGTTATAGCAGATGAAACACCCGGCGTATCCTCAAAATTACAAACAGTTATTATATTTCGTAACTAGTTGAAGATAAAAAGGAGTTCAAGCTAAAATAAAGGAAAAAATATCCCTTACCCCTTTTTGTGCACTGCTATACACACAAACTGAATTTAATTATGGCCGAGGTAGCTTCACAAAATAACGATGTTCCCTTTTTTGGTAATTTATCTGAAGTTCCAGCATTTTTCTCCAACTCCAGTCAACGCGTTGCCTTCCTTGAGAGAACTGTTGGGCGGAAAATCCCGAGATCTGTTCCTACACGGTGGAATTTTAAAAGTCGTACAGTAAACGCAGTTTATGAATATAGGGCAGAACTAATTGAGTGCACGGGAGAAATTCAGGAAACCCCTGGCGTAATCGTGATAACAAAGAATCAGACAGGCTCAATAAGACCGTTGCAAGAAAAATCATTTGTATGTGCGGTGTCATAACTAATTAATTAAACAGTTAAATGCAGGAAATTTATTTATTTGTGAATAATTTGAATGATGTGACAAATCGTTTCCTCATGACTCGTTTAAAAAAACTTGATTGAAAAAAAAAATAAAAACGGAACATGTTTTTGCATTCTAGTAACGAATATAGAAATTATTCATATTGTGCAGAACTATTCATTTTCTTAGACAATAGTTTTGGGAAAGTGTTCCTTTATCACGAATATTATTATGTGGAGGGCACAAAATCATGAACAGTGCTTTTTTAAAAATTTTATGATGCTTCGCTTATATTATATTATCAATAACTCCGACAGATCAGTTATTTAAATTAGCTAGATTATATATTATAATTTATTTTCGATATACACTGCATGCTGTTGCAGACCCGCTAAAGTAGTAACATACACCCGAGCTCTATAAAGAAGTATTTACAAAAATACAGTTAAATTTGTTAATTAATCAAGTTTTGAGAAGAATAATTTATTCAATGGTGTTTTATAATATTTTAGAAAGACTGTGGGTAAAAACAAATGTAGTCAGGGCTTTTATTTTTCATATGCTTTTTTAGGCATCAAAAACTCTATATTTGATGATGTTATTGTAAAAATAGACATAGAAAAAGACTCCATGTCTCGGTCTCAGTACAATATAGTTTTTAGGACGTTAACATGACACGTGTTTTACCTTCTCGTGCATCCTTATTACATAATCACATTCAATAATGAAAAAAATAACTTACAAATTGAATAAAACACCCTAAAGTACACAAAAAAACAACTACTTATACATATTTGATCGAAACTGAAATGAGAGTAAATCTCAAGTGACAAACAGAATAAAAATATTAATTAAAAAAGGTTTTATGTCCCCAACTGGGATCGAACTTCGGCAGTCTAAGTGGAAGGCAAGGCAAAATGCCTATAGACTACCAAACTGCTGAACGAAAATAACCAACAACTGTCACTCTAGAAATAGATGCAAACAAATACTGGATGCCTACAATAATTAGTTAAATTGTTAAATATTAGAGTTGGTTCGAAATTGAAAACATCATGTATGTAAGTGAGAACAGGACTTTTTATAGCTTTGGTTATTTCCATTTTCTTCAAAGCAGGTCAAGTTTTTTCCTCTTCGGACATTCATGTAAAACATCAACGTTAGAAATGGAGAAATCATGACATGTCTCTAACAAATAAGTTTTCCCTCACCCTTATAGAAATTTTTCTACCTGCTTGTTCCACATAGGTCGTGTTCTTTGTCTTTACTAAACTTGAAAGTATTTATTGTTTTGAATGTAAGACATTTTATACTTGTTTACAAATGTATAATATAATTATTATAATTTTTGTTTGTAAGGAAAATTTGAAGCAAATTGAATAATATTATCAGTGGACGATGATTTCCGGTAAACCTCAAACCCTATCTACTGTGTTTCCTCATTAGCAACAATTCGAGAAACGATGCATTTTCCTTCATCTTCTATTTTCAAAGTAAGCTCGATTTTACGATGTAACGTGCTAGCGAATTGTAAAAACTCTTTCAAATTTCGTCTATGGCCATTACACACAATGCAAATATCATCCACGTATCTATTATAAGCGGTTGAAAGGTGGCAAAATGACTTTTTATTATCTGGTTTTCTAAGTTATTCATGAAAACATCACTCAGAAACGGCGACAAACAAAAACCTATAGCTAGGACCTAGAGACCTTTGTCAATATAGTTGTTCATTAAACTTGAAAATCTGAACTACTAAAACTATGGAAAGAAGAGAAGAACCAATAAATCCCTCACCAACTGAATTCAGTCTGCGGGTGGCACACTGGGAAAAACATTCTTCAGATCCACTGAAACCAGTAATACATTGTGCGGAATATCAACGCTTTTCAGGTAATTGGCAGAGTCAATGGAATTCTTGGTAGAATATGTACCTTGAAAATCCGTTACATCCGTAAGAACCCTATTTAATAAATTATAGCATGGCAAATCAATAAATGAAACCACTGGCATCATGCGATCTTTGTAAATCTTTAGCAAGCCATAAAGTAAGAGTATTTTCGGGTTCCTAGGGTTTAATTTCTTTCGTTATGTTAAAATAATTTAAGGTTGTTAGAAATATGTTATAGTTAGAGTTTGTGTTAATCGGAAAATTTGAATTCAGAAAATTTATTATTAATATATCTTTTCTGAACTCTAATTTTCCAATTAACACAAACTGCAACTATAACAGGGCTCACTTAAAATCTCTAAAACATAAGATCGCATCCAATGATTTGATTTGCACCAATGCCGATAAATGCTCTTGTTTGGTAGTCATGAAAAGAACTGATTATTGACAAGAGGATTGGATTCTTGAAATCTGGTGATTTACAGAAATTCAACACTCATTTGTACTAAAAAGTTAAATATTATTTCATTAATGACTTTCCAAAAGAATAATTTAAATCGATGTGTGAATATTTCAAAATTCAATCCTTAGGGGGTGAAAAGATGTATAAAATTAATAATTTACATTTTCTACAATATCTCATCAACCAAATGAGTTTTTAAGACGATTATTTCGAAATTCCACCCCGAAGAGTTTAAAATTCATTATTTCAATAGCTAGACCATTCAAATCTAAAGCTTAGGAAAATATTTCTTTAATATTTTATGTTGTCATTACATATATATTTTTTTACTTATTTGAGGATCAACATTTTTACAATACATACATACAAAAGCCTGATTAACTGACTAATGTTTAACCCAAATCCTTGCACTCGGAAACATAAAATCTGAAGGATGTAAAAAGACATGTTTCAAAATCCGACCCTAAAGATGCCTTCAAGTATCAGAAAATTAGTATCTCGAGAACGATAAAAGATTTTGAAAAACGCTTAAATAGGTACGTGAATGTTATTTTATCTTTTTGTATTTTTTATATTTTTTTTATCTGTTTCTGGAAACATCTGGACAATTGTTAAGAAATATCTTTTAAGTGAATAAAATCACTTTATTCAAAAATTCTTTGCACAATTTGTTTTACATTTTGCATCTTCAGGTTTTTATCTTATACAAGGTCGCACAAAAAAAAAGACAATTAAAAAACTTTTTTCTTGTATTAAATTCATTTGTTTCATAAACCCTCTGGCACTCCAACCTTATTTTATTTTTCGCGTATTTTGACGTTTGTTATTATATTTATACAAGACGCTCTATAAATAATAATAATAAGAGGTTTAATAGGTGGACAACTAACACTCAGCCCAAACCTCTCGGGACTTCGATTTTATTTTATTTGTTTTACACCTTTTAACTTTTTGGGTCGCCTATATAAAATATATATGATATAAAGTTCGATGTGTGTAATCAAGATTCAGTCTAGGAACATGAAACTTTGGAAGTAATTTTCTTAGGTGTTGAAAATACCCACTAAAAATAATTTCGAAATTCATCCTCTAAAACGGTAAAACGGAGACCCTGTTCATAAATTAGTACCTCAAAAACCATGATAGGTGCTGAACAACGCTGAAACTCGTAGAGATTATTTTAGTTGTTCTCCATATTTTGAATTTTTTTACCATATATGAGGTAGTCCAAGAAATCTAGCTCTATATTAATTTTTTATGTGTAAAATAGATTTATTCTAAAAACCACCAATTTTATTTCAACCTATTTAATTTGTTGACATTTTAATACAGAGTGACATACAAACCGGTTGAATATCACGAATTAAACTTTTATTTTATCTATCTTCTATATCTTTGAAGGATATGATGGCAATACTTCTTATTAATGTTAAAGAAGTTATCTACAAAAATCTATATTAAAAAAAAATATATTAACTGTAAATTTTTATGGGGCCGTTTTGATTAGGTTAGGCTAATCAGGATAAAAAGCTCCGCCTCCTAATCAGATCCTCTGACCTAAGTTATGCCATGTGCTCCATTAATTAGAGAAAATGTTTCAACTAAATATGAATTATTATTGAATTTAACAACATTTTTGGGTTATAGCGAATTCGAACTCAGGACCGCAAGTTCAATGTTTCCTAAACATAACCATTGTGCTACCTGGGTAGCTAAAAAAGAGATCTTAAAGGGTAGAGTGAATATATGAAATAGGATTTAATGCAGAGACAATTAATTATGACGTTGGTAACGTGAAATAAAATATATTAATAACGTAAAAGACAGCAGTCAATAGTGTAATTCAATGCCGGTCGTGGTATTAGCCACCGAAAAAGTTGTTTCAGTGGTTCTATTCCTAGCTCGGCAATGCAGGACCTGCTCCAGATAAGGGCCGTATTGCCCTTGTTATGACGTTGGTGTAACGTGAAATAATTATGTTAACATTATTGCTCCCAACGCAAGTCAGGACTCAACCGTGTAATTCAATGTCGGTCGTGGTATTAGCCAGCGAAGTTGTTTCTCTAATTCCATTTTGTGCCTTTGTCCTACACGAGGCTTGCTAGTGTATGGTGGTTTGATAAGCTTTAAAAAGAGCTAAATCCCGATTGTCAAGTAGTGGCCTTTGTATGGCGTTGGTATAACGTGAAATAAAACATATTAACGAGATAATTAATATCCGAGCGAATAAGGATTCCGAGTTTTAATCTCAGCGCGATATTGAAGATTATTTTGTATCCAATATAGCATATTTAACAGAGATTTGTCTTAAATTTCGAGATCAAATAATGACGACTAAAACCGTTTGTCATTTTACAGAAGCTTGTATAGCATCCGCATGTAATAAGATCTTTAGGCGAAACTTCCTTATACCTAACACGATCGACATCATTCCTAAAGAGGGTTATCGCTATAGAGATATACAATCAAGAACCCCATTACAGTGGTTAATATGCGAAAAAATTCAGTGATAAATTTCCATTTAGCAAACCCCAAATGATATGAAGTGCTTTTACATGGGTGTAAAGTTGACGGTTTTTGTGAAACCACTAACGAAGTTTTTGAAATCCACGACTGTTACCGGCATAGCTGTTTTAATTCCACAGACAAGCTAAACTCAAGATACGAATCAACCGTGGCTAAGAGCGAATAGCATAAAGAAATGAAAGAAAATCCCAAAATTGCAAATGCAAATATAGAAAATTTCCTGTTGGTTATCCGTAAGTGTTTGTTGGAACCGTGTGAAAGGTATTGGATTAAATAAGACAGATGGTTTGATAAAATGTAAATTATTACCTTTTTAGAATTTCCGTATTACCACAAAAGACGAATGAGAAGTCGATATTTGTGCTTTGTCGTACTAGTGGTGAAAATATGAGAAAAGTAGAATGCTTTCACTCCGACGAGAAATAAGCTTTAACTGAACCTGGGTCATAGGTGAGGTGAAAGAGGGAGTTGAAAAAGGTTATAAAATTATATTTATGAAGTGTGGAAATATTAGATCGAACAGTATGATATAGATAGAGAAACTGGCGAGCTCTTTGGCTAAATGATGAATACGTTTTTAAACATTAAACAAAACGCTTCAGGTTGGCCCGGAGATTATACAGCACTCGAGCAAAAGGATAAATATATCGAGGACAGTTCTGAAAAAATCTATTTTAAGATGTTTGGAGAAAGTGATGTTAAATAGCTTTTAGGAAAGCTAGGTTCGCTTGAAAATGAGCCAAAATGTCATTGAAAATAAGCCTGGAGAATACTTTAACTTAGTAATCCTAGTATAGATGTTAATTCGATACTTCCTAAAAATGAAAATGTTCTCGTTGTAAATTAAGAATTTAAAGAAGAAAGTTACTAACCTCTTACCACTCTAAATGTATGTATTGCCGCATACATTACTACTCAAGCACGAGTTACATTCTATTCCTACCTAGAACAGTTAGGAGTAGAGGAGGAGAGAGAGTTCGAACCCCCTACGGGAGAGTGTATATAGGAGACATGATGGGCTAACAAGAAGTTTACGGTCCTGGAAATTATATTAAAAAATTTGTTAGTGGGGGGCCAAATTATTATGCCTACAAAGTTTTCGCTACATTGCATGAAAGTAAATATGTTGTACACGAAGTGAAAGGGATCGGTTTAACACCTCGCCGTTAGTGAACTTTGAGAGCATAAAAGAAATGGTTTTAGACTGCGATGAATCCGAACATATCATGGTCAGCGGCACAAATATTTGAAGAACTAAAGAACAGGAAGTAGTTACTACAGATGAGTCTAATATAAACCTAATTATTTGAACCTAAATTCTTAGACAGTTACGATTCTGTTCCGTATGAATATAAAAGACAAAATCTCGAAAAGTAGTTATAATGAATTGTACACTCTGTATGTTATAAGCCAAATACGTTTTATTTACTTATTAGAGAATATTGTATATATTGATAAACATTGTAATAATATTCGCTTAAAATTATGTAATTATACCTCTGATAAAGAAATATTGGGTTTTTCATTGGAATGCTAAGGTTGCCTATTTAAAAAAAGATAATTTTAAAGCGAAGTCATTTAAGCCTATAGAGTTCGAGTACTCTGGATACATGTATTTCTCTAGCTTATTTGTAATTATCGTTGCTGTAGCAGGTGGAATTATTTTGGCAAAAATTAAGTTCTAAGAAATAATATATTTGCGAAAAACATGTTTCTATGTCTGTGATTACATGAACTTTTGTTATAAACGTTGTGAATCCTGAGAACAAAAACATGTGGTTGTACATCCCCGAATGACCTGTGACTAGGTGTTTGTTATCATTGTCACTGTTCTCGATGTTAACCGATATTAATCACTGATAACCGGTGATGTCTACTGTTTACCATTGTTTCCTAGTGTAATTCAGTATTACTAGTGTTACCTAGTGTTATCTACTGTTTATATATACAAAACCATACGCCTATAGAGAATTGAAAAATAATCTGCAGTAGTCGCGTCATATCCTGCCATGAATGGAAATTCATAACTGCTCCTGGCTGAGGTTGCAGTTGTATCGTATGCCTAAGTATTTCCGTTCTAAAAAGAAGTATGTCTCCTTAGCTACATCTTGCCGTGAACATGTTTTGACAAATATTTTATTAAAATATTTTTCATATTCCCGTAATAGTATGATTTTAAGGAGAGGGAGTTCCAACGGCTTCACCGTTTGGTGTTAAAGTTTGTATATCTTACAGGATATATCTTATGTGAAACTAATTGATCCGAATTTTGAGCTAAATGATGCATATTTAGCGTAGAACCGAGGGCTCTCCCCCCCACGTGAAACTCCCAACGCAGAAATCATGAAATATATGGTATATGAGGAATTAAAAGTCTAATATTAATGGAAATACCCAAGATATAGCAAAAAAATCACTGGGTTTTTTCCTAATCGAGCACTGATATCTCTGAATTTGGGTATCTTTTCTTTTATTTTTACAGGTCGATAGAGGGCTTTAAGAACTATCTCTCTCCTAAAGCACAACCTGTTATGTTACTTAATTGAGGCCCTAACGATAAGAAAACTATATATCAGAACTAGCGCAACCGACTGACGCGAAACTTTTTTAAAATACTTATAACGTCATTTTACCCCAAAAATGGCGACTTTGACACATGAAAGTTGACAGGTAATATTTGACATTGACAGCTGACCTTGACAGATGACATGTGACACTAGATTAGCTTGCGCTTGCGCAGACTTAAATATATCATTCCCATGTGGACAAAAATTGTCTAAAGTCAGAGATAT
This sequence comes from Kuschelorhynchus macadamiae, assembly GCA_030620095.1. Lineage (NCBI taxonomy): Eukaryota > Metazoa > Arthropoda > Insecta > Coleoptera > Curculionidae > Kuschelorhynchus > Kuschelorhynchus macadamiae. The sequence continues at coordinate 436,691 of JAUTXW010003267.1, forward strand.
CTAGATAAGAACTTTCCCGGGGGACGGAGTTAATCAATACCTATAATGCTTCTACTGTGGATACTCTGCATATATATGTTATCGAATGCGTTCTTTATTCCTGATCATAAATGTACCAGGTTTGATACCTTTATCGTTAAAGTAAGCCGAGAAATTTAGAAAAAGTCGTGGCAGCCTCACCAAAATAACGAGAGCTATGGTACTGTCTGTGGTAACAGTGCCGTATCCGGTTTTCTGCTATTTTATCGATTTTTGCAAAAATATTTATACTCACTTATTAGAATATTGACAGAAACTACAAATCCGCTTGCGATTTTTAAAAAAATTGCTTCGTTAATTAATAAAAAATTGACAAACTTTCGTGACCCGTGGAGTGAAATGGGGTGCTGGATGGGGTATAATATATAAGGAAGTATCTCTGTACATACTACACTAAGTAAGAAAGCAGTTCTACACAAAAAATCGAATTTAAAATGCTTTTTTTTAATAAAAACGTGAAAAATTAGATTTTTTCAACAACATAACCTCAAATATATAAAAATATTAAATATTGCACAATAATCACGTCAGTAAAAAAGTTGGAAAATGTGGCAACATCACAAGATTAAGAAAGAAGGGTAAACAGGTAAGAGTAAATTTTCCCCAGTTTTTGTCGGGTACATATAAAAAAAATGTTTTTGAAATAGTAAATTGCTGGTTAGAATATTTTCTCGTTTTCGAGATTATAATCTTGAAATTAGAATCATAGGTGCTATAGCATTTATCTCCTAGATGTATTGTACTAATATTTTACGCTAAACTAACAAAATCTAACCTATCCCAACCAAATCTAACCTATCCTAACCAAACCTAACCTAACATAACCTAACCAAACCTAACCTAACCTATAATCCATCCTAACCTATCCTAACCAAACCTAACCTAACCTATCTTAACCAAACCTATCCTAACTTATAATCCATCCTAACCAAACCTAACCTAACCTTTTCTAACCAAACTAACCTTAAAAATTCATAGTTTATTTTCTCTAATTAATTATAAAGTTTAAAATAAAAACAATAAGTAATTTTATATTTATTTATTTAAAACGAAAATTAACAAGTTTTTTAAAAAATATTTAACCTAAATTAGGTGGATATAAGTGAGCTATTTGAATAAAAAAATTATGGATATCATCTGAAAATAAAAATGAACGTTTAAATAAAAATTCTGCTAAATATACAATAAAATGAGCTTCCTTCCTCCCATATCGTGGAATTGCACCTCTTACGTCTCGCCACGTGCGTTCTATATTTTGGGTATGAATTTGTGGGTTGGTAGGATCTACAAATTGAAGTGAATGATTAATTTGTAGGTGTTGAAAACCTTCATTCTGCAAAACATCATAAGATTTCCAGCAATCGGACATAATAATGGAGCCTGTATCTATTGTTTGATAACTGCCAGCAAAGATTCTGTAGTTCTATTTTCAACAGGAACTAAAAAAACTCTTTTAGAGTCTCTTTCAAATCCTCCAAACACCCACTTGCCTTCGATTCTACGTCCCCGATTATATTTTCTCTTTCGAAATTTGGCTTCTTCTATCTCTACAATTTTTCCAACTCCGCCGATTTGTCGCGAATTGGTAACTACCCACTAAATGCATACCTCCCTGCAGAATGAAGACCAATCAACTACAACATGACTATTACGTTTAAGTTTTTTCATAATGAAACGTTGTCTAGGAAATCCTATTCTCAACCACAAATCCGAAAAAATAAACTACACTTTCCAATGGCAACTTCGACTTATATAGCCAAGTTCCCACTTTGCCATTGTTCTTAATTGTACACATTTTTTTTCTTCAATTTATTTCGTAGCTTCCCCCGCAAGTATAGAACAACGAATTTATGTTAATTTCTGTTTTACTATTACAAGTATTGCAAATAGCGTATCTCATCAAAAGTCCATGATTAACTAAAAAATCAACTATTTGTCTTCTGTCTGTTATTGCACGCCATCACTTTCAGAACGACGCACACGAAACACTTTTTTACTGCACTAATTTATTTATTATATCACAATTAATTGCACACTATGTCTGATGAACATCGCAATATCTTTTATATTCTATATGAAAATTCCGGAATTTACAAGAAAATATCCAGGGAAGTTTACCATTGTCGAGATCCCGAAGTTATATTTACATCTTCGTCTAAATCATAAAAGTTTATTTACCTACTTATTCTATCTAATATTTCAGAAATGTCAATATTTTTCTCGAACTTTGACACAGGTGAAAGAATAATATCTATTCTTTTCAGTTTAATACCGCTATCCCTTTTTATTGTAGTTGCAATGTTGCCCGATTTACATTTTGGTGGCGATTATTTGACAACAAAATGAAAAATTGTTTATAATTTGGAAAATCAATAAAATTATTATAAATCGCAACCAAGGTGACCATCAGATCAACAAATAGAAGAAATGCATGCAAACATTTTTTTAAAAAGTGAAATATTCGCAGAAAACCGTTTACGGCATAATTACCCTGTCTGTTTTCGAATAGTAATTATCTGTATATTAAAACATTTCATATACGCCTATTTACTCCATACTTTAATTCATCTTCCTTAACTACCCAATTAGGGCAATGTTTATGGTAACCCAGACTTTTTTTAAATTAAATAATAAATAATATTTAGTTTAGTATATTTCCTCTACTAGATGGCTCACATGGCATAAGTCAGATCAAAGGAGCATCTGATAAAAAGGTGGAGGTTTTTTTTTCCTGATTGATCGGGGCAAGGATTAAAAAATTGGATGTGCTCATCAAGAGGGTCCCCATCAGAAAGGCCCCATAAAAATTTTAGAAGGGCCGGACCTATAGAAAGGCGACGTACTTGAGGGCATTATAAGAGCACCTTATATTTAAATTTATCACAAATAAGTTTTACTTCTAATCTTTTTCTTAACAATTTGATTATTTTTTAATTTTCAACAAGATTTGAAACGTGTAAAATGTATATGGGGAAGTGTTTCCAACCAGTTGGTCCTAAAAGTTTCTTTCAGTGCTTCGATAATTAATGAACGAACGATATATTTCAAAAACATTTCTATTTTTTTAATAATATTGCATATATGTTTCGTCTATAATATTTCCGTAGCTTTAAAACTTATTTAGAAAAAATGTATCTATAAATTGATGCTGCTATATGTCTAAACTATTCTGAGAGAAAGAAACAAAATATGATTGTCCACGTGCAATAAGTGAAAAACAAACACGCCCACCGGAATTCAAATATCACATATTTTATGGTAATATATCCCTACTTTACCTTGTGTTCTTCTTACTTTTCTGGGTTTTTATAAAACAAAAACCTTGACGAAAGTTATTTCTGCGTGTAGTTTTTTATAATAGCTTCAGAATCTTTCCGCGCCTGCCATTTGTTCGCATTTTAAGAAGAAAATACAATATTTAACCTAAAATGTAATTTATATTTTTTTCAAATTAATGCCTGAAATGACTGATATTATTATTTTGTCAAAATGGTGAACAAAATGAAAATAAATGAAAACAAACGAAATAAAATTAATTTCCATATTTTTACAATAACATTGTTGCTATTTGGCAGTTAAGTAACCAGAAGTACCAATCACTTATATGAGGCTCAAAAAACGTTTCAAATTTTCAATATAACTTTAAAAAATTTAATTTATTATTTATTTTTTGCATCTAAGTTAAAATATTTCCTGCTATTCTAGCAATCAAAAACACAATAATAATTCTAACAAAAACCAATGATTATTCCTGGGTGTTTTTTAAGATCTGCCGTACCCAGCAACTAATGTCTGTCCAAGTATAAGTAGATGTGAATTCTGTGATTGTGTTTTGAGCAAACGTAAATTTCTTAGAAGCAGGTTAGGCTGCACTCGATATGGTGTTTTCCGGATTTCGCGCAGTAGGGCGATTCGCACGTTTCAAATAATTTGATTGACTAAAATCTCAAGCATTAAAACATGTCATATGATATTTAATATTCAATTCAGACAACCCTGCTGAACAATATATTAAAATAATTTGGGGACTTTTATTTGCGAAAAAAATAAGGACGCCGAGATAGAATGTTCAACATATTTTTAAAAATTAATATTTAAATGACAATATCATAGGAGGCTAAATACTTTAGATACATGGTGTTAACCATAGACGTATAAAAAGGATAGACCCCTTTGTTTACATTGAAAACCGATCAGTCATTAAACTATAGAAAGCGCGTTTGACAGCTTTGCTACTCTCGACGGTAGATTTTGTGATTACTGTGGTTAATTCACGAAGATACTGACAAAAATACTGCTTTTAGGACAGTTAATAGTGCATTTTATTACTAAAATAACTTTAAATAAGCTAATAACAAACAAACCAAGAAAGTTTTCTCCTATCGTTTCGTTTTTATTAATTTTGTTTTCCTTAAAGGAATAATATTTGGCACTGTTGCATTTAACCGAGTCATTTCCCACCTTTACTTCGGGCTGCTCCGTAGGTAAAATGAATTTGCACCAAGTGTGTATTTATCTCTTTCTGTCTGCCTACTAAATAGAGTAGACATTTAGGCAATAAACGCTAAGATAATAAATCGAAATTAATCGGAGTAGACACTGGTTATAAGCTATCGTTATCTAAACACGTTATCTAAACAAAGACACCATGCTCATCGGTCATGTCATCAGCGAATTTAATATCAAATTCATTTTATCAAACGAATGCGCCATCTTTGGTGGGGGTCCTGACTCATTTCGACCCTGCATTGTTGTCTTGTTTTGACGGCGTCTGTTAGATATTTTTGTCGTTTGTATTAGATTTTCATGGTTTTTAATATTTAATTTTACTGTGGGTTATGAGTTACAGTTAAATATAGTGGTGTGTAGCAGAATATGCAAGAAAAAAGGATGATTTCAACCCCGAAGCCTGTTTACGCTAGTAAGTAATCTTTATGTCAAATGTGTTTCTTTCTGATTAAACTGCAGATAAAAACAATTTAGGTATTTCAAAATTCTGTTTGTAAAACCTTTAATGCTTACAGAGAGTATTAAAGTAGAAGCATAAACATATACAAATGAATTTCAAGTAGTTCACTTATGTCCATAAAACACCATGCACTTTATTATGTGGTTATTGCCTTTTTCTTGTAATTTAATTAATTTTGTGTTTAGGACCATTAAATTACAAAGGTTTCTAGCTCTAGGTTACAGATTTTTCATAAGACGCAAAGTAATGTAGGTTGCTTATTCTGCATTTTTTTTTCTGCTTTATTATTTGGGCTTGGGCAATTTCATGCAGTGGTAGAACCGACCCTTACAATAAATGTTAAAAATAACTTAATTTTGGTCCGATCTAGTAAATTTTCAGACTTTTCTGTATATACTTGATTTTTCAAGTATAGACAGAAAAGAGAAAACTAAATATAGATTGCGTTTAACGCTCTATTACTTCTACGCCAACGTGAACGAACTTTCTAAATTTTGGTTCACGTGAAATTAGATGTGATGTGATCATTAGCGTTCAGCTAACTAATATACGCTATTTATTTATTTTTTTTTCGTAATCTTTGTAGCGTACCACGCGTATAGGTTGTGGGTTCGAATCTTGACACGGGTAAAAAATTTTTTTTTAGTATTTTTTAAACGGAACTAACAATTAAGAAAAATGCGAATTATTTATTTTCTTAAACTTTGGATTGTTTAGGTTTGCTGTAAAGAAAGTGCACCAACCAAATTCCAAGTCTATATTATTAAAACAACGAATTTTTTAAAACAAAATCTATACTTTTGGCATCAGTTCGTCAATAAAGCCATCATTCAGACGTTTTTCTTATTTAACGTGAACCATCGACTATTCGTTTATATTAGCGTGGAAGGAGCAACGGCGTTAATTTAAATGTGGATAAATGTCTAATTTTTTAAGATCAACTTTTCTCCAACATTTTATTGTTAGTGTCTATTATATCATTCTTATTTTAAGTCACTTTTTCCAGTGGTTGGTGATGTAACAATAATAGAAATAATAAGTCCATTGGCATATCAAGATTTTAGCTTTAGTTTGGAATAAACTAGCTGCAGTCGTGCATATTATCTTGCTAGTGCAAACTTTAGTAAAGACATTTCATGGTGTAAAAAGTAGACTTACCATTTATATTTGGATATAATTTGATTAACCTACCATCACGTTTATACAAATGTTACATTATATCTTAAGAACTCAAGATTGCTCAAGCAAGTTGATATGCACTTGCAGCTGCGTCTAAGTTACACTGTAATTTTTCCTTTCATAGAATTTAACCAATTATAACACTAGGAGTTTTATACATATTATGTTATAAAGCTAGATTTTGTATACATATTATGTTTTCTATTTGCAAACTAAAAACATAATTATTATATTTTTCTACCTTTCTAAATATGGGCCTGCTGTTTTATGCAACTTTGTAAGGTCGGGTTCATAATCTCTTGCACAACTAGGTACAAGTCTCAAAATATCATTATAGTCAGATATTATTTAATAGATGTAGGCTCTATACTGCACTAAACTTTTTTCGTTGTCAGACTGCTTGTGCTATTGACAGTAATTTTGTATGTAAGACAATTTTTCGGTCTATCGTACTTTTTAGTAGTTCCATCAGATATATTTATTTTAGTTCTTGATAAAAAATAATATCAACTTTTCAAAAATTGCTAGATGAACACAGTAAAAAACTGGGTATATATTTTACATCCAGAAACCATCTTGATTTAATTTGTCTAAAGATAAAATATTTCCCGAGCTATTTCTAAATTAAAATTTTCCGTAAGTGCATATATAATAAGCCATTAAGAAATAAGTTCCTTAAAAAGATTTATAATACTTTTTTATTTCAGATTTCCTGAAAATGGAGAGATGGAGACTCTGTATTGAAATATCCTAAAATCTGTTCAGATCATTTTAGTTTAGTCATATTCTGACTTAGCCTGACGGGCGATGTTATTAGGCCACTTGCAAACCCAATCTTACACTTTTGTATTTCCGGTTAATATACAATATACTTGTTAATTATTTCGTGAAATAATTTTTGAAATCTCAGACTGTAATGTTACTGGATGGGCCCTGGAACAGCCCTAAGGACAATGTTTCGGTAAGTTTCGGATATCTAATAGATGAATATACATGTCATCATGTTTGCATTTTCATATCACCATATCGGATACCTTGTATAAAAAAAATTGGCACTGATACTGCGATTTGACTTACTTTTTCTATCATTCATGTCAAATTAGTGGTGCAAATGGCAATTAGTAATTTAATATACCCAGGACAGAGAGGGATGGAAGAATGCTTCCTCCTCCTCGTTATTTTATCCTGTTAACCAAATCTTATATTATTGAATAATATACAGCTCTTTACTTTCCACTTTTTACTTTTTTTAGTCAGTTTTAATGACAAACATTTCATATTTGTGTTATTGAGTAAATATTGTGTTGGCAATGTTGAAAGGCTGTTGACAAAATTGAAAAAACTGTTCCAAACATTGTATTCCTACCCCACCCAATATTTTGTCTTCACTCCCCCTTGACCAGGTATTTATGATTAGGGGTAAATATCAGTTAAGTCTAAGTTTTGTGCAGTAACAAGTATTACAAAAACATACATTTTACTTAACACTTTTATTTATAATTAAAAAACATCTGTCTAGTGATTTTTGAATGTAGTTAAATTAATGGTTTTGGCGTAAGTAAAATAAACATAACAGCACTTGCTGTTATGTTTATTATGTATTGGTATCAAATACCTCGGAAAACACCATACACCTTGTTGGTAATTGTTTACATTTCTGCACCATCACCGATTTTAGCTGAAACTTCGTTTTATTAATTATCAGATATTGTTTGCATCGTTATTGCATTTTTGTACATCTTAAAAATCATAGAAGATAATAAATTAAAAACTTTACAGAAAACGGGGTTTATTTTGAAGTAATAAAATAGAATCAGATATATAACAACGAAAACGAATAAGCATGCGTAAAAAATCAAATACACATCTGTTGTTCAATTACAGCTATGTGTTTGTCTTGTCCATGTGTTCTTTCATGTTGGTCTGATAATACTCCTACTAGAGCGAAATACCTATCATCTTTTACCGAGACTGAATTGAATATATAATATGCAGAAGTTAAGTTTGCGCTAATTATCTGTTGTGAGCTTTGCACTGAGATGCATTTATTTTTTAGTCATTATTCTATCAAATACAGTTTTTGTAAAAACAAAATATAAGATGTAGCTACTAGCTGTTGCAACAGTTATTCCTGGATATAAAACAATGTTTAAATATAGCTTTAACTTTCATTTTGGTTAGTTGACGTCACTTTGTTATGGTTTTTTTAGATATATGACTTCTACAACACAAATCAATTGAAAAGCTAAAGCTTGGACCATGCTAAAGACTTAAACTTTAAGTACTTTACAACGCCCAAAATTAATATTCTGTTTTAGATTACCATGAAAACAAACAAATAATAGGTTGAAATATTGAAGTTTGATCACCATTTACAGTCATATGAATAAGCTTGATGGCTGAGGACTGATTAGATCAAATGCTGCCATAACTACAAATTAATAGATACTACCCGTCTAATGGTTATGACCTAATAAGGCTACCTCAAAATGTGATACTGACGAAGTACCTGTAAATTCGCTTATTGTAAAGTGCTTCTTTTATTTAAAAAAAAAGATAAATTTATTAGATACAATTTATATAACAAATAACTTTTGAACTGTGTTATCTGAGTGTGTGTGGTAGAATTAAGTAAGACTGGAGTTCCAGACATATTTTTGTTTTTAGAAAGAATTTATGAGTGACAATCAGACTTGGAAAAAATACTTCTTCCAAAAGGTAAGTCAGAATACATATGATAATAAAGGGTAACAACAAAATTACATTGAGTCAAAGAGAACTGGATGTTCCTTACAAATTTTACATGTTATTACCTAATTTTTATTACACTGCTATATGCAAAACTTCTATTGCCAAAAATTAAGTTGATAGAATACATAAGATCCCCTAAAAAAGCATATATCGAAAGAAGTTCCGGGTAAAAGAAATTTACCGACTTTTATATGTATGGCCTTTCAAACATTCTAATAGACAGCTATTTTGTTTAGCGTTTCAATATTTTACCAGTTTCTACCTATGTCACACTTCATTTTTAGGCAAAATATAACAGTCTTTTACACTGATATTTTTAAATTGTACTGGGAGTCTCATTTTGTCGCGCCATTTTAAATTCGTAGCAAAATTATATTAGTTTATCCCTATAACATATGTATTCTAATTTTTGAGCAAAGCTCAATAAGTCGTTTTTTAATCTGATTTTTGAAATTGAAATTTGAAATTAATCGAATAAGTAGTTTTTCAGACTGATTCATTAAAAATGTTATTAGGCCGCCATTTTGTTTCGCCATCTTTGAGTCGTATAAAAATTTTACCAGTTCATTTTTATATCACAATTTGTGAATAATTTGAGGTAAATTATATAAGTAGTATTTGGTTATAATTTTTTTTTTAACGTTTTGCTAGGCTGCCATATTGGATTTTCACCAAAATTTCACCACGCAGTCCCTATATGAACCATAATTTTTGACCAATAATTTAAGTGAATTGAGTAAGTAGTTTTTTAGCTATACCACTAATAGATATACAGACCGATGGAATTAAGAAAACATGTTTTTTTGAGATCTAGGGAGCCAAAAATGTAAAGAACTGTAGAAACCTGGGGGGGTGATTTTTTCACGATTACACCCATCTTATGAGGAATTAAAAAGAAAAACTATGTTATCTACAGTTCTATAGCAAAATATTTTATCTATAGTTTAGACCCTAAAAAGAAGGTAGACACTGAGAAGGCAATTCTGTTAGCATGGATTCAACTATACTATACACTAATAAAATTGTATCAAATTCTTTTGTTTACTTTTTTAATAATTTTTTAGAAAAAGTCAAATATTCCTACAAGATTTTATTCAATTGAAAGAAACAAAGAAACAATGAGGAAAACGTACAATTCAAAACACTGTGCAAAAAGTGAGCTTTACACTATAGGGTAAATTGTTTTTATTTTTAAAAATGCATTAAAATAATATTGCTAAGCGAATTAGAAAACTTGTCACCGTTCAATTAGCTTAACATTAACTGAATTTGGAAAACATTTATCGATTCTGAGTTACTGAAATAATCAATGAGTTCTCTAAGAATATAAAAGCTTCAATGCTTTTATTTTTATTTTAATTAGTTTCGTTTATCTGTACATATTTTGTTTGAATATTTTTAGAAATTACTCTTTTTATGACAAATTATATTTTTACATCTTACATTTTTTTGTAATTTATTTGTTTTAAAAAGCATGAGTGGAACAGGAATTCCCTTTTTTTTCTCAGATTTAGAGAATTAGCTCTATAATTTTATAATACATTTTTGATATTTAAAATATATATCTAAAATATTTAAACCCCATAATCATTTTTATATTTTTTCTTTTCCAGGTCCCTCTCTATCTGGCAAGCTGAGATCATTGAACAACTTTTATAACCTAGTTTTTTAACTTCTAAAGAACAATGTTGAAATTGTCATGTAATGGAAAACCGAAAGAAATATTTTGTTGCACAACATACAACATATAACATTAGGGGCACGAATTTTAATACATTTTTGTAAATTACTAATGTACAATGTGGTTATTTTAACTTGTCCACATTTTAATCTGCTAAGAACTTTTCATTTTTCCTGATATCAAATCAAAATGTCTAGAAAAGGAATTCTATGGCAAGTTACTGAGTTCCCAAGAACACAAATAAAAGCGTAAATTTTCAAAGATATAAATATAACTGGCATTCTTTTTAAATGAGACACTTTCTGATTTGCACTTTCAGTAGATAGATCTCATGCACCTACTTCTTGATACCTTTATCCTTCAAAAATAAAGAAGAACTTTGTCATACACATTGTTTTATGGCACAGCCATTTTTTCTTTTTCCCTTGTATTTTTAAAAATAAATCTCCAAGACAGATCGTAATTTGGAAAAGTTAAAATAACCACGCTGAGTGGTACAGAGTAAAGAACTTTAGAAGTTTACTTTTTGCTAGCCTTAGGCTAACATAGGTTTATTGCTTCTTGTAAAAGTTCAGAAGTAGTCTTATTTGATAAAGCATAACTTATATAAAAAAAAATAATTTTTTTTGTCTGTTTCATTTTTTGTTGATGTATGTAAAGTATTTTTTAAATTATTTCTTTGTTTAATACGTTATTGCATTTTTTCTAAGTCATAGCAAGTTTTAAATCAGGTTCAATGAAAACAACATCGTTAGATATGTAAATTGATCAAAAACTTAATATTCCAACCTGTTGGTATGTATGTACAGGTATTCTTCAATATCCCCACTTTACCCTTCGTATAGTACAATCATAAATGGGGGAATTTTATCCAGTTTGTATATCACCATTTTCTAATGACTGAAAATGTATAGCTTATAAAATTTCCCGAAATTAATAAATTTACTTATTCATTATTCCTTGTAATAGGAAATTTTTTATTTATTAGGTCATAGATCTGAATGTAAACAATTTGTTTCGCTTTTGTTAAGTGGGCTATATGTTAGTTGAATTTAGAATGATATGATTTTAAATAAGCTCTATAGGGTTATGCTTAGTTTTTTTTGTGGGTGAGCTCTAAAAAAATGATTATACATATAGGAAAATTAGCTAAAGGCATCTACATGTCAGAAATCGTATACAAGGTTACTTTAAGGCCATTTCACTCTGTCCTGTAATGTTGGAGAGTGTAGGTGGGCACCTATGTATTTCATAATCAGACCTTTATTGCTATTATAAAAAGCACTTAAAACGGCTGTATGTTGTATGCCAGGTATCTTTCACGCAGAGTCATAGAAATCGGGGGCAATTCTGAATTAAAATCAACTTCCTTACAGTTAAACACATCAGAAAATTAGATATAGCTAAGACAAATTATGCCACTAGTATTAGGATTAAGTATGTGATGTTAGCTTACAGGTTCTTTTTACATTAAAAACAATAATTTGGAAATCATCACCCTCGTTTTCGGACAGCAAGCATGCTTCCCTTATATAGAGTTTCTGAAGCATTTGGGTAAAAGAAACTTTTCCTTTGCAACATTTTCATGGTTTTTTTAAATTTCACTTCGTTTTAAAATTCCCATATAACGTATTTATCGTAAGAAACCTTAATTTTTACAAAAAAAAATTTCAGTATTATAATATTTTTTGATCACGTATATTTATATACTGCTGGCAATTTATTTAAACCAGGAAACCAACTGCATTTTTATTGCAACAAGTGATAACAGTATGAAGTGAAAAAGTTCCTCCAATTGGCTTTTTTAACCGGTTGTATTAAAAAGATAGCGCCCACTGGTGAATGTTTAAGTCTAAGGACGAAAATCGTATGGGTGGAGTCATAGTTAAAACATTACACAAATTGAAATAAATATGACTATAAGCAAGGCTTACTTTAGTAACACGATTTTTGTACAAGGAAATATACTTAATTATAGTACAGTTTTATTTGCAAGCTCCCTCGGCTTGTCATATTGATATTTTTTTGTATGCATGTACTTAATTTTTTAAACGTTTTATATTGTATATTAATTAATTACTTGTGTATATTAATTTCTTCAGCATATATTATCTTATTGGATAAGTAATAAATGATATTGTTTGAATTTCTTGTTTTTCTTTTCAATCTTATTCAGTTCCTAGATTAGTGGAAATTGTTTCATTTTAATCATAGTCTAAAAGGAGCAGGTAATCCTTAATTACTATTCTGTTGCAGAATATTAAGTGTACAATATTCTGTTAAATGAACAGACCTAATTAAGATCAAGCTTAACATTGGCAAATTCAAACTATATATAAAATTCTCTCAAAACACCGTGTGTAAAATCGGGCACGAAGATCTCATTAAATTCAATAAAATATTTTTTTTTACCCGCTAATGCAAAAGCTAAATCGATATTAAAACTGATATGTTATTCCAGCAAACTAATAAAACGACATGAATGCTAGCGTTCAAACTCGTGAGTTTCAACAGCGTGAAAACTTCAGTAGTTGACTTCATAAAATAGAAGAAAATCAAATTTGGTTTAAAACGACTGCCTTAAACTCTGATGATAAAACAGAAAACTTCTTAAAACTGAATTTGCTGTAAAAAAAACTACGCCACTGGTGAGTCAGGTCGCGATGCTGGGACTCTTGATGCCATTCACTCTATACTTTGTTTATGAGATCAGTCCATCTTTCTTCCACTCATGCAAAATCTGTGAAACAATGACTGATCTATTTTTTGAAGCGTTTACTTATGGGAATGCTGAATCTATCCAATTTATACATCATTGGTGTTAACTATAACCATTGTAAAAATTATAAATTTCGTTTCTACCGAAAATTTAAATATTTCACTAACATTTTTATTAGAAAGTAAATAGATTAAGACAAAAAAATACAAATTAGGCGAATTTTTAAAATGTCCGATATTTTTGGATATGTGTGTATTTTCTCAAAATTATGAAATTGTTTCATTAAAAAAATATTCAAACAGAAGTTCTTCTTCTCTACCCATTATACATACCTTTAACTGATTAAGCACCGAAAAGGTTTTTTGAATAGTACAGGTTGACCAAAAAATTTCTGTGTCTTGATACCACAACAAAAATATATATTTTTTTTAATGTCTAATAAGTCTTCGATCAATTTTACAAATTGAAACACATTGACTTCTCTGGAATATACCTTACCCCAAAGTCTCGAAATTGTTTTTAATTTTCTTTGCTCACTTCAGTTTTGCAATAGTTAGAGGCTGTCCTAATTTAACTGATTTTTGCACATTCGTTCAATAAAAAAGACACTTAGTCACATTTTTCTCACCAATTTGTTACCGGTTTCAGAAGTGCTAAATTGTAAAAAAAAATATTCACCAAAAATTATTTTCTATTTTATAAAATTATACATATTATAAAAAATTCACCATTGCGACTTTGGACTATAAATCCTTTAACTTTAACGAAACACTTACACAAAAATGTATTCCTTATATTTAGTGAACCTCCTTTAAGACTGCAAACCTTTTGGCATCTATTCTGTGCACTCAAGAATAAATTGTGTATGTAATATTTCACTACTTCTTTTCCCATTCTTCCTATATTGCTTGGATTCAGCGGCGTGCGGTGAAATTTTAAGAAAGGGAAGCAATTTTTGGAAACTTACTTATTTGTAATGTAATTCGATTCTTCGATCATTTTTTGCAAATTTGTCAATGACGTCATCATAAAAACGTCGATGCTCCGACATATTTTGGAGAAGTTTATTTTCAATGGACAACAGTGATGTATGCGAAAGTCTCTCCTGCCCCATTGAATTTCTCACGAAATTTTGTATACGTTTAAGTGTTGAAAAATTGCGTTCTACTGCTGAACTTGTGGCAGGTATTGTCAATACTAATTCACACAATTTCGACACTTCGGTGTAGGCATGTTCCAGCTCTTTGTCTTTTAAAAATTGCATTAGTTCCTTAGTGTTATTTTTTGCGCTAATATCATCAGTTTCGTAAATCGCTTTTAGTTCAGATCGCAGTGACACTCAGTCGAAGAACTGGCCATAATGAAGAAGAAGAAATTTAAACGCATCTTCTGGAAAAGTTTTTCCTTTAAATGCATCAAAATTGCAGAGCTCGAGGAATTTAAAATCATTTAAACCGTTAGTTTTATAGTTTATTTGTTGCTGAATTTCATCGATTATTTTATAAAAGAAGCGCCTGTATGATTTTTGAACATCTCCCACCTTGTCTGTTCGAAGACGCTTGGCTTGTGGCTCTACATTTAACGTCATCGTTTTCTCCCAAAATACATGGACTTAAAATCATCCACTTTTTTTAGGCAAAAACCAGTATCATTTGTTTTAGTTTGTAATATATTAAAAACATTGTCGGAGAATGGAAATATTTCTGAAAATATGTTCAACAAATAATTAAAATTAGAGTCTCGTTTCAAACAGTCCAAAAACCCCCTCGAACTATTTATGGCTTCTGAGTCCCACGTTTCATTATTTTATATTATATTCTCAAATAGTTGAATCAGTGATTCAAGATTTTCAGATATTGTTAATACAAGTCTTCCATTATAGTTCCACCTAGTAGGAGCTACTTTGGGCAATCGTTTGTCGACAATGGAGTCCAAAGCTTGTGTACGTTTTGTTGACTTGGAAAAAAAGCGGCCATGCCACTTAAAGTAACGAAAATTACTTTACACTCTTTAATGTGATTGATGGACTGGGATAAAACTAAATTTAATTTATGAGCAAAACAGTGGACAAACACAGCACTTGGGAAAGTTTCTCGAACTTTAACTTGCAGACCCTCTAATTGTCCTGCCTTCACTGCAGCTCCATCATAGCTTTGAGCAACTAATTTTTTCTCTCCATTAATTTCTTTAGTAACGTTATAAACTGCGGTATATAACGGTATATAATGCAGTTTTCGGACACACCTAACCTAACTTAACCTAACCTAAAAATCGCTCTTGAATACTTCCGTTTATTTTAACGTAGCGTATTACTATAGATAATTGGCTAAAATTAGTGATATCAGTTGTTTCGTCCAGAACAATAGCAATGAACCACGTCTCACCAATTTCCTGCTTAATTCTTTTTAGAATAATGGTTGCGACAGCTGAAATTAAATCATTCTGGATTCGATTCGACGTTCCGCCAAAAACGCTAGACTGCTCTAAATGATTTTTTAAGCAATCATCATATTTAGCCATTAAACTAAGTAAATCAGGAAAATTTCCTCTATTCGAAGAAACCTTTGTTTCGTCATGACCTCTAAATCCCAATTCGTGCTGTCCGAGAAAACAAACAACATCGATACGTCTTCTTAATATTTGCCTATTTTTATCGACTAGTTCATTGTATTGGCGGTGACTAATTTCCAACTGTTTATTAAGGGCGTGTTCAATTCTGGTTTTACCGAAGAATTTTTCTTTTATGACGGCCTGCAAATGCGCTTTGGGCATAATGAGTCTTTTTACAGTTTTATGGAAATTGTTTAAATCGGAAAAACCAGTTTTATTCCAGAGACCTTTTTCATTTTCAAAAAGTAAACATGGCCAACAAAATAATTTACTTATATTTTCACACCCTGTTAGCCATTTACATTGTTCGTATTGTTTTTCCGGATAAAAATGTCTAATACAGTTTTTCATTTTTGTGGTTAAATTTTTCATAGGCGGTTTTGCCCTTCCTGTGGAAATTATTTGAAGCTTATCAGCGAAGTTTAATGTTGAAAATCCTTTTATTATTAAGACACACACCACACATTCACACACACTCTTCTTACTAAATTCTCCAACATTTTCAACGTTATTACCTACAGCCGAAGTTGACGGTATTTGCATATCCACGTCCGTATTATTGTCTTCCATATCGCACCATGCACGACGCGACGTACGTATCACACAGCACACGGATAGCCGTTCAAACACAGAACTTACTCCAACGATAGCTCCCGCCATCACTTAAAGCACGCGACTTAAATGCAAAAATTACAAACAGGCGGTGGAAAGTTCAATAACCTCTGGCTCGATGCACAGGAAATCAAGCATCCAGGACTTGGCTGCAGAGAAGGTAGCGGCCCGCATAAGTTCTATTCGATAATCTATTGTGGCTGGGTCGGAGTCAAGGCCGCATTTATTATGGGCTTGATAATTGAGATAATATTTTAGCATTTTTAATATAAACTAAATTAATGGTTTCCTATTTCAAAAATTACATTTTAGAATATGTTTTGTAATTTTTTCTGGGGAAGCACTGCTTCCCTTGCTTCCATGGACTGCACGCCCCTGCTTGGATCAGTTCTTCGAAATTTTGAGGTGGGTAAGGTCTTGATGCAATAATCACTATTAGATAAGACCATATTTTTTCGACATGGGAGGACTTCGCTGGTTAATTCATTATTTGAATTTTTTTTTCAAACGGACTGTTATAATTTGGGCTCGCATCATCATCTATCAAAACAAAATGTTTTCTATAATTTTGAAAATAAGACGGTACTATTGGAATAAGAATACCTTTTCTATAACGCCTAGATGCGATGGTTTCATGAATATAAGCAACTCTGTTTGCCCGTTACACATTATGCCAGCCGCACAGATGTTTGCATCGTAAAGAAGGGCCCAACCAATTTTAGAATTCTATTTGACGATCGTACGTGACAAAGTAATAAGAAAATGCAAGCGTAATTTTGACGCATCCTGTATAGAATAAAAAACAATTCTTTTGAATATTTTTTTACACCTGGACACATCTGAAACTCGTAGCATTTTAGTGAGAAACTGTAATTAAGTGTTTTTTCTATTGACCATATGTAAAAAAATTCAGCTTGGGTCAGCCTGTAACTAGGCTAATGGATTAGCCAGGGAAGTCGTTTCATATTGAAAACGCCTGGTCTTATGTTATATTCCATGTTACATCTAGACCTATCCCACCTCAAAACTTGAAAGAACTAATTCAAGCGATATAGGAGGAATCTGGAATGGGTTCATAAGTATGCACAATAGATGCCAAGAGATTTGTAATCTTAGAGAAGGTCCCTCTAGATATTAGAAAAGACATAATTTTATAAAATAGAAAACGATTTTTTGTGAATATTTTATTTTTACAATTTGACACTTGTGAAACCGGTAACAAATTTGGTGAGAAAACTGTAATTAGTGTCTTTTCTCTATTGAACAAACGTGCAAAAATCAGCTAAATTAGGCCAGCCTGTAACTATGGTAAAAGTGAAATGATCAAAGAAAATTAAAAACCATTTAAACCCATTGGTGTAAGGTATATTCTAGCAAAGCCAAAGTGATTCGATTCTATTTGTAAAAATATTAAATTAATCCAGAATTTATTAGTCATTAAAACATATTATCGTGGTGATTGATATAAAGAAACAAATATGTTTTGGACAGCTTATATAATTTAAAATGAGCTTTTTGGTACTAAAGGCTGGAACATGTCCTGCACTGCCGCAGGAGCAATGATCCATTTTGCTCTTTTTAGACGTCACCAAATCGCTATAAACTAGCAAGCCCCGTAAAGAGAAAAGGAACAAAATGGAATCACAATAAATCAATAACTACTCTGCTCGCTAATACCAAATCCAGACTTTCGTTGGGAGTAATAACGTTATTATATTTTATTTCACGTTACACCAACGACATCACAGGGTCACTACGATCCTTGTTTGGAATATATAGTTGCGCAAACGCAATGATCCTTTTTAGTTAAGCAATGATTACGATTTCGCTCTTTATATAGATCATTATGCAACGAAATGGAATCACAGAAACAATTACTCCGCTGGCGACCGGCATCGAATTACACTGTTAACTCTTGACTTTCGCTGTAAAATGTAATTATATTTTATATAAAATAGTGGAGTAGTTTCTGTGATTCCATTTTGTTCTTTTGCCTTACACGGGGCTCGTTAGTTTATAAGCTCTAAAAAAGCAAAATCACTTGTTTAACTAAATTGTATCTTTGCGCCTGCGTCATTGCAGGATATGTACCAGACGTTGCGTCTTTGCTATGACGTTGGTGTAACGTGAAATAAAATATATTAACATTCTATACTCCCAACAAAAATCAGGAGTCAATAGTGTAATTCACTGCTGGTCGTGGTATTAGTCAGCGGAGTAGTTGTTTCAGTGATTCTATTTTGAAACAATTTCATCTTTAAATAAAATCACAATATTGAGAAACTCGCCATATATCGAAAACTATCGGTAAAATGTATGACTATTTTGTTTTAAATACTCATACAGTTTTTAATCAGTTTGGTTCTTTTAAATTCTCGGTAGAAATGAAATTTCGAATTTTTGCAAGGATAATAGTTAACACCCTCTTTTTGCCGTCTCATGATATTGTCTTAAAACACGTTACTCTAAACTAAATTTACGAAAATATATTAAAAACCTTATCTCGATATCTTTCCTTGTCTTGTCTTGTCTTCAAAATTCCGTTATATAAATGCGTTGGATATAGACAGCCTGTTCTCCAGTAGTGTATTTAGATTTGGTACACTATATGCACTCTTTTGTTAAGTATGACTATATACATAAGTATGTAAACGTTATGCACTTTTAATAATTAATACTAATTTAATAAGTAATTACTTTTAATTATACTTATATAATAAAACTAAAAAAATATATTAATAAGAATTATTATTATTATCTTTTATATATTTTAATATTTAAGAATAATGCAAAACATAACTTCTTATTATATTTCTGTTATCAAGGCCTTTAAAGACAATCGAGAAAATTGACAAAAACCCTGCAATAATACGCATTGTATTTCTATTGATTATTAAATTTTTTTTCAAAAACTTAAAAGGGCTATAACTTGGAACAGTACATCAGTAGGATAAACATGCAATTTTATCATTTGATGGTGGCAAAAATAAAGGCTCCGTCGGTGTATGTCTGCAAATGTTCTCTTAGAAGAAACGATGCTGGTTCGATTTTATCAAAAACAAAATTAAGCTAATGAAAACAATAAAGTCTGTCTAATTTCATTGCTATCGAAAAACATCACTGTCGAAAAAAATAGGCTAAGCAGGCTGAAGAAAATGATGATATGCTGATTGTCAACAGTATAATTTATTATTGCTCAGCATTCAACACTCCTTATATCGTTGGGGAAGCCGTTAATTTTCTAGTTCTGCTAACAATATTAGCACCATTTGGAACTAGCATCCACTTTCGCAAATCTGGGAGAGAACAACATGTTTCTTCACTCGTTCAGTGGATGCGACATGACATAGCCCCTTTTAAGAGAAGGAAAAATAAAATTTTAATTTCTTTTCCAAAAAAATCAAAAACTAAATTACATCATCGCCATCTTCAAAAATCACGATGCCGAACCGTAAGATGTTATACAATCTAAAGTATGCTTTCTCGTTGCTTGGTATAGAGGTGATATGGAAAATTAAACCTTGGAAGACGTTTGAGTCCAACGTTTCGTAAAATCGGAGACAAAAAGCAAATTCAAACTCGCATCCATACCACTACGAACCAACATGTTCAAAAAATGATATGGAATCAAAAAAACATTCTAAAAACTGGGGCTCGATGGCACCAGTAGGCTTACTCCAGTTAGTGGAGATAATTTCATGTAGTTGTAAAAAGGATGCACCAGCTGGCTGGAAGTGCTCTACTGTGTGTAAATTATGAAGTGGTGAATCATGTAAAAATGAACTCAGAAGTGCGATCATGGAGTTAGAAGAGGACATTGAGGGTGAATAATATATTAAAAAGGTCAACAATTACCAAAGCAGAACACCAAAAACACAAAATGTGATGGATAGGTTACTCTACAGAGGAAGGAATAGCATATCTATAACAAACAAGTTGTATTTTTCTTTTACCATATGATCACTAACTAACTTTTTCAAAGTTTTACAACCCGGCACACCTTTTATCCTTCAACATGTTTATATGATATGTATCAGCATGCAGCGTTGCCAAATCTATAGGCTTTAATGTGATGTTTATTTTTTCATATAAGTTTTAATTTTATTATTTATAATTTAATTAAGGGTAATAAATAAACAAATATGTAGGTAAATAAGTATAGATTATGAAACTACTGAATATGTAATGAATAAATCACATCGGTAACTTGGTAAACATTGGACTTACACAAAAACGTGTATATACAAAAAATGTCTTCAAATTGGTTTTGATTTTTTATCGACCGATAAGGGCTTATTTCCAAGAATCTAATTTTTTTAATTTCCAATCTAGAATACCGGCATAACCGTGATGTCTCCCCACCCTAAGGCCGAAAACTGGAGTTTTTTATTAGGACTCGACTTAAATAACATATTGCAAAATCATTACTATCTATTTCACCTTTTGCAAGAAAAAGACTCTGCTGACTGGATTAAATTTATTATGCCTCCATATTCTTCTTAAAATTGAACGATTTCATTGCAAAATGATTTCCTTATTAACAAAGTGGTTAAAGTTGTAACCAGTAATCTTACTACCAAATACTTAATACATAAGAATTCCCCTCATTAGCAGAGGCATTTATTGAAATATCTTATAATGATAATCTTATGAAGATTGAAAAACTGCTATTTTTGTGAGAATTTTTAGGTCATGCTGCACATAGAGTTTAGTGTAATTATTAACAATTCATATATAAAATTTAATATCAGAAGTAGTTTAGGTGTCACTTCTATTTATAGGGAAGGATAAAAAAACATTGGATTGCGCAGGGTGTGCATTTTTAGCACTTTTAGCACCAGTAATGATTTTGTTTGGACGTATCAATTTAATTCAAAATCAACTAGATTCACGGCAGAACTGCAGGCCAGTAGAAAGCTTTGACATATATTTGCCGGACTCCCTTATCGTTAAAGTATATTATCTTTTCAAATTCCATATTGTTTCTCAGGGCAATAGAGAATAAAGCAATACATTTTTATTACATATCTGGGAAACTATAAAAGATAGAGAAAATTTTTTAAAACAAATATTTCTTTGCGCCTTTTGAAATTTTAATTTATTGTTTTTAAGTGTGGGTTTGCATTGCAACGTTTTATTGACATTTTTCTTCATTTTGTTATAAATGTTTAAATTAACAAGTAGTTTAAATATTTTAAAAAAGTTACAGCCATGCCATGTTCGGCGTATGGCTATTTTTTACATTTTTTAAAAATGTCAACCCCTGTATTTTAATTAAATTTAAATAGAGCATTAAACAACGATTTTAACTATATTTAATAATATAGGTTTACAATTCACCGTTTCGGACTTATAGACGATCATATTTAGGATGTAACCTTTTTTTTAACAGAAGGTACTTTATTTACCTTTTTGCTTCTTCACTATCATTTTAATAAACGGTTTATTAATTAGAATCAGGAAGTAACTTTAAAATTGTCTGTGGTTTGTAACTATTTACTTCCAGAGAAATTTGAAACTTGTCTTTTAGTTATTTTTAATGCATAACATTTAAATTCAGATTTTTCCGCCAAAACATTCGCCTCAGAATACCAAGTTAAACAAAATTTTGTTACATTTTTGTGATGTATTAAGGTGGGTATATAATTCTACGTGTTAGCTTTATCATTTATCATAGATTTTTGACCAATCTAGTAACGTAAAAAATTACTTTTAACGTTATTTCAATCTGGCTCTTTCAACTATATGTAATAACAGGGCCTTAAGTTTTTCCGTGTTTGCTGCTTATACATATATTAATTAAGCGGCTGATGTGTGCATTGTTATATAAATACTCTCGAATCCCTTCAATTTAAAAAAAGATTCTGGCTTTCTTACTTTGTTAAAGCGCTTTCAAAGTCATTGGTATGTTAAAAATTTCTCATTTTGTGACTCACCACGACATACTATTTTAAAATATCTAATATTTTTAATACAGCAAACATAAAAATCGCAACACTGATTCTGATACTGTTTGAAATAGTCTTTGAATACCCGCTTAATGGAACTTTTCTATATGTTTTCAACTCCTCACTGATAAATCGAAACGTGATTTTCGAATAACTTGTGATAGTTTCAAATAATCGAATTATTATTTCAAAGTTATTTCACAAATAGTGCCATGAACGCAAAAAGACAAGAGAAATGGCATACTTAATATTAACTTGACAGTATGCAGTTTGGTTTACGAAAAGCTAAAAGTTATTTAAACATGTTTTCAGAACAAGAACGTCTAGATTTATATGTGTTATATTAAAAACAATAGGACTTTTGCGTTAACAGTTGTGGAGTATCATGCTAAGTTCTCACAGCCTAGAACTCCTGATAGAAAATTGATTGAAAGAATTGAGGATGACTTATGAAATCATAGTGTTTTGGAACATTAAAAAAAAACAAAGCAAGAAATGTTCTAACAGAAGACACCCAGTTATATATAGCTTGTTACTTTGAAGTTTCTCCTGAAAACTCCCTAAATGATGCAAGAAAAGATTTGGAAATAGCTCTGTCTACAATTTATTATTCGCTGAAAATAAATAGATATAAGCTTTTCAGATTTGCAAAACTAAAACACTCAAAGCCAAATGACAAACCCCGACGAAGCACTGAAATTTTGCATGGAACTAATAAATCGCTATTTCGAAAATAATGTATTAAAAAAAATATGCTGGACTAATATTACTAGTCCCTGGGCAACAAAGAGGAAATAAAAACAGATAAACATAAAGATAGAATAAGTACCCATGTTTGGTGCTGTTATAAAAATAAAATTAAAGGACCTTTTTTTATGGAAGGAAATTTAAACCGCCAGAGGTTCTTAAAACTATTACAAGAAAATATATTGCCAATGTTGGAAGCTGATGAAGTAAGTCAAATCATTTTTCAAATGGATGGTGCCCCATGTCACACTGGTAAGGAGATACATTAGTTTTCAACGAAAATTATGCAGTATTGATTGGGCCCAATGGAAATGATCCCTGGCCTTCTAGGATCCCTGATCTTGCCCCTTTGGACTATTTTTTGTGGGGAGCTTTAAAAGATAGGGTACACAGAAACAGACGGCACAATACTGAGGAACTCATGTAAACAATGCGTGACGAAATTCAGTTATTTAATCAAAGTGTAGCAAATGCAGTAAAACTTGTGGAAATATTTACCTACATGTATTGCTGAGAACAGAGGATACGTACAAAAGTTACTTTAGGTCTGAGTATTATTTTAGATTTGATTAGATGTTCTTTTGTCACTTTAATTTAATACATTATTTTTTTACATTTTTTACATTATAAGTACTATATGTTTAGGTAATATTTAATAAAACATTTATTTTAATTTGATTTCCTGTAGGGCAAATGTAGCTAGTTACAAACCCCAAAAAATTTAAACATTTGATCATTTACTAGCTCTAGATTTATTAAAAAATAGTTAAGATCATTTTTTTGTTAAATAGAGTATTATTTGTAATAATTTTTAGTGACTAAATATATATTTTTTTAAATTACAAAATTTGAAAGCTCTGTTATGAAAAAATAATATCGTAAACCCTTACTATTACATATGGTTAAAATCGTTGTTTAATGCTCTATTTTAATTTAATATAATATACAGGGGGTTGCAATGAAAATAAATGTACAAAGTAGCCATCTGCGAAACATCCAACACTGTAACTTTTTTAAAATTTTAAAACTTATCTATTACACTATAGATAGAATGAACCTTTATTTTTTTTTTGACGCCAGGGAATTCTGAAAAAGTTTACTCAAATTCAGTCATTTTAAGAACTTATAAAGATATAAATAAAAATAGAATAAATTACAACCTCAAAAGAATAGAAGAAATATTTCTTTTAAATGTTTTATAGTTTCCCAAAAAAGGGGTTAGGGATTCTTATTTTAAACACCCTGTATAAAAAATTGCCCAATCGCTAATATACGCTCAAAACATGTTACTTTGATATTAAATACAGTCAATTTATCTGATACCTTTTAATGTTCCTGCGATAACATAAGTGTTAATCATATACATCACTGGTACTATACATTCAAGGAGTGGCAAATTAAATTTAATGCCTGATAATGCTTAGCAGCAGTCCAAAAAGATGAATATTTTTTTATTTTTGTAACATTTGTGAGAATGTGTTAAAGAAAGTTGAGGGCATTGATTATCCGAACTCTAAACTGTTATTTAATCATTTTGTTCGCGGTGTTGAACCTATTTGTGAATAATAAAAGCCGCCTTGAGAGACTCCTGTAGCGTTAGGTGTGTGTTGATTTTGAATGTATTATTGTAAAATAATAAATAATAAGTTTGGATAGTGGCGGTATGCACTCACTTCAAAACCAAAATAAAAACAAAGAGTTTCAATATTTCTAATCAAAAACATACGTTTCTATTTTTAGTTTAAGGATTTATTTCTATAGGCGTGCATTTTACCTATATATTTTAATCCTGCTTCTAACGTGAGAATTCTATTTTATTAAATAACAGTTATTTAAAAGGTTGACTTACTTTGGTTGACACTATCTCTATGTGGACTATTCAGTCTTCTATCCAACGGCTTCATGTAATGAGGCAGTTCTCCATCAGGCGTGGATTCTCTACTAAATGATTTCCTCACAGTAATATTACATCGAGCTGTACTATTCTCTAACACCTTTTCTGGATATTGTCTTCTTTCTGGAGTCCTTTGAGGTGAAATGGATTTCCTTGACTTGTCGATTAACTTTATAGTTTTTACTTCGTCAGCTTCTGGAAAAATACGTTATATGTTTTATTTTACTTTTAAGGTAAATACTTAAATACGTTATCAGAACAAGAACGTATGTATATATGTGTTATTTTAAAAACGGTAGAAGTTTTGCATTACCGTTTACTAATTGTAGTTAATAAATATGTATTAAAAATGGCAAAGAGGGGCATTTTTTTAATAAATGGAGTATTATTTGTAAAAACTTTTGATGGCTAAATATATATTTTTTTAAATAACAAAATTTGAAAGCCCTGTTATGAAAAAAATAAGTTACATGCTGAAGATGATCGTCAATAAGTCAGAAACGGTGAGTCGTAAACCCATATTGTTAAATATGGCTAAAATCGTCGTTTAATGCTCTATTTAAATTTAATATAGTATACAGGGGGTTGCATTGAAAAAAATTTACAAAATTGTCATTAATGCAACATCCAACGCTGTAACTTTTTTAAATTTAAAACGTATCTATTACTCTGTCAACAGAATAAACCTTTTTTTTTGGGGCCAGTGAAATTTAAAAACTTATTCGAACTCTTTTATTCTAAAAATTCATATAAAAGTGAAGAAAAATACATGCGAATAAATTCGAAATGTTGCATTGCAGACCCTTATATATATATATATATATATATATATATATATATATATATATATATATATATATATATATATATATATATATATATATATATATATATATATATATATATATATATATATATATATATATATATATATAGGAAGCTCCGCTGTCACTAACACTTTCAGTCTTCAATCGGACGCGAAACAGAAAGCTCCGAAAATGCCAAATGCGATTTTGGCGAAACGTCAGCAAAATGGTTCTTTTCAGAACGAGAGTGATGAACGGATGTACAGCAGGAGTGAAAACACTTATATATATGTATGTTATATCTATTCTCACCAGCTATTTCATCATACAAGTTATGCTAACCTTGGTTCCCAGACTATCAGCTATCACCCGCCAACGCAGTTATTCAGAAAGCCAAGCTTATCTCAGTAACAAAGTATCACATATCAGTCAACAACGTAGATCATCCTATTCTCATAAACAGCAGGTGTTACTTGTTTACGAAAACAAATCTATACCGAGAAAGCTTCATCAGCAGAACCCACGTCCTGACCCAAGTGTTCAAGAAAGAAGTAAACAGTTCCCACTGAGTCAGCATAACGAAACATATAAATAGTTATTTTTCTTTGTATACAGTTCAGTTCAGTACAGTTCAGTCTAGCTTGAATTCATTTTGTTAAATATTACTCTTTGCAAGTTCAAATGTATATATTTTAATTTGTATTATTTTTGAGTAATAAAATAATTTTTTAAAAAGTAATTTGGCAAGAAAGTGATTTAACAAACTGGCGCAGTCGGTAGGATCTGAAAACGTCTAACAGAACACGAAGCCCTTGTGCACTCTAACTGTCGACGGAGGATCCCAATCCATTGTTCAGAAGAACCTGTGAAAAACAAGAAAAACAGAGAAAATCACGACCCGAGCGACGTCACCAACTCGCAGTCAATCTACGGATTAGGAACACCTAGTGAAGCCCCTGGTAGAATTTGCTGCAGAGAACACAACGAAATCTGATGTTTCTACTAGTAACGTAAGACTGAATCATCTCGTTTATTAATTTTCTTTATTTTTTTTTTTTTCAATTTTCCAAAAAAATATTAAATTTTTATTCAAATTTTAAGGAAACTGTTCGATTTTTCAATTTTGATAATTAGTTAACGGAAAACTGAATTCAAAAACAAATTTCAAAAATCCAAAAGATATTTTAATTTCAAATTTTGATTATACAGCTAATCAAATTTCAAGAAAAATTTAAATTTTGTAGATTTTAGTATTGCTTTAATTTACGTTGATTTGTGTACTACTTTACGTACTGCCAATTAACCTAAATTCTTAATTTTAAGTTCGTATCCTTTTTATATAATATTGTGTGCCTATATTATTTCATTTTGATATTGTGATATATTGAGCAACCATGACAGATAACGGAATACAAAATGTCCCTGAGACACCGAAATTGAACTGTATAAATTATCCGAAATATTTTCGATAATTCCTGAATACGATGGTGATCAAATTTTTCTCCAAACATTTCTCAATGCTTGTGATTGTGCTTACAATATGTCTACACGCGATCAAAAAGATTTATTAGTAATCCACATAAAAAAATAAATTACGTGCAAGAGCAGCGCAGCTAATAAGCTTTCGCAATCCTATTTCTTACTTAGAAATAAAACAACTTTTAAATTCTCACTTTGGAGATACGCGAGACTTGTCTTCTTTAATACAAGACTTACAACTTATCAAACAATTACCTAATGAGAGTCCTTTAACCTTTCTCAACCGACTTCAAGTGCTAAATGCAAAAATGCACGCTAATATACAAAAGTCTAATCTCACCCCACAACAGAAACAAGCTCAAATAACCCTGATCGAATCCATGTCCCTGAGCACCCTCTTAACTGGTCTCGAACCCCGTATTGGACATATAATTCGTGCCAGTAACCCAAGAGATCTTCTTGAAGCCCAAATACGTATTCGACGTGAACTTCAATTGTCCTATTTCGAATCTCAAAAAGCTTCAAAACCGAATCCACCAAAGCCATTCAACCAACCTTTGAAAAAACCAATCTTTCAAACACAAAAATGTTTTAAATGTGGACGTATTGGTCATTCAGCAAATCAATGCCATGCCAATAACGGATAACCACGTCCCAGTTTTTCCCAAAACTCAAATTTTCAGCGACCCCAGTTTGCCCCGCAAACAAATCCTTTTCAGTCACACAGACCGAACATGCAACAACAAAGAAGTCCAAATACGCAAACCCCCAAATATTACAAATAACCAATCAAATCAAAATAATTTCCAACGTCAACCGAATTTTAATTATTCTCGACCCTCAGTAATTCTGAAAAATCCTGATTTCAAAGCTCACTTAGTTAGCACCGATAATAATCAAGAAAAATATTTTAACGACTATCAACAAGATTATCAAGATCCCTCATTCTTTTCTTATGAAGACCCCTCTACTTTATTCGAAAACGAATACGACAATTCTTATGAGAATCCAGATCCCAATTTAAACTTTAACGAACCAATCGAAGAGTACCAAAATTTTCCAATCGAAGAAAATCGAAATTTTCTTTTATGCCCAGATCAAAACCATCCACCCAATCAAGAAACAAATCAAATACAAGCCCAAATCGAAACTCTCACACTAGACGATATGAATCCCTCACTCAATTTCCCCGAACAACTATTTCTTTAAATCCCTTCCTTGCTATAAATCCCAAAAATCTTTACTATATTAAAGACGCAACAAATACTTTCAAACTACTCATAGATTCTGGTGCAGGTATTTCAATTTTCAAAGAAAATACAGTAAAGAACTTTCCAAATCGTTTCCCCGAAAATGCAACAATTCAAGGCATTACCGAACAAAACTTTTAATAACTGAATCAACTTTGATAAATTTTAACAACGGTGACCCTCACAAAGTCTATATTTACAACTTAGACATTGATTTTGACGGAATTCTAGGTCTTGACTTCCTAGAACACTACGAATGTACAATTGATTTAAAAAATAAACAACTTATTACCAATTTTAAAACACTACCACTGTATAAAGTTGAAGACAATTACTCTTCAACAGAACTCGAAACATACGAGGTAAATAAAAATAAAATAACTATACAAGGTAGAACAGAACAAGTTTTTAAATTAAAATGTCATCTAATCAATACCGATGCTATTTTATCCCGAAAAGAAATAGAAAAAGTACATATCCCAAATGCCCTTGTCCATGTCAATCAAAAAGGCGAATTTTTGACAACAATTATCAATGCGAACGCAATCCCAAAAACAATTGATTTTTCAAATATCGAAATAGAACCATTTTCGATACACACACTTCTTAATTCCAATCTTCCTGAATCTCCCGAATTTCAACCTTCAAATAGAATCCCGACCATTAGATCCCAGCTTAGACTTGACCATTTAAACAAAGAAGAAAAAGAATTAATCACAAATCTTTGTGTCAATTTCGAAGACATTTTCTATCTAGAAGGTGACAACCTTTCCTTCACAAGTGAAATCAAACATAAGATAGACACGAATAATACAAAGCCCATTTTTACTAAATCTTATAGATATCCCCAAATACATAAACAAGAGGTTAAAACGCAAGTAAACAACATGTTACAACAAGGTATAATTAGACCATCAATTTCTCCCTGGTCATCTCCCGTTTGGGTTATACCGAAAAAAATCAACTCTAGTAATAAACAAAAATGTAATAGATTATAGAAAACTGAACGAATCCACTGTTAATGATAAATATTCACTTCCTAATATCTCAGATTTACTTGACCAACTTGGACAGTGTCAATATTTCACTACTCTTGATCTCGCTTCTGGTTTCCATCAGATAGAGATAGATCCTAAAGATATTTCAAAAACAGCGTTCTCAGTAGAAAACGGTCATTATGAATTTTTACGAATGCCCTTCGGACTAAAGAATGCCCCATCTACATTCCAACGTGTAATGGACAATATTCTTTTAGGAATCCTAAATGAACGATGTCTTGTCTATATGGACGATATTATAGTTTATTCCGCTACAATTGACGAACATATCCATCGATTACGCGAAGTTTTCAAACGACTAAGAAAAGCTAATCTGAAAATACAACCAGTCAAATGCGAATTGTTACGCAAAGAAGTAGCATATCTTGGACACGTAATAACTAAAGACGGTGTTAAAACAAATCCAGCAAAAATTGAATGTATTCAAAATTTTCCCCAACCAAAAAATCCTAAGGATATAAAATCTTTCCTTGGCTTAGCAGGCTATTATTGACGATTCATTCCCAATTTTGCGAAAATTTCTAAACCACTTACTCGTTTACTCAAAAAAGAAATAAAATTTGACTTTGATTCTGATTGCAAAGAATCTTTTAACGAACTAAAAAAATTGCTAATTTCCGATCCAATTCTTATATACCCAAATTTTGATGAATTATTTCTTTTGACGACAGATGCTAGTGCTTTTGCAATATGCGCTGTGTTATCACAAGGACCTGTAGGAAAAGACTTACCAATTGGCTATGCATCTAGAACCCTATGTAAAGCCGAAACAAATTATTCAACTATTAAACGTGAACTCCTTGCAATCGTATGGGCAGTAAAACATTTTCGCCCGTATCTTTTTGGCAGAAAATTTAAACTAATTACAGACCACCGCCCTCTTACTTGGCTTTTTTCAATCAAAGACCCAGGTAGTAGACTCGCACGCTGGAGACTTAAACTCGAAGAATATGAGTATGAAATAATTTACAAACCCGGTAAGATCAATAAAAACGCAGACGCATTATCAAGAATTAAAATTAATCATTTTAATCAATGCGCAAAATTCCAATCAAAACTCTCTATTTTTGCGACAAATCAAGACGATGACGACAAACCTAATAACTTAAATTTAAATTTCGATGATAAAAAAATAACCGAAAATTACAACACATTTGCTAATATGTACGAAACAAAATCTTTAATTGATTATTCAAAAGTTGAAACTTCAAACGAACAACTTCTAAATAAATCACATAAAAACATAATAACCTTTTTTCAACAAAAGAATTTAGGAGAATTACATCATGAAATATTAGAAGACATTTTTGAAGAAAATTCAGATTTTTCAATACAGAGACTAAATATTTTCTCTAGTAAAACAGTTAAAAATCGGAAATATTACATAATTCCTTTGTTACTCGATCCAGAAAATGTAGTCCAACATCTTTTCTATATTATTTAAACAGGACAAAACGAATTTGACCTTTCGTCAACATATTTTCTTGAAAATAAAATAGAACTTCCTATTCTTGAAATATTTTCTTTTATCTTTGCAGACAAAGATATTAAAATATGTATTTGTCAAAATATTGTAACTATCCCAGATAAAGACCAAATACCAATTATATTGGAACAATACCATTTAGGCAAAAGTAATTTACATCGCGGAATTAACGAAACTTTAAGAGGCATCAAAGAAAAATATAATTGGCCCAGAATGATTAAAGATGTAGAAAATTTTATAAAAAGTTGTGAAACATGTCAAAAAATTAAAATATGCCGAAAAAATTTAAGCAACCCTTTAGTGATAACAGAAACACCGAAAACACCATTAGAACGAATAAATATCGATATATTTGAATATCCATCTAAGAACTATGCTTTGACAATACGAGACGAACTTACTAAATTTACCCAAGCTTATCCAATTGAAGATAAAACATCAAAAACTATTGTCAACACTATTATTTTATTTTTCCAACATTATGGTACCCCACTACGAATCCATTGTGATTATGGCCGTGAATTTAATAATACACTAATGAAAGACCTATGTGAACTATACGACATAAAAATAACATTTTCTAGTGTAGGTCATCCCCAATCAAACGGCTCTCTAGAAAGATTTCATGCTACACTTAGCGAAATGATAAGAGCTAATCAAACCGAAAACCCACATGAACATCCGTTCAACGTACTTCCGTATGCTGTTATTTGTTACAATAACACGAAAAATAAAACCCACGGTTTTACGCCCTTTGAACTAATTTTTGGTCATACTTCTTCTAGACCCCTTGAAATCCTATATAATGAGAAAACCCTCATATCAAAATACATACGTGATTTAAACAATCGTATGCAATTTCTTTATAAATCTGCTCGTGATAAAACGAAACAACAAAAAGAAAAAGCAAAAGAACATTTCGATCAACATGTTCCCAAACATGTACGCGAATCCCAAATTAAAGATAAAGCTCAAAACAAATTTAATGGCCCTTTCGAAATTCTCGAAATTTATCAAAACTCAGCCCTCTTATTAAATCCTAATACTAAACAAAAATCTAAAATAAATTTTGATAGATTAAAACCATACTACGAGCAAATTTCTCTTCCAGGACCATCCTCGGACTGTCATCAGTCGTCCAGTCCCAATACTCCATAAGTCCAATTAACAACACGATAGGAGTCTTCTTTCATGAAGAAGCAAAAATAAGAATCTCTAATGACAAATGGACATTACTTGTATATAAAGACTTAGAACCAATTAAGGATACAATTGTAAATAATGATAGAATTTTAGAAAACCTTATAAATAATATCAACGAAGACGTACCACGAATGAAAGCATTTAAATCTGAAGTATTAACACATATTAGTCTCCTTAGACAAATATCAGGAGCTGTAAATCAAAAATATACAGAGATAATGGCAGATACTAAAAAATATATTCTTAGAGAAAAATGTGGAATTTTTAATGGTATAGGAACATTTTGGAAAGCAATTACAGGAAACTTAGATGCCTCTGATGGCGAATATTTTAATAACTGTATAGAAAAAATAACGCATGATGAATATCAAATCGAAAATCTTCTTAAAAATCAAATCTCAGTAACTACCTCAGTAATAAAAGAATTTAATTCAACTATTCAGAAACTCAAAATTGACGAGGAAACATTCAATAATGATATTATAGAAATTCGAAAATCAATACTGGATATTTCTGACGATCTGAAATATTATTCCTCTCAAATAGAAATATTAAGTATTGGCGAACTATTAATGGAAAGTTATTCATTTCTTGAAAATTCTTTGAATGATATTATAAATTCAATTGTTTTCACCCGTTTACGGATTTTACACAGTTCAATTATTACACCTTTTGACTTAATAGTCATAAATAGTAAGCACATATCTCAATCATTGCAAAGAAATAATTTACCTTTGTTAATTCACCCTTCAAGTGTGGCTCAATATCTCGAAATCATAGAACTAAAGGCATATCAATATGATTCAAAAGTAATTTTTATTCTCGAAATCCCATTAGTTGATCCAGAAAAATATATTCTCTTTCATTTATATCCAATACCAATTTTGGATGATCGAACAGGTCTTCACTACATTCTTTCAATAACAAATAATTTAATTGCGCGAAACGGTGATTCATTATTATATATCACAATTCGCAAGTTGGAATCATGCAAATCTTTGAGCAGCCGAACACTAATATGTTCCAACATCCTGCCATATCCAATAGACAGTGATGCTGTTTGTGAAGCCCAGTTACTACGATTAATCAGTCGCCTTCCAAGAACGTGCCAAGTTTCAGTTATCCTAGCCAAAGACTATCATGTGCAAAACTCCTGGTTAGTAGCCGTTGCAGACCCTCTATCTATGACTATTAAATGTGGTTCCAGAGACGTTGTTACCCAAACAATCAATACCAACGCCATAATCAAACTTCAACCAGAGTGCAGTGCATTTATTGGCAGCACCAAAGTTCTAGCGAAGAAATTTGTAAATATTTATGATAATGTTACCTACAGCAACGTTCCAATCAAAATTCCATATGATTGCTGCAGCCATTATCCTGAGAAGATTCATATACCAGACTTGAAGCCTCTTAAGTTACACGACATTGACACAGAAAACTTAAATATCGCTCAACATAAATTAAATGAATATTCTGATCAGTTGGACAGACTAATCAATCAACCATTCGTAAAGAAACATATCGGTTGGTTTACGATCCTGACCATAACTCTGATCATCAGTCTAATTATCCTGTACATATTTTGTAAATGTTATAGAAGAAAACCTAAAAACCTCAGTATTGGAATTGTCAATGCCAATAGTGATGACTACCCACCTTCTCCACCAAGGTCTAGAACAAATTTTGTACAATGGAGAAGAATATTTCCAAAAAGGCGACCAAACATACGTGTTGGTGAACCAACAGAAGAATCTGAAGAAATAGAACTTAACCTGAACAAACATTCAGCTTGAAAGTTGCTTCCACGTACCAACTTTCATCTTGATGGGGGAGTTGTTATATCTATTCTCACCAGCTATTTCATCATACAAGTTATGCTAACCTTGGTTCCCAGACTATCAGCTATCACCCGCCAACGCAGTTATTCAGAAAGCCAAGCTTATCTCAATAACAAAGTATCACATATCAGTCAACAACGTAGATCATCCTATTCTCATAAACAGCAGGTGTTACTTGTTTACGAAAACAAATCTATACCGAGAAAGCTTCATCAGCAGAACCCACGTCCTGACCCAAGTGTTCAAGAAAGAAGTAATCAGTTCCCACTGAGTCAGCATAACGAAACATATAAATAGTTATTTTTCTTTGTATACAGTTCAGTTCAGTACAGTTCAGTCTAGCTTGAATTCATTTTGTTAAATATTACTCTTTGCAAGTTCAAATGTATATATTTTAATTTGTATTATTTTTGAGTAATAAAATAATTTTTTAAAAAGTAATTTGGCAAGAAAGTGATTTAACATATATATATATATATATATATATATATATATATATATATATATATAATATATATATATATATATATATATATATATATATATATATATATATATATATATATATATATATATATATATATATATATATATATATATATATATATATATATATATATATATATATATATATATATATACAGGGTGTTTCTTAATTGAGTGTATATATATATATATATATATATATATATATATATATATATATATATATATATATATATATATATATATTTAAGGAGGTGATTTTTGGGTCCATTTTAAGAAGAAAACTTTATATAAACATATGTCTTAAACGGTGTTAATTTTGAGATTCAGGGTGTTAAACTTTCAATAATTTCATAATTTTTCGATAATATCTCGAATACCACTCTAAATATTGTAATGAAATTTGGTATAGAGGTACTATGCATCTAGTGGAATTTTTTGATGTAGAAATTTTTTTTTTAGTTTCCGCCAGTGGCGTCCGTACGGAATCCGACCTGCATATTTTCCCAGACATTGATGGTACGCCACTCATTTTTTTTTAAATAAAAATTATTTTTGAAATTCCCATTCATTTCTGAGCAAGTTTGATCCCTTGGTAATTTTGTGTTGGACGCACGGTTTTCGTTTTAAAAAATAAAAACCGTTTCTCTGCATGGTCCAAACAATCCTGGTCATAAGACGGATATCACCATGCATGCAGAGGAATATTATTGTATTAAACTCGAGAAATCAAATCCTGTCGAAAATAAATACTAAAAGTTTTCAAAAACAAACAAATGAATCAATAAAAATGCTTTATTTTAGAAAAATCAGTGGCGTGAAAGTAATTACTATGTCCATTCTTATTAAAATCAGAAATCGCTTTATCTTAGTAAAAGATATTTGTAGATAATAGTATGTAGCCACCAATCTAGAACCACCATGTCAATGTTTTTCAGAAGTCTGTTCCTTCATAAATACTTTTTATAAATTTTATTAAAATAATATGACATTCTTCAACAATAACAAGTTATTTACAAAACTATACTAATACAACTAGCTACATAATTAATAATTTCAACAAAAATAATTAGGTTTTATCAAATTGACAGCACACTTTGTGAAACAAAATAGAAGAAAAAAATTAGATAAGTTGTTGGGAATGCCCACCACCTTGGAGAATACTTTCTTACTAATACTTCAGCCCTTTTGCTCATGTTGTCGCGAACTCTTTGAAGGATACCCTCGGTGTCTCTGATAATATCGCAAGAATCTCTTATACGATCCTTCAGCTCCTCTACAGTGTTTACTAGGGTGCGGTAAACTAAAGATTTAAGATGTCCCCATAGGAAAAAACCCAAACTATTTAGGTCTGGGGACTAGGGCCATGGTTGGGGTCCGCCACGACCTACCCATCTGTTATCAAATGTGCGGTTCAAATATTCTCTGTCTTCAATACTAAAGTGAGCGGGGGCGCCATCGTGCATGAACCACATTCTATTTCTAATCAGAATTGGTATATCTTCTAACAATATCGGCAAATCGTTCTCAAGAAACCGGCGATAATTATGGCCATTTAGTGTTTCTGGGAGGAAAAAAGTTCCAATTAGGTGATTTTCGATAATGCCAGCCCAAACATTTACAGAGAATTGCTCTTGATGATGATGTTCTACAATGGCAAGGGGTTTCTCGTCGGCCCAGATATGATTATTGTGGAAGTTTCTGATAGCGTTCCTGGAGAAGTTCGCTTCATCTGTGAACATTATTTCGCGATCAAATAAGGGATTACGCGCAATTTTTTCCAAAAACCATTCACAAAAATTAACTCGGAAAGGAAGATCTCGGGGAAGTAAGGCTTCCACTCGTTGAATGTGATATGAGTATAAAAAAATCATATAGAATTCTCCAGATATCTAGAACACAAAATTAATTAAACCCGACTGAATCTGAAAGCTGAACTGTCAAATTAAGTTACAAGAGAAGTATTAATTCTGACAGCCAAAGCCTACTACAATAATAATTATTATTAGTAATCTTTCTTTATTGATGAACTAATAGTATTTTGTAGTTTCGTGTTAAAAAATTATAAGCTCAAATGATAATTTTGAAATCTTTGGGTATTAGTTATTCATAAGCAAATTTGATTTCTTGAATTTCAGTCAAAAAAAAATTTTTCTTGCAAGCCATGGCGATTGGTGTTGTCATATTAGCGATATTGTTAAAACTCTGCAGAGAAACGGTTTTTATTTTTTAAAACGAAAACCGTGCGTTCAACTCAAAATTATCAAGGGATCAAACTTGCTCAAAAATAAATGGGAATTTCAAAAATAATTTTTATTTAAAAAAAAATCAGTGGCGTACCATCAATGTCTGGAAAAATATGTAGGTCGGAATCCGTACGGACGCCATTGGTGGAAATAAAAAAAAATGTTCTGCATCAAAAAATTCCACTAGATGCATAGTACATTTATACCAAATTTCATTACAATATCTAGAGTGGTATTCGAGATATTATCGAAAAATTATGAAATTGTTGAAAGTTTAATACCCTGTATCTCAAAATTTAGACCGTTTAAGACATATTTTTATATGAAGTTTTCTTCTTAAAATGGACCCAAAAATCAGCTCCTTAAATATTGACACTCAATTATGAAACACCCTATATATATATATATATATATATATATATATATATATATATATATATATATATATATATATATATATATATATATATATATATATATATATATATATATATATATATATATATATATATAATATATAATATATATATATATATATATATATATATATATATATATATATATATACATATAGGTATATATAGAGAAAGAAAAATAAATCGTGGGCATGTCCGCAAAAAAAGTATCTAGGGAGGTGACCATAGCCACCTGCCGTGACGTCAAAGCCCAAGGTGATAAATCAAGAGAAAGATGATTGTGCGAATGAATTCTTAAAAAGACAAGGAAAAATAAAGGTGGCTAAGGTCACTTCCGTAGATTGTCAACAGAGATGTCAGAAATTTACCATACATTTTGGGCTTGTTCTGGCCGAATTTAAAAATGTGTGGCTGGCTCCTGTCAGTGAATCCACGTTTGTTTGTTTGTTTTCTAGGATTTTCAACAACTTTCCTATATCTTTTAATTTAATTAAACTGCTCTGCTGATAAATTCTAATAAGACTGAAACACGTGTAGCGTGGTTACCAAACTTCACACTTTTTTTTTGAAGCATGCCCACGATTTATTTTTCGTTCTCTTTTTAGGAATTAATCCGCACAATCATCTTTCTCTTTTGATTTATCACCTTGCGCATGGATGTCGCGGCAGGTGGCTGAGGTCACCCCGGTAGAAGCGTCAGAAATGTACCCTAAATTTTGGGTTTTTTCTCGCCGAATTTACAAATGTCTGGCGAGCTCCTGTCAGTGAATCCACGTTTGTTTGTTTGTTTTCTAGGATTTTCAATAACTTTCCTATATCTTTTAAATTGATTAAACTGCTCTGCTGATGAAGTCTAATAAGACTGAAACGGTTACCAAACTTCACACCTTTTTTTTGCTGACATGCCCACGATTTATTTTTCCTTCTCTTTTTAAGAATTCATTCGCAGAATCATCTTTCTTTCTCTTATATATAAATGATTGTGCGGATGAATTCTTAAAAAGATAAGGAAAACTAAATCGTAGGCATGTCCGCAAAAAAAGAGGTGTGAAGTTTGGTAACCACGCTATACGTGTTTCAGTCTTATTAGACAACAGAGCAGTTTAACCAAGTTAAAAGATATAGGAAATTTGTTGAAAATCCTAGAAAACAAACAAACAAGCGTGGATTCACTGACAGGGAGCCATACATACATACATATACTCGTCCTTAACCCAGCTATAATAAACTATGATATAACAGGGCATTCTTTTAAGATAAGAAAGTTCATATCAGCTCAGGGAAAATGCGAGACCCCGTATAAATAAAATATAATAAATTACAAATTCAAAAGAAACAAAGAAATATTTTTTTTTATTTTTTTAACTTTTACTTTTACAGTTTCCCAGATAAGGGGCTGAGGCATCTTATTTTAGACACCCTGGTATTAAATAAACTCAATGTTAACTTTGTTTATGTTAAAACTCATAGCGGTATCACAGGTAAAGAGTCAGCTAATATTTTAGCCACAAAGGCAAATTAAGAGGTAACACTCATACGTTTTTAATGCTATGTTCTTTTTCCAAACATTAAAAGTAAATCTACAAAAATGTAAGGAATGTTATGAAACCTATGAAACGAAAGCTTCGCAGCATTACTCGGAAATCCATAAAAGTTTGGTTATTAAACTTCGCATTCAAGGCACAGCATTAAGCTAATCTTGTTACGTAACTAGTATTAGACCTATATTTGGTCATGGAAGCCCGCGATATTTAATACACAAAATTAATTTATCTGATATCCTTTAATATTCCTGCGATAATATAAGTGTTAATAATATAAATCACTGTTTTTTTAGCTGCTTGTATAATCAAAAAATCTGTTACTATACATTCAAGGATTCATAAATTGATTGCCTAATAATACTTAACAGCAATTCAAAAAGATCAACATATCATTATTTTTGTAACATTTGTGAGCATGTGTTAAAGGAAGTTGTAGGGCATTGATTATCCGAACTCAAAACCCATTATTTAATCATTTTGTTCGCGGTGTTTTACTTGTGAATTTCACCTGTATATTTTAACACCTCTAACGTGAATCTTTAAATATTTTACTAAGACGCCATTTTGTTCCGCCATCTTAGATTCGTACTAAAATTTTACCAGTTGATTCCTACATAATATTTGATTTTTGTGCAAAATTCGAGATAAATTGAGTAAGTAGTTTTTAGTAATAGTTTTTTTCATTTCACTAGTTTTTCCATATTGGATTTTTACCAAAATATTACCAGGTTATCCCCATACGACCCTTAATTTTTGACTAAAATTTAAAATCAATCGGGTAAGTAGTTTTTTTACTAGCAATTCTTTAAAATTTTGACTTACTTTGGTTGACACTATCTCTATGTGGACTATTCGGTCTTCTATCCAGCGGCTTCATGTAATGAGGCAGTTCTTTATCAGGAGTTGATTCTCTACTGAGTGATTTCCTCATAGAAATATTACATTGAGCTGTAATATTCCCTGATACCTTTTCTGGAGAACTTAATTTAAATCTTACAGCTTCGATTTTCTCTGGAGATTGCCTTCTTTCTGGAGTCATTTGAGGTGAAATGGATCTTCTTGACTTGTGGATTAACTTTGTAGTTTTTACTTCGTCAACTGTTGGACAAATATGTTTTATATTTTACATTACTTTATGTTCATTAAATAAGTATGTGGTATTTTAAAATCAATAGGAGTTTTGCGTTAACAGTTAGAGAGTATCATGCTAAGTTTCCACACCGTAAAATTTTTTATAGAAAATTGATTGAAAGAATTGAGCATGACATGGTGTTTTAAAACATAAAAAAAGAAGTAAAGCAAGAAATGTTCTAACAGAAAGCACACAGTTAGATAGAGCCTGTTATTTTCAAGTTTCTTCTGAAAACTCCCTAAATTTATTATTCGATGAAAATAAATAGATATAAGCCCTTTAGATTTGCAAAACTACCACACAGCCAAATGACAAACCCAGACGTCTAGAATTTTGAATGAAACTAATGGATGGCCATTTCATTTAAATAATATATTTAAAAAAATATGCTGGATTGATGAGGCTAAATTCACTATTGCGGGAACATTTAATAGATAATATTCCCATTAGTAGTCCTAGGGCAAAAAGAAGGAAATAAAAACAATTAACATCAAGGTAGAATAAGTACCCATGTTTGGTGCTGTATTTATAAAAATAAAAGCATAGGCCCTTTTTTATGGAAGGAAATTTAAACGGTCAGAGGTTCTAGAATATATTCCAAGAAAAAATTGCCAATATTGGAAGCTGGGAAGAAGTGGGTCAAATCATTTTTCGAATGGATGGTGCCCCATGTCACACTGATCAGGAGATACATCAGTTTTCAACAACAATTATGCAGAATTGATTCGGCATCATGGCACTGTTCCCTGGTCCCCTAGGAGACCTCATCTTACCCCTTTGGACTATTTTTTATGGGAACTTTTAAAAGATAGGTTTTTATTTTGTCACTTAATTTAAATATTTTAATATATTTGTGTTTTTACATTATAAGTACTATAGGTTTGGGCAATATTTAATAAAAAATATATTTAAAAATGATTTTAATTTGATTTCCTGCAGGGCCAATGTAGTTAGTTACAAACCACAAAAATGTTTAAACATTTGATAATCCACTAATTCCAGTTAATAAAATATTTTTTAATTTTTTCAATAAATTGAGTATTATTTGTAATAACTTTTGGCGACTAAATATATATTTTTTTAAAATACACAATGTGAAAAAATAAGTTACCTATATGCTGAAGATAATCGTCAATAAGTTAGAAACGGTGAGTCATACCCATATTCTTACACACGCTTCAAATCGTTGTTTAATGATATATGTAAATTTAATATAATATACAGGGGGTTGCATTAAAAAAATGTACAAAATAGCCATACGCGAAACAGCCAACGCTGTAACTTTTTTAAAACTTATATATTACGCTGTAGATACAATGAACCTTTATCTTTTTTTTGGCGCCAGCGAAATTTAAAAAAGTTTAAGCTTACTCAAGTAGAAGATCAGTCGTGACTGACTAGTTAGAAAAAAAGCATTTCAAACCAGAAAAAAAGAAGACAAAAATAGAAAGCAATTTAGTCATCTTGGTTCTGGTTTTTTTAAGGATGCAGTCAAATAAAAGAGGAGGAAATGCAAAGTTTTTTCTTGTTTTTTTTTGGAATTTATTTATTTATTTACCCGTTTTTCTTATAACAATAGAGACGTACCAGCACTGAAAGTTACTTCTCTGCATTAATTTATGCAGTTTTAAAAGCATTTTAGCTAAAACTTAAGAATAAATCATGTCCTATAGTGTTTAATTGTGACGTTCCATACATTAAGTAATTTAAGTTCTACAATATCGCATCAGTATTATGTAATGGATTTGTTTATTTTCATCTCGGTTTGGTAAAATATTTACTAAAATTTATAACCTCCTCTTTTATTTGACTGCTTCTTCACAAAATCCAGAATCAAGAAGACTAAATTGTTTTTCACTTTTTTCTTCTTTTTTTTTTGTTTGAAGTGCTTTCTTCTAGTCTCACTACTAACCTTCTACTTTTTCACAGAAACGGGATTTTACACAACAATTGAACATCAATACGGTCTTACCGCTGTTAAGTTGCTGAAAACGTAGGCCAAAATTAACATCAAACAGGCTACATTGCACAACAGAAAGGTGTTTTTAAAACTAAAGCGTAAACAATTAGGCATTTTTCCTAAGCACATTAATCATGGTACTAACAACATTAATAATCTGTTCCACATAGCTAAAGGAAGAACAGGCAGTAGGATATAGCATTTTTCAGAAAGGTTAGAGAAAGGCATTTTAAATCTTGAAATAAGGGCAACTTTCTGTGAAATTTATCAGTTGAAAAAAGATCACGAAAACCTAGTTACTAAACTTACCTTATTGATACCTACTTTTGCCATAAATGAGTTTGACAGAAGGCAGATGATTACATACAACAACACACCTCGTTCAATAAAAAAAGATAATTTGAAGAAAATCAGTAAGCTCAAAAGTGACAAGCTCCTAACAATTAACTCTAAAGATAAATTGTTCAAAAATTTGACTTCTACAGAAATTAAACAGCCAAATTCCATTGCTTTAGCAGTCATCCCAAAGAATCCATTTTCTACTATATACTAGTTTTTGCCGCGTTATATATTTTCTACTTTTGATTTACTATTTTTGGGTTATGAGTTTCGCCACAGGTGGCTATATGCTGCTCCGTGGTAAATAGAATATCAAGTTCGGCGACGATTTCGGATGTTCTCTTGGTAATCACAAATGTCGGTTTTGCTCCTATTGGTGACTCTGGTATAGTTTTGTGTATTCATTATGGCGCTAGATGTACCCGTCTTTCAACTAGTTGACTGTACTGATGAAGACCTTGAGGCAGAAACACGTGTCTATGGTTAGCCAAATTCTATTGCTTTAAGGCTCATCCCAAAGAATCCAATTTCTACTATATACTAGTTCTTGCTGCGTTATATATTTTCTACTTTTGATTTACTATTCTTGGGTTATGAGTTTCGACACAGGTAACTATATGCTGCTCTGTGGTAAATAGAGTATCAAGTCTGGCAAAGATATCGGATGTTCTCTTGATAATCACAAATGTCGGTTTTGCTCCTGTTGGTGACTCTCGGATTGCTTTGTGTATACATTCTGGCGCTAGTTGAACTTGTCTTTCAACTATTTGACTGTACCGATGAAGACCTTAAGTCAGAAACATGTGTCTATAGTTAGACAAATTCCATTACTTTAGAGGTCATCCCAAAGAATCCATTTTTTACTGTATATATATGTATATATACAGGGTTATTCACGCAACCCGTTCATTAAAGGTTTTTGATGATGCCATTTAGATAAAAATTTCAAATTTTGGGATTAAGGTAAGGTCAAGGGGTACTTCTTTTTTGAAAGATTTTCAACTTCCTGTCGCTTCCGGTTTAACCGGAAGTTGGTATCAACTTGCTTATTTTAAATAGAACACCCTGTATTTTATGATATTTTTGGATTCTACGGAGAATTTTAATGCTATTTTATGTAGCATGTTCTATACCTAGTTCAAGCGTTCTTAAGATACTTGACCTTGAACCAAAAATGAGCCTTCGGGGTACCAAATTTTAAAATCTCATATTTTTGTAAGTTTTGAAGATATAACCTTCATATTTTGCAGACGATCGGTAAATAATCTTAGGTTTCGATTTTTTTTATTGAATCTGTCTATTTTTATACAGGGTGTCCTAAATTCAGCGGCAAACATTCACATTTTCAAAGCCGCTAAAGCCCGTTTTTTTAAATGGGATACCCTATAACTTTATGCACTATCAAATATAGAATTTAATTTTCTATCGAACTGTATTAAGGTTCCCTATACCTATTCGTAACCATTTTCGAAATAATCAGGTTTTTATTAAACTATCATATGTATTTGCTAAATGCTTACACCTTCCCGTAGTAAGCCATGGAAAAACAATTGTTGTGCTTTTCTATTCAACATGACAGCTGATTTGAAACTTTTAAATTAAAATAAAATGACACTCAAAAGCTGATATTCTCAATTTATTTTATATTCGCGGAGAATGTTACAAAATATTGCAGAGAACGTGCCATGTTTTTAATGAAAAACATCCTCATTTATCGCCAATGAACAAGAGAAAATTGAAGAGGATTGAAACGAAATTTTTTGGTTTCGGAAAAGTTAAAGTTATAAAAAATGTAATAAATTGTTTACATTATTTTTAACCATATCTACTAAGTTCGAGACTGTTCTAAACTTGTTTTAGTGAACTTAAAAATTATAGCAATCTAACAATCAACAATAAATAAATAAAATAATAAAATTGAATTATAACAAATGTTCTATATGCTGTCCGTTTATTTGAAGACACATTTCAATTCTTCTTTGTACAGTTGCTGTGGCCCGTTGAATTTGTCCGTTTTCTAATTCGGCAAAAGCTGTTCGTATCCTGTCCAGTAAATCTTGTTGGTTATTTACTGGGGAAGCATAGACTTTACCTTTGATAAATCCGCATAAATAAAAGTCTAGGGGTGTTAAATCAGGCGATCGCGGGGGCCATCTCCAAGGGCCATTGGGACCAATCCAGCGATCTTCAAAAATTCGAGATAATTAGAAATAAACTGCAGCGGAATTATGTGCTGGTGCCCCATCTAATTGCTACCAATAATTTTGCAGCTCACCAATAAGAATTTCTTCTATAAATTCAGAAACCGTCCCTCGTAGAATTTCCAAATACTTATCACTGTTTAAATTGTCTTCATAAATACAGTACCGCACCTGATCATTTAATACTATACCGAAAACATTGAAGCTAAACCTCTCTTGAGAACGCGTTTCGCGTAAAGCGTGCGGATTTTCTGCTGCCCAGAAATGTGCGTTTCTTCTATTTGTT
Organism: Kuschelorhynchus macadamiae; assembly: GCA_030620095.1. Lineage (NCBI taxonomy): Eukaryota > Metazoa > Arthropoda > Insecta > Coleoptera > Curculionidae > Kuschelorhynchus > Kuschelorhynchus macadamiae. Next base: position 481,573 of record JAUTXW010003267.1, read on the forward strand.
ATTCGTTCTCTAGAAAATTTCGCTTCATCGGTCCAAAATATTTTTGAAAGGAATTGAGGCTCCTCTTGAATTTTCAAAAACATGAATTCTCAAAATTCTACTCGTCGGACGTCATCACCAGGTCTCAAGGCTTGCACGTTTTGGAAGGAATAAGGGTGCATATAATGTTCGCTCAAGATTATTTGGACAGATGAAGAAGAAATTCCCAAATCGTTTTCTGCAGACGGTATTGAACTTTGCGGGTTTGCGTGGAAATAAGCTAATGTGTTAAATACGTTATCCTCGGCATTTGTCACTGGTTTCGGAACTTTTTTTGTAACTTTAACCTTGCCAAAACGCAAAAAGTTCGTTTCAATCCTCTTGAATTTTGACTTGTTCATTGGCGGCAAATCAGGGTGGCGTTCATTAAACACACGACACGTTCTCTCCAAAATGTTATAACATTCTCCATGAATATAAAATAGATTGAGAATATCAGCATTTGAGTATTCTTCCATTTCGATTTAGAAGATTTACTCCTGATTTATAAACTTGGTTTTGCTCTTGCTTTTGCGTTTGACGTTCTGCTACGATTTTAACATATATTTATAAACTTGCTTTAAGGTGTTTTCAGAGTGCTTTTGTCCCTGGCTTTCTATATCACTCATATTTATAAAATGCTGCCTAACAATAAATAACTGGAAACTTATAACTAATTGTAACAACTTTTGGTATTTTATGGCAAAACACATCCAAACAAAACGAAAAATATACAAATGAAGTGGACCGTGCATTCTGGCGATCCAGCTTGTAAACAAAAATCACGTGACTCGTTTCTCGAATTTCTATTGGAATCGCTAAAGCAAAATATGAATTTCGCCATCTCGAACGTCAACGGACGTCAAAAGCAAAAGTAATAGAACTGTTTATAAATGGCTCAACTCTGTTCTTAAGGTCTATATTCTAACGGCACGGGCAACGGCAACGTCAAAAGCAAGAGCAAAAGCAAAAAGCAAGTTTATAAATCCACCTTAAGTTTATCACTGACAGCTTTCGATAAATAACGCATACTAATCATCTATCATATTGGATATTGGATCTAAATTATTTTTCCATGGCTCACCATTGGAACATGTAAACATTTAAGCAAATACATACGGTATTTTTATAAAATCCAATTATTTCGAAAATGGTTACGAATAGGTATAGGGAACCTTAATACAGTTCGATAGAAAATTAAATTCTACATTTGATAGTGCATAAAGTTATAGGGTGTCCGATTTAAAAAAACGGACTTTAGCGGCTTTGAAAATGTGAATGTTTGCCGCTGAATTTAGGACATCCTGTATAAAAATAGGCAAATTCAATAAAAAAAATAGAAACCTAAGATTATTTACCGATCGTCTTACAAAAATATGAGATTTTAAAATTTGGTACCGCGAAGGCTCATTTTCGGTTACACCTTGCCAAAAATACATAAGCCTACCGTATCAATGAGACCTATTGTTTCTTGTATTAACAGCCCGAATGAAACTTTAGCTGAATTTATCACTAACATACTAACAATTGCCTATGACACTGAAAATACTTTTTACATCAACGACTCTTTTTTGTTCAGCGAGTTTATAAACAATTAACAATCAAATCATAGTTGGTTTTGACTTCACTTTTTACAAATCTACCTTTAGAACTAATTATTCAAAGCCTGAGAAATCATTGGAAAGAAATATCTGACCATTGTTCCTTGGATTTTGACACTTTCGAGGGTGTTTTAACATTTATTTTTAATCTAACGTTTTCGACTTAAATAATAAATATTATAAGCAAATTTTCGGCGCCCCTATGGCCTCTGAAATTTCACCAATTTTAAATAACTATGTACTGGATGATTTAGTGAGCGACTACATACAGTACCTACCCTTTTACTCTCCCTAATGAACGACTGATAACTGACATTGCGCTTGAATTATTCAACACATGTATTCCACGCATGAAAGTGAACAGAGCACCCTTTATAGATATGCGAGTTTTTCGTACCAATGAAAACATCTTAAAAACACAATGGTACCGAAAACCTATCTGCTCTCATAGAGTTATTATTTTTCAATCCTATCATCTTATGAATAAATCCGATATTGGGTACGAAAAGAAGAGCAGTCAAGCTAACTCACCGTGACTTTAGAGCGAGCAGCCTTAAACTTTTGGGGGTATTTTGTTGGAAAATTCTTATCCTGTAAATATGATTAATACATGGATACAAATGGATACTATTCATTCACATTTTTGCTCATTACTTTTTATTAAAGATCTAACTTAAAAAATCAAATTCATATTCACTAGTTAGACAGATATAAAATTTGCATTTAGACAAACAAAAATTATTTCCACACTTTATAAGAGAACTAAATCTCCTTTATCTATGAAAGAAAACTGGAATATAGTTTATAAATTCCCATGTTTAAATTGTAATAAACTTCTAGTCTTGTGCTCTATCTGAACATGTACTAAAGGAGGGTCGTACACTATAACTCAACAAAAATCAGAACTACTGTCTATGACTTACTGTTACTCGTCTTTAAACCCGCTATCATAAACTATGAAAATATACAGGATATGCTATTTAAGATGAGAAAGTTCATATCAGCTCAGGAAATGCAACACCCTGTGTAAATGATAATATAATCAATCACAACATCAGAAGTAACAAAGAAATATTTTTTTAAATTTTTTCATAATTTCCCAGGGATAAGGGAATAGGGCATCTTATTTTAGACAGCCTGTACAAAAAAATTCCCAATCGGTAATATATGCTCAAAACTTGTCACTTTGATATTAAATACAGGAAGTGTTAACTTTATTTATGTTAAAAGTCATACCTACAAAAAGTCAGCTTATTTGTTTTGCATTGGGTATTACTTGGTTTTGTTGATTTTGAATGTGTTATTGTAAAATAATACATGAAATAACTTAAGTTTGGATAGTGGCTGTATGCACTCACTTTAAAACCAAAGAAACAAAATCGGGAAATTTCCTTTACCCGGAACTTCCCTCGTTGTGAATCTTTCCTTTCATTAGAAATAGTAAAGTGTAACCCAATTTAATTCCGCATATAGTCATTTAGTATACTGCCTCTTAAAACATTTTTATTGAGCGCCATTTTGAGCCACCATATATGAATTATACCAATAATTTACTAGTTTTTACCTATGCCACACTTATTTTTTGGGCATGATTTAAAATAAATTGAATTTTTACACTGATTTTTTAAGACCGTTGAATTCGTACCAGTTAATCCCTGTATGGTATGCAGTTTTGCTGCAAGATATTAAGTCATATTCACCGTGTTGAATTCGTACCACAATTTTACCAGTTAATCGATATATCACACTTAATAATATATGTTTAAAATTTAAAATTTATCTAATAAGTAGTTTTTTGAACTGGCTCTTTTTAATAATTTATTAGGCCGTCGTTTTGTTTTGCTGTCTTGGATTCATACCAAAATATTACAGGTTGATTCCTTCATTTTGTGCAAAATTTGAGATAAATTGGATAATTTCTTTTTAGGTAATATATTTTTTTTATTTCACTAGGCCACCTTGAATTCGTATCACAATTTTACCAGTTAATCTCTATACCACAGTTAAGTCTTGCACAACATTTGAAGTCAATTTATTATGTAGTTTTTTACTAGTAGTACTTTATTAGGGAGCCATTTTATTTCGCCATCTTGGATTCGTACCAAAATTTTACTAGTTATTTAGTAACACTTGATTTTTTGCAAAATTTGAGACAAACTGGTTAAGTTGTTTTTTAGTAATGATTTTTTTAACATTTGACTAGGCCGCGATTTTGTTTTTCCATAGTTTTTCAGACTCATTTTTTAAATATTTGATTAGAGTGCCAGTTTGTTTTGCTATCTTATATTCATACCAAAATGTTACCAGTTCATTCCTATGTAACACTTGATTTTTGTGCAAAATTTGAGGCATACTTGATAATTATTTTTTTAGTAATAATTTTTTTACATTTCACTAGGTGACCCCCTTGACTAAAATTTGAAGTCAATCTGATAAGTAGTTTTTAAGGTGTGCCGAGAATTAACAGACAGACAAACCGACAGACGGACCAATGGAAATGATAAACCATATTTTTTGGCACCTAGGGACGCTAAAAGGTAATGATATCTAAAACCTGAAAAGGTGATTTTTTCATGATTACAAGCTTTCTATTTGGCCGCCATTTCGTTCCAGTATCTTGAATTAGAACCACAATTTTACTAGTTCACGTCTATACCACAGTTAGTTATAGCATACAATTTGAAATCAGTCAATTAAGTAGTTTTTTAGGCTGAATCTTTAAATATTGTATTAAGCAGCCATTTTGTTTCGCCATCTTGGATTCGTACCAAAATTTTACCAGTTAATTCCTACGTAATATTTGATTTTTGTGCAAAATTTGAGATAAATTGAGTAAGTAGTTTTTTAGTAATATTTTTTTAACATTTCACTAGGCCGCCAAAATGTTGCCAAGGTTATCCTCATATGACTCTTAATTTTTCACCAAAATTTGGAGTCAATCGGGTAAGTAGTTTTATATTAAATAACAGTTCTTTAAAATGTTGACTTACTTCGATTGACAATATCTCTATGTGGACTACTCGGTCTTCTATCCAACGGCTTCATGAAATGGGGCAGGTCTCGATCAGGAGTTGATTCTCTACTGAGTGATTTCCTCACAGCAATATTACATTGAGCTAAAATATTCTCTGACACCCTTTCTGGAGAACTTGATTTAAATCTTACAACTTCGATTTTTTCTGGAGATTGTCTTCTTTCTGGAGTCCTTTGAGGTGAAATGGATTTCCTTGACTTGTCGATTAACTTTGTAGTTTTTAAATCGTCAACTTCTGGAAAAATATGTTATATATTTTACGTTAAAATAAGAATTAAAAAAATCTTACTTGTAATATCTCGCAGGAATGGCCCTTTACTGATTTCTTCTTTTATAGATTTTTTAGCGTTATGTACTGATGGTTTAGTTTTTACATCATTTTCCCATGAATTGTTAAATTCTTTACCGATATTTTCAAATAAAGCTTTCGCCTTCTTTACACTTTCGCTACTCCCTAACCTTGTCGTACTACTTACATTAGTTTGAAGTTCGTCTTGGGATTGTTTTTGTAACAATTTTGGTGCATATTCGAGGGAGATTTGTTGTTTGTGATTATCTCCGGTTTCAGCACTTTCTATTTCTGGAGAGGGAGATATCGGTCTTCCAGTAGACCTAAAGGATAGATTTTGAATATCAAATTTTTGTTTTTCCTCAGAGTTTATACATTCGTTTATAATGCCCTTGGTTGGAGATTTCCGATCAGTCTCGAAACTATTTTCTTTTTTTAAAGAGTTTCTTGTAAGTTCAATACATTTTTCATTTATTTTAGATTGGGTGTCAGTCTTCAAGTGACCAACTCGCGTTGCTGTAGGAGTCCAAGTTAATTTTTCTGCTGTAGAAATAAATTTATTAACTTTGTCTGACACACTAAGCAAACATGCATCTTCTTTCAGATCATCATTAATATTACTTACATCTGGTCGTAGTACTTTGGCAGCATCGCATTTTTCTGTTTCCTTAAAGTCCATACTTTGTTTTACAGATATTTTTAAATCTGTATTTTTTTTCTGAATATTTAGATTTTCATCATAAGTATTACGCCTTGGACTTTTGGGTCTTTCGCTTAATTTTGATTTAGTTAATTTTTCAGCAGTATGTATAAATTGGCTAACTTTATCAGAAACACTTAGAAGGCATTGATCTTCCTTTAAATCTTCTGATACTTCTAAGACAGGTATTTCAACTCTTATAGATACTGGCTTAGTAGTCAACTTATTTATATTTCTATCTATACTGAGCAGACTTTTGTCAGCTTGCTCAACTATATCTATGCTTGTTATATTATCCTTAGTATCCGTTACGTTGGTTATTTTCGTAAAGTCACTAACATCATCTGTTTCAAAGATAGGAATATCTGAATGTGTTTTTTTATATTTGTTTTTGGTAGGACCATCATCTGGTTCACTGATTTCGTCTGGATACCTTACTGGCGTTGTATCCTCATCCTCATCACTTGTTAATGGTCTGGGAAATAACCTGTCTGGTGTAGGTTCCCTTGAAGATTTGGATCTTTGTAGGTTTACAATCACGTCACGGTCCAGAGCATCTTTATTACTTATTAAAACAGTTTTGGTCGTAATGATCCTTTTTGTTCTGTTAGTAATATTCATAAGTAAATCTTCTTTGGGAAATCCTCTACTGGATTCTTTTGCTGTGCCAGTGAACTGGGTTTCTGCTAAATCTTTAAACGATCCTTTAACATTTTCTACGGTGGAATGTTCAAAACCATCTGTTGAGGAATATCCATGAGAAGGTTGCTTTGCTGTCTGCTTCAAAACTGTAGAAGTTGTGTTAGTAAAATTGACCGTCGGCGAAACTGCTGTTTTTGGAGTGGATGCACTTCTTGTAGTGGGTTTTAATGGTACGATTTTAGTAGTGGGTTTTAAAGATACTATTTTGGTGGTAGTTATAATCTGTTTCTTGGGAGCAACAGTTTTAGCTTCTTTTGTTTTATTATATTTTAAGGTATTTTTGGCGGTTGGTAAAGTTATGCTCGAGTATTTTGGTTTGGATTCAATTTTATCTTTAGACGTAGAAGTGCCAGAAGATTTTTTGGTTGGACTATGTATCTTAGCAGGTGATTCTTTAGGTTTGTGTTTATTCAAATCACCATTAATTAATATAGTTTTTGAAAATGTCTTCATGGTTATTGTATCATTAACCCTTTTAGATCTTAGATGAACAGATTTACTTTCATTTCCTAAACTTACACTATCGTGCTGCGTTGTTTTGCTGAAAGGTTTTTTTGATGGCTCCGTTAATTTACTAACTTTAGAATTTTTTTTTTGTTGTTCATTTTCGCCAATAGACTTAGTTTTCTCAAATTTATAAACTTTTTCGTGCTGTTTTTTGGGTACTGGAATTTTAGCTAAATGAGTATTTGATTTTAAAGGAGCTTTTTTGATCATTTTTGTCGTAATGGCTTCACTACTGTTTTCTGATGGTAGTTTCATATCATATTTTATAACAGACGGCACCACTTTTAATTTATCACTTCGAATATTAGAAATATTTCCAGTTTTATTTACCGCATAAGTGGATTTCTCTTTTGAGGTTGATTTTTTGGCCATCACTTTAAGCAAAACTTCAGTTGAATTTGACTCTTCTTTCTTCGTTCTACTAGTTCCTTCGGTATTTTTGTTATTATCAAGAATTTCAGCTTCAATAAGTTCTTGAGTTACTTTCTTCCTATCAAGCCTTGCAGTTTCATCTTCTATACAGAGTTGACTGAAAATCTTTTTTTCAACAGTAGTTTCTACGATGGGAATCTGATTTTCTGTTTCTTTTACAGTCATTTCTTTTGCTGAAGTTGAGCTTTTTATAGTTGTTATGGGTCTTTTAAACTCTTTAGGCGACACCTTGGTTGGCGTTGTTATGTTTTCTTTAAAAAGTCCGTCTGAGGATTTCCTAATTTCAATGGGAAATTCAGAAATGTAAGGGACATCTTCCCTAATAGATTTATTTTCTAAATGTGGTTCAAAAGGGGGATTTTCAGGAGATTGAGATCTAAATTCTGTAGTTGTTGGTAAGTCTTCTTTAGAGGCTTTTACATTTGGCAATAGTTTTTCTTCAAAATAAGGTTTTAACGGTTCCAATGTATGCTTTTCTTGAGATATTACATTTGTTGTGGATAAACGTGATTGCAAAAGTTCTTTTTCAGGGGATTTTTTCTGCTGAAAGGAATATTTATTAACGAGAGTTCCCTTAGGAGGCATTATAACCAGGTTTGAGTCCAAAGACACATGTTCCGGATATCTGCTTTGAGACGGAAACTCCGAAATGGAAATAGGCGATTTCCCCGGGTTTTGCCCTAAAGAATGTTTTCTTGGAGAATCTTTGATTTGCGAAGAAAACTCTGAAATAGACACTTCAATCTTTTTTGGTGACAATCCCTGAGGATGCAAATCCAACGGTGTTATTTCTTGCGATTTTTTAATTTGTGGAAGAGACTGGGCAATATTTGTACAAGTTTTTAGATCTGTTGATGTTTTGCTTGTTGACTTCTTTTGAGGGAAAAGTCCTTGTCGAGATTTTTCTGGCGATTTTTTTATATCTGACGCTGCTGTAGGTAAAGTTTTTTCTAAATATCCTTCAACCGGTTGCTTCTCCGGAGACTTTCTTGCTTGAGTAAAAGACTGTTTCACACTTGGGATAAACTTAGTAGGAGATTTTTTTAGATTATCTAGTTGTTTTTCAGGAGATTTTCTGACTTGCGATGGAAATTCACTTAAGTGCGTTTCAATTTTTGTAGGCGATTTTTTTTGTGTGGTTACAAATTCTTGAACAGGTATTGCGGGATGCTCTTTTTCTACAGATTGCTTAGAACTGTCCTTACTCGGACCAGTTTTTGCTACATCGTCAGCATATAAGGTTTTTAATGAGTTTCCTTCTAAAGTTCTTCTATGGATCTCTGGACAATCTTTGGCCAACCCTAAAATCTCCTTGACACGTTGTTCATATGTGTCAGTTCGAACTAGTTTTGGTCTTTCATAAATGGGACTGGGATCTTTAGTCGAAAATTTGTTTTTTTTTGGAGATTCTTTTGTTGGTGGCCTATGAAGATTTGGATGGTCAGGTAGAGGTGATGTTGGTGATCGTTCAGTCACTTTTTTAACTTTTCTAGTAATTTCCAAGCTAGTGGGTCTAGTTTCTTTTTTAGTATTTATGTTTTTATTAGAAACGTTAATCTCATTAAGTTCAGCTGTAAAGTTCTTAGTATTCCGTACGTACTCAAAATCCCTAGTTCTTGTTCCAATGGAGGAAGGACTTCTTGGCCTATTTTTTTTGCGATTGGTACTGTCGGCATTTTTAATGTCAGTTATTGTTTTAGTTTTGCTTGCTTTTCCTGTAGTAACAACAGTTAAAGGATTAGATATGACTGCCTGGGTTTCAGGTACATCACTAACTGTTGCGTAGCTTTCAGGCAGTTTTCTGGTATGAGTTGCCTTATAAGTAAACGATTCGTGACTTGAAAATTGGTCGGTAGTTTCGTCGGAGCTTTTTGATTTATCGTGTTGATCGGGTGAATATCTAAAATGAAAGTTAATATAAATATAAAAAGGAAAAATAATTACTTAAAATATCTTACCGAGGAGAATAATTAACTTTTTCAGGACTGATGGTACTTCTTGATGAATTACTACTTCCAGACCTACGAGAACTTCTTTCCGGAGTAACAGATCTTAAGGATCTAGCAAATGCATTATGAGTAGGACTTACTTCAACAGATATTTTCTTATTGAAAAAATCGGTACGGCAGGTAGTTTGGTACTGACTCTCAATTGAACTAGTTTTTTGATCTACATCAGAAAGTTGATTATTTTGTGAAAGTTTTCCTTCTTGTCTATAAAGCTCCTCTTGTGCACTGAGGTATCTTTCAGGCTCGGAGGGACAATATGCCTCAGATCCATAAGAAATTTTGCTTGAGTTTTCTTTCAATTCTTGATTTTTCGTAACGGTTGTTCTACGGTCTGCTTCTGTAGAAATAGTAAGACTGGTACTATCCTTTCCTTCTCGAGATTCTAGACTTGGTACAACGTTTTTTTGGATAGTAGTTTCAGTACTGTAATTTACTTTGTCATGAATAACTTCTTGTTTTTGTCCTTGAGGAGTGTGACATACCATGGATTGGAAAGATGTAGTTTTAGGTGTAGTATATTCCTCAAATGGAATTTCTACGCATTCATTTTTATCTTGTACAATTTTGTGACTCTGATTTATACAGATATTACGTTGCCTATTTATTTGTTCGTTTTGAATGTTTTGTTGGGATGTTTTTGTCATTTGTTGGCTAGAGACCAGCTCAGTTGTATCTGGTTCGTTTAAATCTTGTTGTCGCTGATCAGCAACAAAACTCTTTAGATTATTATCAACTGTGCATCTAGACTCTATAACATAATCTATGGCTTTCTGGTCGTTACTTGTAGTTTGTTTTGAACCACTAGTGGATTCCTTGTTAAATTCACTGTGTTTTCCTTTTATAATTTTGTTTCCCGCAAAACCTGAGGAAGCTACGTCGAAATATTTTTTTTGAGTAGCTGTTTCAGTTGAACTGCCTTCATTCGTTTCATATCGAGATACTACTTCTGCTTCGTTAGCTAATGCTTGACTTTCTTGTGTTACCTTTTAAAATATAATATATTACAATATAGTTAACTCATAAATTATTTAATATAATATTTTCTAATATAAATAATGAACTGTATTTAACGAAAAAGCATTCTTTAAGACAATCACAAATTATAAGTTTTAAGAAGCCTGTAATAAATTTTCAAACTAAATAAATGTCGATATGTATTAACATTAAATTGGTAGCAGTAGTGATAAAATTAAAATTTTAATTGATCAAAATTTAGTATACCTTTGTTTTTCCTTCAACATAACTTGGGTGGTAATTTAAATTACTTACAACATTAGTGGAGTCATTTCTCTGTATATATGTATTATTTCCATAAATTGAATCACTAGTAGTTTCACTTCCGAAAACGTATCTTGAAGATGACGATGTTTTGCTGTTTGCGGATCGAACCTTTGAATTTATATCTTCCCTAGATACCTCTTGACGGATTGCTGACGATGAAGATACTGCTTTTCTAAAGTTTTGGTCTTCATCATCTTGAAATACTGATGTTTTTTCTTCCAATTTCTTTAGGTACTCCATTCTACCTCCGTCGACGTTTTGTGTGCCAGATGTGGATGCCGAATACGAAGCTGTATGTGTCTTCCCATCGCTACTAAGGTCATGTGATGAATTTACTTTCCATTCTTGATCTTGCTTCACTAGAAAAATAAATGTTTGTTTTAACTGGAAGTGACATCATAATTTGTTTTCTATATAGATTCATCTGAATCACGATATCACATAAGATTTTGAAAACGCATAATTTTGGGCCCATTTCTTCTTAAAAAAATTATTTTAATTATTTTTTAGAAAGATTTTAGGTTACAATGCAAAAATGTGCCTGTTCCCTGTCTTGCTATAAATTAATCAAAAATATGATCGAAACTTATACTGTACCAATTATAAATGCACAAGACTTTTTTTGTAACTTCTATTTAATGATGTACAATTTTCTATAGCATTTTTGTTACTTTTAATATTCATTTTATACACTTTTTGGTGGCGAATTAATTTATGATAAATATTATAACATAATTTTTCTAATCCGCATTTTAAATAATGTGATAATACCATTACTTATCAATGATTTTCTTGCATTCATTAAACTACATATGAAACATTTTATCACAATATTTCAGTAGTTTACTGAGGATTTTTTGATTATTACTACATTTTCCTACCATTCAAATTTAAACATAGTGTCTATTTTGGATTTATGGAAAGTATCTTGTAGAGTGTGTAATGTACTTGTTTGATTTAGATTGACATAGTCAGCAGTACTGAACTGTTATATCTTTTGATATAATATAAGATTTGCGGAATAAATTATCTACTGTTGCCTTGCCTGAAGAATAAAAACCAAGTTTTGATGGCTGATGTAGTTATCAGGTATCCATATGAGCATTAAAGTCAACTGCCAGATACATAATCTACTGCTAACTGGGTATCTATATGGTATTAAGTTTACTACTTACCTATACTCTCTCTAGTAGGGCTTTCCGAATCCCTAACCTCTTTACTCTTTAGAGTTATATAGCTTTGATCAGTCAAGGAGTCTGCATGTGTTGTTGAAATGTTAGCTTTTGATGCATTATTCATTATAGACATTGTGATAGATCGATTATTTTCGGCATTAACATCAGCTGAATTATAAAAATCTTTCAAGCGAGTTTCTCTTAGTTTATACATGTGAGATCTAATTTCCTTCTTCCGCCCAAAGTCTTCAGTTTCGTGCCACTAAAAATGTTATGTCATAAATAATATACGGATTGTCGGTAATGAATGTAGAGTAACTAAATTCTAGTCGTTAAAATACTACGATTTAGTCAAGTATACTGCAGTAAAATGTTGCTCGTTATTAAACTACAGGGTGTTAAAATGTTAATATTTTTTGTTTTTTGATACGCCCTGTAGATTGAGAGGGATACTGGCATTAAATTTGGAAGGTTAGGATATAATAAATGTCAATAGAATGATTAAATAAATTTTAGAAACATCTACGTGGTATTACTCCCGAAATTGTTATAATAACACTCGACATGGCGCGGCGTGCCATTTTCAAAATTCCGTATTCGTTTTGGTATCAATTCGTATTTTCTGTCCATATTTACCACTCGGTCGATATAAAGTGGAGACAGTTTCAGATAAACTCTTGAAATTCGGTACATTTTAGAGCACACTTGGGGCTCTTGGACGGTACCAAACCAATCATTTTTGGTTTTCTGTCTATTGATTCTTAAACCCTGTTGGTCGCAACAGAGTTCAAATAAATTGCAAAACAACCTTGGGCGCTAATGCAATTATATCTAATCCTGCTTTTGCAAGAAATGTACTTTTTTTCGTATATTCCTACCCATTGTACTCAGAAAAAGGATCTTATTCGAGGTGTTGATACTTCTTATTCTGAAGGAAGGTAATAGTATAAAAGTTCCTAGGGAGCAAATAATAGTTACATTTTATAAATTAGAGTTGCCTCAGGTTGTATTCATGTATAGGTTAAGATAGGTAAAAAACGCTGCAAAAATTGTTCTAAACGATTAGACGATAGTAATATATGCGATAACTGCGATTCCTTTTGTAACTATTGTAAATCAGACTAACATATTTCCACAAGCAAGCTATGTTCCAAATACAAGAATCAGAAGAGAATCAACGAGGCCATGGCTAATCTTATTGTTTCGTTCAAAGAAGCTGAAAAAAATCTCCTCTCTTATGCTAGTGGGGTATCGAAAATTCGCTCCACTATTGACATTTCATTCAGACTTTTCAGAATTAGGTCCTAAAAATTGTGTACAACAAAATAGTCAACACTCTTACCCTAGAAAATCTTGAGCATTCCTTGTCGCAGCCCAGTTTCAACAAAAAAAGAAAAGTAAACTATAGAAGCCCTAACTTTGAGCCAATCCGGCAAGAATTCGATTGGCCATATTCAGATACTTCCTGGTTAGAATCTCATCAACAATTAAGGGAGAATAACTTCGAATGCTTGAGAACTAAAATACATTCCTTTAAGTTCAATACTTCTAAAATCGATTCCGACATGTTTAATGTCATTGGTAATATTATAAATTCTACTCTGTCTGATATATTTCAACATTTTCAACAATGGAGTGCTTCACAGATATAATTCAGTGAAACGCTAAATCTGCCTATTCCAATTATAATCTTCTAAAGAATCTTTTAAAGGATACTAATTTTGATGTAGCTCTTTTGAGTGAAACTTGGTACAAGCTAAATTATAATATTAAACTCAACAGTTATAATATCATCAGAAAAGATAGTCCCATATACTTCTATTAATTTTATAAATCTCGATAATAATATACAAAATATGTGGTATTAATATAAGGATAAATAATAAACAAATCTCTCTTGTATCTCTTTATAGAGCTCCAAATTCAAGATTAGTAAAAGTTGATTACGAAAGATTTTTTTCTCAGGTAAACCCGCATTGTATTTTTGTAACGATGTACATAGTTGTGCCTTAATAGACTCCTTAGAGGATTTTAATAATTTAATTGTTAACGAAGGTCAGAACACCAGGGTTGGTACTTCAGGGATGAATACCTCGGCCATAGATTTGACCATTATCTCAACTAATATTCATCAAATCTCTTCTTGGAGAGATCTGGAAGACCCAGATTATTTCCCAATTGAATTAATATTTAATAGTATTATGCAGGCAAGCAGTTTAGTTTTTAATGAGATTAGTTGGAATCTTAAAGATGCGGAATGGAGCACAAATTTAATAAAAGAACTCAATAAGCGAATATGTGGTATACCGGAAATTCTAGATAAGGCGATTGAAATTATTGAGATTATTATTGATAATACTGGTGGGACAGAAAATGTCAACAATTATCATCTGAACGTAAGGAATTTCATAGAAACTTTGATATACAAAGTTTTATTAAATATAAACATTGCACAGCCAAATGCAAAATTATATTTAAAAATCAGGCTAAACCCAGCTGGAATACTTTCTGTGATAGCTTATATTGTCAAAGTTCGACTTCCAGAATATGGAAAAAGGTTAATTTGGTGAAACATGGCTTAAATTACAAACAATAATACAATTTCACAAAATTCAGCAGACCTACTGTTATGAAAAATTGCACGAACTATGTCACCAAAGATATTCCCAAAATGTTCTCAAACGATTCTCATTCTTTATCCAACAAAATTTCACTCCTAGAGCTAGAAAACAGTCTAAAAAATCATGAAGATACTTCGCCAGTTCCGGATGGTTTTACCTATAGTATGATTCAACATTTACCCAACTCTGCCAAAAATCTCTTGCGCTTGGCCTTTAAGAAAATTATATGCAGAGGTGATTCTGTAGGTAAAATTAAACAATCCACTGTTGTTCCTATTCCCAAACCGGGTAAACGTGATGAATTTAGGCCAATTTTTCTATCTTCTTGTATTCTAAAAACCTTGGAAAGGATATGGAAACATCGACTGCAGTGGTGCTGCGGATCTCGGGGATTGGTTCCCCATTTCCAATTTGGTTTTAGAACAGGTAGAGGTGTAAATGATTATCTGGCACATCTGGTTACAGACGTTCAGTTATCCTTTTCAGATAACTCTTATTTGGCTGCCATATTTCTGGATATTTCCAGTGCTTATGAAAACATTAACCTACATATTTTGATAGATAAGCTAATGATTCCTGATATTCCTAAGAGTTTTGCCCACAACTTGCTTAGACTATTTATACACCGCAAAATTACTGTAAAGATAGGAAAAAGAGTCAGTAACATAAGACATTTCTAATAATAAATCCGCCTTAAGAATTTTCACTAGACATAGAATAGCGAAAACCGAATATAGGATTCTTAATAATATCACTATTCCTTGGGTCCAATCTGTTAAATATTTGGGTGTCTTACTGGATTATAAATTAACGTGGAATGATCATATTAATTATATAACGGCGAAAGCAGAGAAAAGTTTAAATATCCTAAGGGCTGTTGTGGCAAGATCATGGGGCGCAGATCCTATGACAGCCTCAATGTTTTACAAGTCCTTTACTAGATCACTGTTAGATATTGGCTCTTTATTTTATGGATCAGCTTGTGAAACGCGAATAAAAAAAAATGATTGCATCCAGTATAAGGCTTTAAGACTTGTAACAGGCGCCTTTCGATCAACTCCAATACAGGCTCTTTTCTCAGAAAGTACAGAACCACCATTAATTCTGAAAAGGAGGGTTTTGGCAGAGAAGTTTGTAATTAAAAATATGCAATACAAAAACATTTTAATTGACAAGCTTTATAGGTTGGGAGTATTTAATTTGACAATAAAGTTCTGGTCTAATAAAAATATTCCGTCCTGGGCTGATGCATTTACTTCAATAGCTTGTTACATCAAAATTATTGTAAAACACAAATCATACTTCCTTTTTGAATTCCCTTTTAATATCAGGTTCCTAGAATTACACGTAGTCTTTCCCAAATTTAGCGAATTCCCTAAATATACCTAATAAATACATTTTGAGAAATTTCTTAGAGAAATATCCACATTACCAAAAAATTTATACAGATGCCGGATATTGACGTTACACGGAAGTATAAATGCAATCCCATGTGCTTCATATTTTATGTGGAATGCTTGTCGATTTTAAAAGCGTTAGAAAATGTACTCGTACAGTCGGATAATACTTTAGCCGACATTATTATCTTGTCCGATTCTCAGTCTTGTTAGAAATAATTAGAAATAACATTAATTGTCAGCACCCAATTATAGCAGAGATATTAAATACGGTTTCTAAATTGTACACTAAAAATATTCAAGTTATGTTTGTTTGGGTGAAGGGCCATTCAGACCTATGGGGCAATGAACTGGCAGATAAAGCAGCTAAATCGGCTGCTCTGTTAGGACTACCTTTGGGGGTAATTCCCCACTCAGACTTGTATCCAGTTGCCAAAAAAAAATCGATCGAAGAATGGCAACGAATCTACGCAATAGATTCAGTAAAATCCCCCAATATCTACAATGCCATTTTTCCACAACTAAACAATAAACCTTTGATTCAAAAACATGCAATTCAACGTTACTTATTTGTTTCCTAGTTTAAAATTTTGTCTGGTAATGGCAATTTTAATAAACTCCTAGTTAAAATGAAACTGGCTAATAGTCCCCTATGTCCGTGCGATGGAACAACTATAGATGATCTAAATCAGAGACTCTTCAACTGCAACAACAACAGAACTGCTATTGAGTACTTAACCACTGAGCTAGGCAAATTAAATTTACTCCCTATGAACCATCTTATCTTCATGCGTAATGTTGTACCAAATGACAATGTAGAGAATTTATTTCTCAACTATTTAAAAATGTGCAAATCTAGGTTATAATTTGATGTTATAGGTTAATCTAGTCTTGTTTGATGTTATAGGTTAATCTAGTCTTATTTCCTTTGTTGTTATCCTTATGTGTTTTTCAACCTACCTAACCGGACCCACCTGTGTAAGTCTATGTTTTATAATAATAAACGTCCTGAACTGGCCCCAGGGCGAGAAGCGGTTATCCCCGTTTATTTCCCTTTGTTGTTCTATATTATTAAATTTTATACGATTATATAAATGGTTCGTGGCTAAATGAGCTAGTCTCAAGGCCACAAAAAAACCTTCGATTAAATTGAAATATCGATTTCAAACTTTTACCAAAAGTTTTTTTTTTAAGGTCTTATAAGGCATGTTCAAAATGGGCACGATAGAAGTTTGGGAAGTATTACTTCACTCGTAAAAGGGAAGTATTGTAATCGTAAAAAATCACCCTCCGAGATTTTTTCGGATCTTCACGTTTCAGGGTTCCTAGATGACGAAAAACACGTTTACTCAAATCAGTCGGTCTGTCTGTCTATCTGTTCGCGGCATAGCTAAACTACTTACTGACTTTAAATATTGGTCAAAAATTAAGGGTTATATGGGGATGTTCTGGTAGCCTTTTGGTAAAAATCCTATATCGCGAAACAAAATGGCGACCTAGTGAAATGTTAAAAAAATTATTACTAAAAAACTTATTTATCTCAAATAAAATTTTTCAAAAGTCAATGTAAAGAAATCTTGGTCAATTGACTTTAAATTTTGCAGACAAATAAATGTGATTTAGGGATAAACCGGTACGGATTCAACATGACCTAACAAAATAGCGGTGTGTGTGAATGCAGAAACTACTTTTGAAATTTATTTTAAATTATGCCCAATAAAAATGAAGTGTGGTATAGGTAGAAACTGGTCAAATATTGGTGAAATAAGGGTCCATTGAACGCCCTCTGGTGGCCAAACCGCTTAAGTTTCTGACAAAAACAAAAAAAGTTGTAAAAGAACATGGATATGAGAAAAAAGTGTAAGCAAATTACGATTATCGCGTTTTTAAGAAAAAAGGTTCTTTTTTTATTTTTTTGCTGTCACACGTTAAAAATTAATTGATTGAAAAGTATCATAAGACAAAAAAATAGTGAGGAGGCAAAAAGGTACGAAACTGCTTTCAAGTTTGTAGCTAAATGTTTCACGAGAAAACTATTTGCGTATAAGGGACTATGTTTTTTTGTTCTGTCATTTTTAGTGACACTGATGATTATGAAATTCTATTATAAGTTAGCCGTTCTTCTTGCAGTTTTGGGGTATTTTTTTAAACTACATTCATGCCTCGAGGTTCTGCCAAAAATCCAAAACCTATCGGATAAAAGTTGAAAAAGTTTCAATTTTTTCAATATTTGATATACTTACTTTGAACGTGAATGTAAAAGATACTATTCAGATTTTTAACGAAAATAAAAACATCTAAAAATATCAATCTATTTTTTAAAACTTTCAGATTTACTATTTGATTCCAGAATGTAGAAAAGTACCAGAAAATCTAACTTGAAAACAAAAATACACATTTTATTTTTGAAGGAATAGTGACATAAATAGCCTTGAAAGACCTAGGGTGGACTTTACTGTCGCATTATTTCTTGTCATATTATCGTATTTTAATAAGTTACATTTTTTAACATAACAAGGATCCAAAAATTATTGAATATTTCCTCAAACGGTTCGAAGGTCGGCAAAAAGAAATATCGGCACGTTAGACACACCCGGTATAGATTTTGTCAGATTCTAACAGGCATTTGTTGCCGTGTTTTCTTTACCAAATGAACGTATTTAGAATAGAAATAATAAAAACAGGTAAATCTGAATATATACACTTGTGGTTGCATTTATAAACGATGGGCCAAGTTTTAAGTTTTGCTGTTGCTGTTTGTTCGTAGATGAACAATGAAAAGATTGAAATTAAATGTAATGGAGTTAGTCAATCGATTAATCGGTTTTGTTTATACTTATGGTTGCTGTGAACCGATTATGAGATTTTCTGTTTTTAAGTAATCATGGGGATGTTTACTTAATTTAATATATTCGTTTTATGGGATGAAAAAGTATTTCGGTCCGGAGATTTTTTTTTCTATTTTTGCAAGCTTGGGTAGGTTTCCATTACATAGGTGCAAATTGGTATTTTGGGGGCTAATTAAGATCCCGGTAATATGTTGAATATACGGGGTGAATTAGCATTTGTAATAGAATTTATTATGTTATATAGGAGCAAGATATTTAAAAATTCTGATTTAAAGACAATAACTTTTTCCTGGTTTATCGGTTTTAGGTTTAAGGCATCGATCTGGAATTTTGGGCTATGAATTTCTCAATTGTTTTTCCACCGGAACTCCAAGGATTTTATACAAAAATCTAACTTTTAAGTTGCTGATTTTTTTAAAATAAGGTTTTCACAGTTTTATGTAGATTTTAACTGTCAAAATATTGTTATTTTTCCAGTACCTTTTGAATTGCTTAAAATTTCTAAATATCTATTTCACAGTTTCATGTAACTATTCGTGGCGTAATTTATATAAAAAAATACTTTGGCAGCTGTCAAAAAATTGTTTTTCCTTGTAATTTTTGAACTGCTTAAATTTTTAACAGTTTCATGTAACTATTAGTGGCGTAGTTTATTTAAAAAAATATTTTGACATCTTCTCCGTAACTTTTGAACTGTTGAAGCAGTGGCGTGCTAAGTTATTAGTGACCCCCCCGCCAAACTTTTCTTTGGGGCCCTCCTGCATAATTTCTCCAAAAAAATAAGTATACAAAAAATGACATACATTTATTAACAAAAACCATAATATAAAATAAAAATAAGTAAAAAAAAGAAACAGTTCCATGTAACTTTTAGTATCGTAACTTATTTGAAAAAGATATTTTGACGTCTGTCAAAAAAAAAATTTTTTTCACGTTTGGCGTAATTTCTGTATAGCTTGAAATGTTTGAATACGGTTTTCACATTTCAATATAACGTTTATTGCCGTAATTTATTAAGAGAAAATTGACATCTGTTAAAAAAAATGTTTTCCCCGTAATTTCCGAACTGTCTTAAATTCTTAAATAGGAGTATCATAGTTCAATGTATGTTTTTTTTAGGTTATTTAATTTAAGAAAAAAATATTGACAACTGTCAAAAGAATTGTTTTTCCCCATAACTTCTGTATTGCTTAAAAATTTTGAATACGGTTTTCGCGTTCCCCTGTAATGTTTAGTGGAGTAATTTATTTTAGAAAAATATGTTGGCAGCTGCCAAAAAAAGTCTAGTCTTCCTAAGCTTTGAACTTCTTAAAATTTTTAAATATAGTTTTCACACTATTAATGGGGTAATTTAAAACAATAATTTGAAATATGTTGACAATTTTTTTATTTTGCTATAATTATTGGACAGTGGCGTATTTAGAATGCTTTCCTGGGAGGGGGGGGGGTCAAACAAATAAAACATAATTTGGCAACTAAAAAGAGGCTTTCGTTTTTAATAACAACATAACACCCATCAAAATCAGCAACGACAAAAAAAAATTGCACTTATCAAATCGTGATAAGGTACTATAAAATAATTTTCATAACATTTTACTTCGGTTAGTAGCTCTGGGGAGGGGGCTCCTTTACCCCTCTAAATATGCTAATGTTTCTGGATGGCTCAATTAGGTCCTCTGCCAAATAAACTCTCCACGCTAGCAATTCTTTTTTATCACTGTTTTTAGCAGAACGGTAATAGTCTATAAAATATATAAAATCGATACAAAGTCGGATAATGTCGAGTGTTTTTCAAATCATAGACGTACGGTTATGGTCTACAAAAAATATAACAAATTATCATTAAAAGTAGACAAAACATCACGACCTGACGTATAGCTTGTTACTACAACGTAACTGGTCTTTTTTACAGCAGTCTGTTAAATTCCTTATTATGTCCTGTTATATTTTAGGCTTTTAGATTCTTTCGATATGTTGCACAATTTTTAAAGTTATCAGGCATAATATATATTTATAGATAGCTGACTATAAGGTCATAATGCACGTGGTAAAATGTATACATTATGAATTATAAATTAGCTATGCATAAATGGATAATGTGCAAACAAAGCAAAATATCGAAACAAAAACGTTACAGAACATAAAGAGGAATTTGCCTTTGTTGTAAAAGTTTCTTTTTCTTCGGTAGGGATAAAGGAGTCACAACCTGGAAAAAAACACATCCCACAGATTTTTTTAAAACCTCGTTGCTTTATTGACATTAGTTATAGTTCAACGTGAACCAAATTTGAATTAAATAAAAAAAAACTAAAAAAATTGGATATAACGTATTATTTTCAAGTAATCAAGTATGTGCCTAAACTGTCAAAAATGGTCTAAAATAATATTAATAATTTGGAATTATATTTTTTTCATGATTACACATGTTTTATATGTTGCAAGAACATTTAATTAGTCTTTTTAATTTTGAATGTTATTTTTATAGAAGATTAAATTTCCTAAGTAATTTAGAATACCTAGGATAGGAAATTATGGTATCGATAATGAATGGATGAATAAATAAACAAATTATATTTATAAATTATTAGATTGGATTGGATCGCCAGCTTGTCTCAAAAATGATTTAAGCGCATCAAAACAAAATTTAAAATATGAGGTAAACTAAAAAATATCTCTGAATGTTCGCATTCTCACTCAATGCATCTGTTAGTCCTCACATTGCATTGCAAAAGAGTAGACCTTAACATTGCAGCGGAAATATTTCTGTAGGTACCTAATTGAATATTCAACTTCCATAGCATAGATAGCATTAAAAGGTCGACTTTATACATCAGATACTCATGTCAAGGGTATAAGGTTTGGGAAACGGACTGGCCACAGTGTATATGTATCTCTTCCTGACCATTTGTTTGCAAATGTAATATTTAATAATTTGAAAATTTCTCCAGTAGAATATAATAATAAGGTCATTATTTTCAGATATAAATGACATGA
The DNA here is from genome assembly GCA_030620095.1 of Kuschelorhynchus macadamiae. Taxonomy (NCBI): domain Eukaryota; kingdom Metazoa; phylum Arthropoda; class Insecta; order Coleoptera; family Curculionidae; genus Kuschelorhynchus; species Kuschelorhynchus macadamiae. The sequence goes on from JAUTXW010003267.1 coordinate 503,182, forward strand.
AATAAGTTCTTAGATACAAACATTTTTTTTATTGTGAAAAAGGCGAAGTCCAGATATGAAATGCCGATAAATGCTCATTCATCCTGCTCTACTTAACTATTAACTATACAATAAAGAAAGAGAAAATAGGCGTTGCGTATATGCTCACAGAATTCCACTATAGGCTTGAAATTAGATTAATGTATATATATTTTATATTATATTTTGTCTATTGAAAAAATACTTAAAAACCGGAATTTAAAATTTTAAAGGTGATAAATATTTTAAATGAATAGGAAGAGAGTTGTACATTTTAGCAATATTATATGATAAACGCCTTTCGAATTGAGAAGTCTTATGGAGAGGTGGGGTTATTAAACATTTGTACCGAATATTTATATTATTAACATGACAACGAAGAATGATTTTATTATGTAGGTAAGCGGGACTTTTATAATAAATAATTCTATAATAAAATTAGCTGAGTGCATTTGTCTCCTGTCGTCCATATTCAGCCAGTTTGCTTCATGCAATTTATGAGATATTCTTTCAAAATTCCGAATTCCGTATATAAGACGAAGGCAAGAATTTTGTACCTTTTGGATTTTATTTTTCTGCACTTGTGTTAAACAGTTTCAGTATATGCTGGGCAATTTCTGTTGAATCCAAGCCTTATGCTGTTCTTCTGGCGGTTGATCGTCCAGAGAGTCATCAAATCTTGCTTGCAAAAAAAATGTAATAACTATTTATTTCTTGATAAATGTTATCTAAGGAAAAATGATCCAATTAACTTTTATTTATTATAACACATCACAGGTTTGTTTTCACAATATTGGTTATTGTTGTCAAATACGAAATAAAGATTTTCATTGGACCACTATCGACAATTCTGGGTTGAAAAAAACATCCTTGGTGGTAAAATTAAATTTGAAAAAACTATATGCTATGAATCTATTAGGTAAATTCAAATCTTGAGTTATAATCCCCTCTTGAAAAGTGCATATTAATTTTGGTTTGTAGTCAGTACACATAACATTTATTCAGAAATTGTTTGGGTGGATTTTTTGGTATTTTCAGTGACCGCTTGAATCACATAATGTTACTACTACGGAGAAATAATTCAATTCTGGATGTCGAGCATTTGCCGCTTTACTAATTCGGTCGTTTCAACTAAGGTATAATTACCGTAATGTCAAAAACGGCTAAGCGACACTTAAATTTTTCCATTTGGTTTTTCTCGACCTACTACCACTAAAACGTGATACTCTTAGAGTACATCCATACTACTATAATACTAATATTTTGAATCTGAAATTCAAGTTTTCAGTAAGTATGCTTAATTGCTTCGGCATATAACCTTCTATAAAAATAAGATTTAAAATTCTAAAAATGAATTAAATGCCCTTGCATATATAAACATATTATTTATAAGTAAATTATACTAATTTAATTTTTTTTTGAAAATTTGAGCACTATATATTACTTGATTTCCCGTGGGAAAAGCACACTAGTACTAGTTAATTTACTGCATTTTTTAAGTAGATGGTCAAGATTTTATATCTTGACGTAGGTTTTAATTCTAAACAACTTTTCCAGATAACATTGCCATGTTTATTATCTTCAAAAATAAATATATCAAACCTGGTTTATTTATAGTCAGCAAGAAAATGCGCGTTTAATTAAATATCGGCAGTTCTAAAACCGCCCTCCACCGGCGCGGCGACTAGGTTGTAAAGGTTATATACGTATATCGAAAAACTTATTTATGTAACATTGAAAATTGTTTAACTAACGGACTTACTTTCCCCCATAATACCTTCCCGTCACTATTCTCAAAAATTTGTTTCACAGTTGTGAAACTTGGTTAAAATAAAAAAATGCTGAATATGATATTTGGGCAGAGACCTACTTTCTGTCTCTGTTTTCCGCAAAAATATGTCTGAATTTCAGACCATCGACTTTTCTTCCCCTTTAGAATCCTCCGGACTTTTTTTGAGGCTGGTACCCATTGTACACAGTGCAACCGGATATATAGGGGTGGGACTTCAGCTAGTCCTTCGAGATCTTCCTACTAAATAACCCCCTTACAGAAAACCCCGTACCAATGACAATGACGATACATGAATATAATATTAGTAGTAAAAAACCCGAAATGAAAGTGAAAATCTGCAAACCAATCATAATATTTTAATAGACACAGCTAATGAATACTCCCGCAGGGAGACATTAAATTCCCATTTAGAAAATTCATGTAGTTGGAAAGCTTTACACGATGAAAATAACACAAATGTATTGCCTAAACTACTGGTCAGCCGACGTCGCTGTCCTCAGCAACAAATTCTCTGCGACAGCTCGCTTGAGATTGATAGAAATATAAATGACAATTTAAGTTTTAAATTATTAAATTAAAGTTCGCTTGTATCTACAGACGGTAGCACCGAGTATAACACTTTTAATCACAGTACAAAAGTTAACAGTGTTACCTTTAAGAAACACAGTTTAATTGAACTTGTTGACCGCAGATCGATTTGTTCAAATGTAAATTTAACTACAGGAAATATTACATCTATTCAACTTTGAGCCATACAAAATAACGTCTCTGTTGTCTAATATTCCAAAATTAAATCTCCAGAATCGCCATGTAAAGAGACATAGCATTCCTGGTGGGGAAAACCTTCCATATTGAATTAAATCCCGCCCATGCCTCAAAGAGACATTGTGTACTCCTCAAGCAATAGTTACTTTGGAGTTTTTATTATTTGTGGTAACTTAAATTGACAATCCTTGCACTTAGGGCCCTACTTACGTGACTCCTCTAAAAGGTGCCTTTGAATTAATTGTTCTTACAAGCAGTAAGGCAATACACACTATTAAATTTAGGTGAAGTCTAACACTTAAAAGATACTTTTAAGTGTAATTTTTTGACTGTATTCTTGATTTAATTCCTTAAGATTTTTCTTTTATTTCCTATTTCTACAAAAATATAAATATTTTATAATTGATTCTATATTGAAAAGCCGAAGAGTTTCGATAGACTTTATTTTACTTCTTTATAACTTAAAGTAGTAGCAAAAATATCAGCTTCTTTTTTGGCTTGGTTCACTACCACACTACCATGAGCTTCCCAGGTGTTTCTAATTTGTAGGTCTTGGGCATCAGAGGCGTAAAGTACGAAGGGTTCTTTTTGAATAAAGGACTAGGACCCACCATTGCCAGTTAGTATACAGGTGTTCTCGCAACGTAGCTAAATCTAAATGATTTGATTTCTTCACAAGACTTTTTAATAAATATGTACCAATTTACTTTAAAGTAAAATTTAACGTCCTAATTTTACAAAGAGATGGGTACGGGGTTTAGGACAGATATGAAAATCCTTTTTCTTAAAAGAGTCCCAGGTTTCAACTATATATTCAGTCTTCTTCAGGGCAACTTTTTATGCCTGAAACTTATGTCAACACACAAAACGTGAAAGTACATACATATTCAAACAAGACTTAAAAAAACGAAGACATGTTTTTTACCACATTTAAAAAACACACGTAAAATTCAATATACATGGACAATAGCAACTACATATTTAAATAATAAATTAAATAAATGAAAAATGACATCTTAAAATACCTCAGTGTAGAAAATTGAGTTTAAAATTTTGATATCAACTATAAGACTGAAAATAAAGAAGTAAGGCTTCGGTGACTCGATATTTATACGAGCCCAGTCGCATATGTATTGGACCAAGGGCGAATTAAAAATAATATTATTTTTGTCACCTAGTATTTATTGCATGTAACATAGCTTCAACAAATGCAACTACGTTTATTTGAGAGTATGCGGTATTAACAATTAATTAATAATATCGCATATCTATATCACTACAATAAATACTAGGTAATAAAAATAAATATCTCTAACATATTTCTTTGGTCCAATACATATGCGACTGGGCTCGTATTAGTAGAAAAGCCGGCCGCGTTATATATACCTCCAAGAGGAGACCATTTTAAAATATACATATAATCTTATGCGAAGTGACCATAAAGTGCGGAATCGGAGCTGGGCCTGATTGTATCTAGGTGCGATTACCCATGTTTAATTAAAGTTCTTGTTTTTTTTTGGAATGTCTACTTTTTAACCCGAAATTGGTCCAGATGTTTGCAAATATTTCCTCAAATGCCGTGAGACGTATCTAGGTGCGATGACCCATGTTTAATTAAAATTCTTGTTTTTTTTGGAATGTCTACTTTTTAACCCGAAATTGGTCCAGATGTTTGCAAATATTTCCTCAAATGTCGTGAGAAGCGCTACAAGCGGCTCCTTTGTTGTCGTTGTCGGAGATGACTTTACTTACTTAATCCACTGCGTATAACTTAAGAAACTTGAAACTCTATCACACATTTGAAGAAAAATTATTGATCTAATACAAATATTTCATGATTAACTTGTAGAACTGCTGTTTATCAAATTTTAAAGGAAGTATACTTCAATATGTATTAAATATGAAACGAGTAGAGACATTATTGATTGACCTGATTTAGATTAATTACTTAAATTATCAAATACACGTATTACTACTACTATTTTAAAAAACTTCTTCTATAGAGTCTGTTTATTTTAGGTAATTATGAATCCGGTTTCAACAATAAACGTTTTTTAGCGTTCATACCATTCTTCGTAAGACGTCTTCATCTTGAACTGGTGCTACATCGGTTGTATTGGCCGACATTCCCAAAGATCTGCAACAAAATAAATTATATTCTTACTTTCTGGCTATAAAAAATAAACTTGGAGTTACTTAGTTTTAATACAGAACGGAAGCAATTCCGACTTATCCTAAAGAAACTATGTTTCTTTAGCCGATTTTCAGTGGAAATCCGTAATAATATTTTGTAAAAGTAAAACCTGTTTTTTACAAACACCTCCACTATATCTCTTTAAAAAAATGTGACATGTTTCGCTACACAGTTCCGTTTTCGATATTTTAAACAGATATAGTGGAAGTGTTTCTAAAAAATATAGTACATTTTACATACTATTATGTTTCTTGGGATTTGAACATGTCAAATTGGAATTACTGTCCGACATTTCCCCTTCGATAAAATAGGATTCGCACTAAAATTTTACATGTTTATCTCTGTTCCACACTTGATTTTTGTGCAGAATTTCAAGTCATTGGGATAAGTAGTTTTTTTAACATTTCATTAGGCGGTCATTTTGTTCCGCCATATTGGCTTTACACGAAAGTTTTACCAGTTTATCCCTATGCTACAGTTGAGTTTTGCGCAAAATATGAGGTCCATTTGATAGGTAGTTTGAATTGTTATTTCTTTAAGTCGTCATTTTGTTTGGCCATATTAAATTTTTAATCAAATGTAAAGTCCCCATATGACCCTTGATTTTGAGTCAAAATTTAATGTCATTTCAATTAGTAGTTTTTAAGTTATGCCTCGTACAAACAGAGACATTTTTTTTTCGGTATCTAGGGACCGTAAAACTTAAAGTTTGCAATACCACAACTTACAATATATAACACACAGCTCCGCATCTCTGTGTCGGTACCTTTGCTCTGGCGGTCGACCACCAAATGAGATGAAAGTGTCGTTTTCTTTTCCCGCTGCGCCCTGGTGGGAAAAGTTGGAGTCGGACTAAACTGATTTTTAATATTCTAGTAAATATCTAGTTTGTAACGGACATTACCGAAGTAGGTAATTTTTAAGTTTATTATGATTATATTTTCCAAAACTAATTACCAGCATATTTTTAATAGAGTAGTAGCGGAGAGTTGTGAAATAAAAATTGCAGTTCCTAAATATTTTCAAATACTATATACTAATTATTAGGTTACGGAAAATTATGTTAAATAAAATTCCACTATTTCCAATTACGGAGCCACTGATTCTTGCTTCTTCTATTAAATATATGAGGCTCATTGGATTTTTTAGTGGCTATTGTTTAACAATTCAGCGGGACATTGTTTCTTCAAGTGTCTAGAAAATGCCATAATTTTCTTTAAATTGATATTTAATAGTCTAAACATTTTTTTATTTTATTGAAACTTTCTTCCTATTTTAGAATGTTTTTTTATAATTTCCTAAATGATAATAGTTTAGGAGTTATTTGGAAAAAACTAAACTTCTTTTTTTTAAATCTTAATTTGTAAATAATTTTTGAAATTGTTTACATGTGAGTTTTTGCACATTTTCATTCCAAATCGAATAAGTCTTCGCTCATATTTTTGCAAGTAGTAGCCAGAATTAACACCATTTTAAGTTTGTGAACTAGACTAGAAAGCAAACATTTTAGAACATGAAAAACAATTTTTTTTTGTTAAAAATAATCAATGTTATAAAGCATCATATGATCAATCCTTTACATACTTCATAAGATATATTTTAGGAAAAATATGTTATTTAACAATATCTTATATACGTCAAAAACAAATTAAATACAACTTTCCAAAAACTTGGTTTTTGTGGTTGTAATTTCAAAAGTATTTCCTCCATACATTTTTGTGTTACTGTCTTTAAAAGAAGTTAATGTTAATATTACCATAAAGATAACCGCTTCATGCGGGTACGCAAACCCCCTCTTAGAGGTAAAAGAGAGGCCCACCGTGTTTTATTATCAAAATGGCGGATTTGTTTTGAAATAAGTTGGCCAACTGTAAGTCAGAAAATGGGTGATTTACCTAAGTAAATTATGTATATAACTTCGCTGATTCGTTTAATGTAAAAGATGGCAATCTTTGCAATAAATCTATCGTTAAGGGCTACATTTGTTTGTTCATTTGCTTCGCTACTAAGGCAGTTTACATACAATTAGCTGATGATCTTAGCACTGATTCTTTTCTCAATGCCTGAGGAGGTTTCTTTTTAGAAGTGTTTTATGTAAGAAAGTCTGTTCAGATAACGCAATCAATTTCGTTAATGCGAATAACGAGCTAAAGAGAATTAGCGATGCGTTGATTAGAGTTCAAAAAGATTAAATTGTTCTTAACTATAGTTTAGAAATTAAATTGCAGAGCATTCCAGCATGATCACCACATCAAAGCGGTCTGTGGGAATCGACAATAAAATCCGCAAAGTATCATTTAGTTAGAATTAACAGAACTAGAAATCTCAGCTTTGAGGATTTTTCCACGATATTTAAGTTGAGGCGGTGTTAAATTCGAGATCATTAACACCTCTTTTATCATATACAAATGACCTTTAAGCCTTGACCCCTGGCCATTTGCGTTTTTGGGAGCTCCTTAAACGCATTTCCTCAACGATATGTAGCAGAAGTACCTAGTAACCGCTTAAACCAGTACAACCTACTACAAGAAATTGTCCAACATTTACGGAGTGGATGCTCTTCCGAGTACCTGAGCACTTTACAGTAGCGGAACTAGTGGTAGTATCCTTCCAACAATCTCGATGTCGGAAAATTCGTTACATTAAAAGATGAAGTCAGTCGTCCAATGAACTGAAAACTGGGCAGACTGGTAGATGTACATCCAGGTCAAGATAGAGCTATCCGTGTTGCAAGTGTTCGTACTTCATAAATGGTGTTGTGAAACGCGCGATACAAAACTTGTGTGTTCTTCCCAACGATGATTTTAATAAATCTGAGATACGTAACGAACTATAATTCCCACTGATAAACGAGAAGCTAGAGACTAAATAATTAAATGAAACTTGGGTGTAATAATTTATTTGATTGGTTGTTTTCTTTTTCATGTATCTACATGAAATCTAAAACTATATTATTGGTAATTCATTCGACAACCAGTCATAACTTGATAATCATGATTCTAAGTTGTTACTTTTGTATTGGAAGCCAGAGCTTTCAAGGCCGGCGGTCATGTTAACGCCTAAAAACTCATGAAACATATTCAGAACATGGGAACAGTGTGAAAAGACTATAATTCCTTCTTCTACAACTGCTTGCCAGCCTGGTTAGACGTAAAATTTTAAGTGTTTTTAGAAATACAGTTATGTAGTCAAAAATCGTATTTAATTTTGTATAATCGATAGGAAAAAATATCGGTTACAAAGTGTCACCACATCTTGCATTGTATTCCTAAAAATGTTTTTATCCTTTTTAGAAACGAAAAGCACCTTGCATCTTTAGAAGTTACCACTGTTATTGCTACAAGGACATTAAATGGGTTTATCGTCTCTTCAAAGGTACACTTTAATTCATCCTTCTTCAATAAGATTAACAATGGTACTGTTCTTCAAAGTAGAACTTAGCTATTATTTTTCGTATGGGACTTCATATAGCAATTCACATTTAGATCTATATAAACCGTTGAAACTAAATCTTAATTTTATCTGCATTAAAATTGCCTCACAAATGACTAATGCTCTATTTTCAAGACATTTTCGCGATGTTTTTTGTGATTGTTCGATTTCTTCTGCCTGTTTCGAGTTCTTTTCCTTTTGAATGCTAATAATTCTGTCCATCTGATATCTTACAGCTTGAATTGTTTGTTTGAAATTCAATAACTTTCGTTTTATTTTTACAGGGTTCACACACTCTTTTTGCAACTGATTAAAAATTATTTCAGCATGTGGCATAATTTTATAAAAAGTAGAGAACCAAAATATAAATGTTTTATCTATCAATGTTAATTTCTAGTCTATTGACTTATGAATTGATTTCAATATTTTCCATAACAGAAATTAAATCTTTTCTATTTATATAAACTGGCAAAAACTCTAGCTTGGCCTAATTTATTTGGTGTGCATAACCGTGAATGAAATGTGCAAAAGGATATGTATATTTTTAATTTTTTTTTTGATTATTCTGTATGCTATTTGAGAGCTTTTTCTAATTCGGTGTTAAAATTTATTAGTTTATCTTTATTATTTGATGTCTCTGTTTCGTTATGTCTTGAATGTCCCACAAAATCGGATACAGTTTAAAAATGTTATTCATATCTGTTCTGAAATATTTTTTGTGGATAAGGTCTACTGAGACCTGCTGTGGTGCTGAATTTCAACAGCAACACTCACAGCTATTCGTGCCTCCGCCATGAATGAAAATAAGTTTTCGGAGTGTGTTATTAGCAGGGGCGAGCCCTACTAGCGTTCCGTGCGTTTTAAAAGCGCATGGGCGCATGGATAGGTTACTTTGAAAAGACCACTCCGCTGGCTAACGCTAATTTGAATACAATGATTGTCCTGCAATTCGTTCCCACACACTCCGAAAACTTAACTTCATATCTATTTTATAAACTTCTTTGTGGTCTTTTACCAATTCATTACGATATGCAGAATTTAATTGAGTTTTTATCTTAATTTTACCCAACATAGAAAGACTACAAATGTATTCATATATACTTTTAATGGTTTTTCATTTTTTTCTCAGATGAGAACAATATCGTCTATTCCTTTTTGTGACTAAGTCTTTTCACCATCAAATAGTGCACACACAAAACAAAACAATTTATTAGTTTCCTCACACCTGCATAACAACTTGTTTTTGTTATTATGTTATCAGATAGCAGCTTTTGAGTTTTTTCAAAATTTAATTCGGGTAACGGCCGTCCCAATTCTTTAAGTACCTACTAAAATTAAATACTAAAAGGCAAGAGTTAAAAAAAAATTCCTTTATAAATCTCCCTCGTAGGAAGAAAGTATTGTCACCGTAAGAAAATTACTGTCAGAGATGTTTAGAGGTCTTTGCGTTTTAGGACCCCCAGATCCAGAAAAATTAAGGGTCATATGAGGATGGAATGTTTACATTTTAGTAAAAATTAAAGTATAATATAGAGAGGAACTGGTAATATTGTTCTATGATTCCCATATGGCAAAAGAAAATGGCGGCATAATAAAAGGTCGCATAGGCCCACAATATTCGACAAAAATCGCAACCGATAAAAAAATCGTATCTCTGAAACTATTAAAGCTCATCTGGGGTTTTAGCCAAGATATGCACCAATGTCGTGTCAAAGTTCGATCTGTAAGAACAGGTCCCAGAGTTATTAATATGTAACTGCAGGAAAGAAGTAAAAACTGTAAAAATAAAAATCCGTTTAAAGTTTCGCTCCCTCTTAAAATAAATACTCGGTAGGTAGGTAAACTGCGGCATTTTAAGAACTTTTAGAAAATTTAACTTAAAAAAAATTTTAGAAAAACGAATTTAATTAATTACCGAAATTTTTGGCAAAAAAATTGCCCTAAAAACGCTTTTTGAATTTTTTTTAAAATATGCTTTAAAAATCAAGTGTGCCATAGGTAGAATATTGGTAGGAATCCAATATGATGGAACAAAATGGCGTCCAACAAAAATGTTTGAAAAATAGTATACACGTATTACTAAATGACTATGTACTGAACTAAATTTGGTCAAACTTCACCATTCCTAATAAAAGGAAAGATTCATAACGAGGGAAGTTCCGAGTAAAGGTAATACCGATTTTTTTAAGTTAGTTTTCAAAGTTTTACACAATATTTTTATAAAGCACAACATTAGCAGCTGTATTTGATTATAACAGATGGGATATGTAATAGATCGCAAAGAAAGTTCCTTGAGAATTGTTAAGTTTGTCATCTTTTTTATTTTTCTAAGTTAAACTAACTAACTATAACTATTTTTTATAAAGCACAGCAACTTGGTTTTAGGAGATAATCTTGCAATAGAAAATAAAATACGAATTAAAGTGAATTATGGTAATCAAAATAAACCGCAAAATAATTTTAAATTTATCTAATATATATATATATATATATATATATATATATATATATATATATATATATATATATATATATACATATATTATAAGTTTTTTTAATAATGATATCGATTTTCAAATAAATTAATACTTTATAGTTTCTTTGTACCTTCTTATTGTAAAATCGGATGAGTACACTGTTTAACAACATAATACATAGAATTTTGAAGTCGTTTTTGTTAACACAAAAAACACTAACACCCGTATTCACTAAAGTGGTTTAAATTGTGGTGTTAAATTTAGACCAGGTCTAATTTGACAGTTGTAGGTTTAAGATGACATTTTCAACAACTGAACAAATATTTTTTCTAAATGTCACAATTGCAAAATGACAGTGACATAAGCGAAAACAAGACCAGGTTTAACTCTTAAACCTTTTTAGTGAATACAGAGGTGAGAGTTTATTAGCCAGATTAAGTACTTAACATACAGGGTAAATTATTGCATCCAAGAGTTATTTTTTTACCCTTTGTAACGTTAAATTTATTTTATTAACGCTCTGTAATTCAATAGAGATAATTAACATAACATTAAGATAAACTATAGAATAAAGTTTTGAAATTAATTTAAAATGTGCGGCTTTTTTTATTTTATTTACTCAACATTTGGCTTCTCGTAACAATATTTCTATTAATTTCTACTAGCATATTACTTACATTTCCAATATGGGATAATACATTATAGCAATTAGTTTTCAGCGTATAAATTTCTTAAAATTAGATATTATGCCCGTAACCCATAAAAGCTCTAAGAGGGAATAGATAGAACATTACATCCTTTTTATTTAAATAAACGTATCACCCATACTCTTGTATAGCTGACGAGTATGTAAAAGCAATAGTGTGAGGTTATAATAATTGTACTAATTAATGGAGTTTATGAGAAAATCATGTATTGAAGCATTGTAAAATCCTGAAATGTATTTATAACATGAATTCATATAGAAACCATTTAAAAATCTCGGCTAAAAGCAACGGGACTCGTAAAAGTGTTTCTACAATTTTCCGGCCCAATCTAGTCGAGTTTTGCAAATTATTATCAAATTCAAAAAATGTTCCTACGGGAACGTCAAAGAAAATTCGCTGTTTATATTTTCAATCTTGTTACAGACAGAATTTTTGCCAAAAATGTCACTAAAATGAAAAAAATCCGTAATTTTTTCTCACAACGCTTGTTTCACATATTTTTGAAGACCTAGCAAAAACGGCAAATACGGGAGTCGAAGTCGATTAAATGTGCTAGTCCGTTTTAGAGCTTAAAAAAAGGCCGCATAAGCCCAAATTTTCAGCAAAAGTGGCAACTTTCGATAAAAAATGTTTTTCTCTGAAACCGTTTAAGCCACCGATTTGAAATTTTTAGGGTTTTAATCAAAATATGACCCAATATCGATCTGTATAGCCAGTACAGGACCAAAGTTATTAATAAGTGCAGGAAATAGGTGAAAACTGTAAAAATAAAAAGTGTTTAGTTTAAGATTTCGCACCCCTTAAATATAGTACTCGATAGGCGAAGTGCGGCTTTTTAAGATATTTTAAGTTAGATTAAGGTAAAAAAATCACGTTTCTATGAGACGTTTGGTCTTGGAGGAAAACGAAATTAATTACCGAAATTTTCGTTAAAAATATTTTCCTTTGATTTTTCGAACGATATAATACAATAATTCGAGATATTCGACACAGAGGTCGAAAGATTTTTTTACAGATTCCTAGGACGTACCGTAGGGACTGAAGTGACCCTCCTCTAAATTGTTCAAAACAATAGGCCGATAGACCTTGTAGAGGAACATGTTTCCGGAAAGTTTTATAGACGTAACGTAAAACGATCGTCAGTTTTCGAAAATAAACTTTTTTCTACATAGTTTTGAGTTTTACTTCCCACAACTAATTTTTGCGAAATTCTGTTTGGAAATTAAGTGAAACACCCTGTATATCTCAGCAACAGAGTACTCCAGTTGATGCATATTTTAGAAATAGACCTAATTTTGAAATCTGAGACGTTAAAGTTCTTGCAATTGATTTGATTTTTCGAGGTGTCGCGATACCTGTAGTGGTCACGGCGTTTTATTTCAGCCGTAAAATAATTTTATCCATTTAATTAAAGCATTCAACTAAAGAACATTTAAGTGTAATTTGGCCTTCTGCTGATTTTCCTGAAATTTTAATATGTTGCAGCTGATAACAAAAGAAAACATTTTTATCCTTGTGCCAAAGTTCTATGACTACCGGGTATGCTCGAAAAGTAAGGTCAAAGTGATAACCACACACATCAAGAAATAATGATTTTAATGAATTATTATTCTAGATAAGTCAATGTTATATCTAGACAATAGCTTACAAACAAAACTTAACATATATATCAAAACATTTTTAAATCTTAATTGCTTTAACTACATTTCCATTAGCTACGAGGTGTTTCTCATAAGTATTTCGAAAAATCACATTTTTCGATCTTCATATATTATGTATCTACGCAAAACTACGTAAAATATGTATACGTATTCCAAGTTTATCTAATATCTACATATACCGTGGAGTACCCAGGGGTAAGGGGGCAAGGAGCACGCCCTTCTGGCGATATTCTCCAAAATAGGGCCACAAAAAAGCATTTTTTATTTATTTTACTGGCAGATATGAAAACATACATATTAGGCTTAGGGCGTGTCATCTAAAAACTGCGGCGCTTTATCTGTACGAATAGGTGTTATAGCTGTGGATCTCTTACAAAATGGCCGACCCTTAAAACAAAATTCTGGTTATACCATTGCTTTTACAAAAACCAAGTAAAAAATATATGCATAATTTTTCTAACAATAAGTATATTCGAGAAGCTCTTCCGATGAAAAATTTCTAGACAAAGTTTTTTAAACTTTGCCCAATTTTCGATATATTTTTCTGTTTGTAGAATTTTTCATTAAAATGTTTTTTTTTACTAGGCAATAAAGTATAGGATTGACTGCCGCGGCCGGCCGGTCCTATAGTTCACGGATGGGCGTAGCAAGGCCACAGAGAAATCGAAGCAATGCAGGTTTGCTGCTAAGTTGAAAATATATTTTTTTGCCGATTTTTTAAATATTAGGTATCATGGTTTACTTATTACAATTTCAATAATTTCTATGTCTGTCACGATAAATCAATAAAATCTTGATATAAATTGCAATTGTTGAAAAGGCGGTGGGTTATAATTATAATGTGTGTATCAATATAATATCTTAATTTTCATGTTCTTATCTGCCAAGGCAGCAAAATAGTAACCTTGTTAGCTCTCAAAAGTCTTATTGAGACCAAAAAATAAAAGAAAAAGAAGATGAAACATACGTAAAACACTACACGAAATACACAAACATGGAAAGAAAAATGAAAATACATATTTATTTACAAGTAGCATCATTTTGATAAGTAAGTGATTTTTTAAAGTATACAACACGTATTTTTTCCAATTTCTTAAACGTAAACAATATGAAAAAATATACAAAACAAATTTAAATTGTTAATTAAGTTCATTATAATGTTTGCAATATTTCTACTATTTGCAGCATCATTAATGATTTGTAATAGCTGATTAGAAGGATATTTAAATCGATCCTCATATCTTGCATAACCGAGAAACCAAATTACGCAAATCACATGAGCACATAAGGCTACTACTACTACTACTAGGACATAATTTTACCTGATAAGTGCCAAATATTCTAGATCTAATATATCGTAAAGGTAAATGAGGAAAACGATTATTATAGTCACAAAAATTCACCCACGCTCCTAAACCAATTCTTTAATCTAATCGATCTTGTTGCACCCTAATCTGCAAGTTGTTAATGTTTTGATTTTCAATTATATTCAATATTATCTGGACTACAGCATCCTCATAACTTTGCATATTAACGGGTTCGTGAAAATAATTTATTATTGCACAAGCAATTTCCTAGACTGATTTGCCTCTTTAGTTGTGAATTGCCTCTGACCTAGAGATGGAGGCATTTCACAATTGACATTGAAGTAACAAAAAGATCACCATCGTGAAGCCAATTTTGATTATTTTCCCTGTCCACATTTAGTTCACTTACTAGAATTTGGGCGTCATTGTTTTTGGCATCGCAAAAATAGGATCCATGAACACTAACGATGTAACCATCCGGGGCTACAATAAGTCCAGCCTTTAATAAATTATAATTTTTATGAGGCGAATAGAACTGTCTTTGTATTCTAATCTGTGAACTTTTTAGTATTTTAAAGTATGTATAGTCTGGATATAATATTACTTTGCGAACGACCGGTTCTTCATTATGGAGTCTCTTTGCGAAATCCGTTATATGTAAAAATTGCGCTGTTGCGTACTTAAAGCAACTCAAACTCTAGATTCTTATTCACACGACGTACCATTAAACTATTTCGCAAGGCTTATACTTAAACTAACACATTGTCGAGAAAAAAAAATTCAGAAGGTTTTAAAAAAGAATCTGAAAGACCTTGTGTTAATTTCATTAAAAATGCTATTAATTTTTTTTGTCACATGCCTTCTGTGCCCACTTACGTCCACAGGAACGTAAAAGTCATAAAGAATCCTGAATGGTTGTATATTTAATGAAGTAAGAGAAGTAATTTTTTTATCCGTGAAGTTCTCCTCACTATCGTCTTTCTTCTCGGACGATAAACGTATCATTTCACGCAGCTTTGAAAACTATACAGATACCTCTTTTCTATTTGACAACACTGGTGTCGGGATGGCTACAACTTTTGGCATAAATTGTAACTGCACGTTTCCAGAAAGAGTTAAATGATCTACACATCATCGAACTTTATTGGGGATAAATATATTAGTTTTTATATAAAAATCAATACGCGCATCAAGCAAAAGTCTGTTGTTAGTGCAAACAAAACATTTTTCTGTTCGTTTCCTAACTAAAACCTCCATGTACATATCTGTCTCGTTTCCTTCTAATTCAATAACTTTTATAATTCTCTGGTCACAATTCTTGCATATTTTGGTATCTTCATTAATATTTTGATCTGGCAATCGGATTTTTGATCGGTGCAAGAGATAGGGTTGCCAACCGTCCTGTTTTTGGAAGGACATTCTGGATTTTAGTAGATTTTACCGTATTTGTTCTTCATCCTTCCGAGAAGGACGCATTTTGTTCAGGATTTTGCCAAGTTTTAATTTTTCCTGGAACAACACAGCATAAAATACAAGTTAATTATATTTAATGACTTGCGGCAACATCGTTTTGTTGCGTTATCTCATCTGTCGTCTGTGGAAATGAAAGAAATCCAAATCACTCTACGCAAGTATCGTCCTATAACCACGTTACACACAAAACAGTTAACCATTTTAATAATAATTATTAGTAAGTAATAACATGTTCAAAAAATATTTTTTAATAGTCACATCTTGCAACACAAATTCTAGCAACACCAAAATAAATCTGTCAAAGCTTCTGTTTCGCAGCATACCCTATTTATTCCAAGAATTCTTCCAGACGCGTCTAGGAGATCTAGGGGTATATAAGTAAGCGCTAAGGTATGTTTCAATTATTATTATCAATTGAAGAGTGGAAATGACAAAGGTGCTAAGTGCCATTTTTTCAAGTTATTAAGATTTTTCTCTAAAAACGATCTAGGTGGCGTGGCCAATAACCCTGAAACGATCTAAGTGCCAACGTAATATTTGATATTTGTCTTCCTCGATCAAACAAGGCCTTAGGTCTAAGTCCAATATTTGTGTCCAACGTAAGTACCACTTCTGTTTTCTGTATATGCTACTATTATCTGCGGTCGTAGGTGACTCAATAAAAATCAATAAACAGGTGTGTTCTAAAATTTGTCGATTTTAAGCTGTTGCAAAGTACTTATAATGGATAAAAAACGTCTTGAAAGTGGCATTAGGTTCATTTGGGGAACATCAAAAAAAGTTAAAAACAGCAGGAAAAACATATTGCATGCGAAATAAAGCCAGTATTAGGAAAGGAAGAACATAGTAAAGAAATAAGTTTGCCGTTTTGATTTAAGTAGAAGCTTTTCGTTTATTATTACGGTTGAGCTATGTAAGGCATATCGAATTATTTAAAAAATATTATTTAACCGATCGTAAAACGCCAGGGACATATATCATGAATATGATACATATTAGCAAGATTAAAAGGAGAAGACATGGTAAATACGAGGTCCGTCAGACAACCATTCATTATACTGTCTCGGATGGTACGGGGGATATTCTTAATGTGTGCAAATCCACTTTTATAAATATTATTGCATTGACCAGGCGATTTTTGCAAACTCTTGTGTCAAAAAAGGAAATGGGCGAAGTACAATTTATTGATCAACGCAAACGAACAGCACCTGGTAAGTTTAGTATTGATGACGTCAACATGCTTCGAGAGCACGCAGAATTATAACTGAAAAGGAGTATAAGTCCCGGTTTAAATATTAATCGCTAACACATTGTTTTTAAGGATAAATATCCCGGCAGCGATGTTACATATAAATTTTATCGAATTTTTTTTTTATATTTCCCTAACCTATCACTTAAGCGGACACGTAGTGATACTTGCCGAGTTTGTGACAAACTGCATTGCGAAATTCATTTACAGAATGATAAGCGCAATGAGGCAAAAATAAATTTAGAAGTTCATTAGCGAAAAGCAGAAAAAGCCCGAGACATCATGAATAGCGCCAGAAGTGTATCTCAGCTTCATGGTT
Organism: Kuschelorhynchus macadamiae; assembly: GCA_030620095.1. NCBI lineage: Eukaryota > Metazoa > Arthropoda > Insecta > Coleoptera > Curculionidae > Kuschelorhynchus > Kuschelorhynchus macadamiae. Next base: position 520,576 of record JAUTXW010003267.1, read on the forward strand.
CTGGCATAAGTATCTTTTCTATAGATCTACAGCAAGTTTTGTTCTTACCCAGCCTAACGCGTTCTGATGTTTTATATGAGCCAACTATCCTGCTTTAATCTGTGCATTAATTTAGCTGACAGTGAAACGTCATACATGTGTCTGTGACACGAATGGGTAGCGGGAATAGGAGGAAATAGCTTGCTTCCTGTTTGCTACATATTTTAAACTCAGAAGCTACTAGTAATAAAAATATTGTCATATGGAACGATAACTGTGTATCTCAAAATAAAAACATAATGATGGTGTTTTTATATTCCTTTCATGTAACTATTGACTTATATGACAGCATTGAAGATACATTTTTAGTGAGCGGCCACAGTTTTCTGCAATGCGCTCGAGACTTCGAGACTTTGCTCTTATTGAGAGAAAAAAAAAGGTGCAGACCAATGATACCAGATGCTTGATTGAAAATAGCATACATACCAAAACACTTCAGATCGTAAATATAACCAAACACGCATTTCTCAATCTTCAGGTTGCTGCTAATTCGGTTTTGAATATGAAGGCTGTAAAGATCAGCAAAATTGTAAGCATGAAAGTAGACTTTGCATATCCTGAAATGCTGCTTTGTAAGGACCATTATGGCCTTTTAAATTTTGCTAAAATACTAATACTTAAAAAGGGTAAAACTATTCAAGATTTAAAAGACGCATTACTTGAAGAGATGCCGCATCAAAATCATATTTCTAGTAACAAGAAAAAACATCCAGAAGCTATGCTACCATATTTAGAAAAAGACGAACATAACACGTTCTACAGAGATTTACTGGAAACTTGCCAGTAACTAGTTTTCCTCACTTGGCACATGGCACGTTTCACAATGATTTTCAATTTGGCATTTTCTCTTTTTTTTTGAAAATTTTGTATTTTTTGACGATTTGTTGTATTTCAGTTTTTAAACACTAATATTACATTAGATGGTTATTTAAAAAGTACTTTAGCTATAGTTTACTATATCTCTAGTTATTATTTTTGGCAATTAGTACCTTTGTAATTTCCACTCTTTAATTGAAATTTTAAAATAAAGTAAAGCAAATTTGATATAGGAATTACTGGACAAGTAAGTAGAAGAAAACTGAAAATTGAATAAATTTTAATAGTGGAATCAGAAAAGAACATAGGTAGCAGTGGTTTCAGCACGTCCATGGGTTGTACTCCATTGCCTTGTGCTTAAGTAGTTCTATATAATAACTTCGCAGCCATCCACTAGGCAGTTTTAAAAAAAGTAATAAAAATTATGTAGAAAAGTAGCTTCTTCTTTTGTACATCGCAGCCATCCACTAGGCAGTTTTAAAAAAAGTAATAAAAATTATGTAGAAAAGTAGCTTCTTCTTTTGTACAAAGACTCCGTAAAAAGCTATGTTCACCTTACACGCATTGGTAGCATGATGATTTTGGGACCACCTATTAATTTCAAATGTTAAGATAATATAGCTTCAAAACAAAAGATTTAGACAAATTGTAATATCGATTTAAGTAGAACAGTTCGGCAAAATTATTATTTCTTGATGTCCGTTATAACTTTGTCCTTAATTTCGAGCATACCCGGTAGACACAGAATGATAAAAAGTCTTCTTTTGTTATCGGTTACAACATATTAAAATTCCAGGAAAATCAGAGAGGCCAGAGGGCCAAGTTACACTTAAATGGTGCCATGTCCTTTGATATTTTTGTCAATTCCCGAAAAAATGGCGTTTGGAGTTTTAAGTGAAACACCCTGTATAGCAACCTGTAAGTAAATGAAAACATACAATTGTTTTAAATATTGACCATATACATATGTATGTTAGTATAACAATCTACTATTTATTATTAAGTACAAAAAAACCACACATGTGTTCTAACCCACATTCAAATAATACTGTAAACAAGGTTTCAATAAAAAATATGGTCAAGGCAAGTATCCAAATATAGTTGCACAAAACAGCGTAAAAAGCTGTGGTAATAATAATAACATTTATTCTTAAGGCGCCGCGCGCCGTTCTACTTGCTTATTTGGTTAGCGTGTATTACCTTTACTGATTTATAGTTCCTTTATTATCAAAAGTGCATAAAGCCATCAGTTTTTTAAGACGTTCGATAAATATTTTTTAGAAGGTATATGTAAAATTGTTTATACTTCCCTGGTAGGAGGAATTTTCAGTTAATTAATTCTTAAAAAAAACAGATTATTCGTTTTCGCTGGCCTTTCTTTCTTCTTCTTCGAATCTGTTCCTGTTCTGATATTTACAGATGTTATGTAATTTACTGATTCTTTCAAAAACATTATCCAGACCTCATTTTGTTTCAACAAAAATTTCAAAAAGATTGTTGTTGTTTCTTGATTGGTTATATTTTATTTTTATAAATTTCCCAACAATTTTTAATCGGCATTTTCAGACAATTTTATTAAAATTATTGAAAAAGTTAACTCGTCTTCAAAAACTCTCTGACCACGGAGCTACGAAGACCATGAGCTCAATACCAACTACGACAATTTTATTTCAATTTTATGTTAGATTATTATACAATTGCTGTTTTCGGAGGCTACAAACCGCTATATGTCGATGATGCATTCGGATGATAGATGTGTATCTATCATGTAGATCTTAATGTCTAATAATCATGAATAAGTTCCTCTCCCGTTAAACACCCTCCTCAGTTTGTAACCACCGAAAGCTGTAATACTATAATAATCTACTAACAGAAAATTCAGGAAGCTAAATTGTCCTAGTTGGTGTTAAGCTTATGGTCTTCGTGGTTCAGTGGTAAGACGGTTTGCCTAGAGTGCGAGACGTCTTGGATTCGAGTTTGATCCCAGCGAAGACTGAAATGCCGCGTAAATATTTTTGGGAAATTTATAATGCACAATAGATTTCATATTTATCACTTTCGAAAAAGTGAAAAGCAAACCCCTATGGTACACCTGTTTACCTTTTTAAATCATTCCCAGAGTTGACCGTTTGTCTTCCAAAAATTACCTCTTCCGTTTTTTGATTTCTCGTACCCCACCACATACATTAAACAGCCATACCTTCACTATTAAATAGTACTCCCGCATCCATGATTTAATTTCTTGCTTTTTTTGGGTCTACCTCTGAATACAAACAATACATTCAAAGACAGAGAGACAGAGAGAGAATTTGTGTTAAAGTGCATTGACATCTATGGTCATTTAGTACTGAGTGATGTTTATATTTCACTAAATACTATTTGTTCATCCGAGAAAATTCATTTAATATTATTAGACAATTTATATCTTAAGCTGATGTTGAATATTGTACAAGATATTAAAAGGTGCTTTACTGTTAATACTGTGTTGCATATAAGATATCGGGGAGGAACTGTAAAGTAAAGAAATATTCATGTGTTGAGTACCGACTGTTCTTTTTTGTTATAATTAGTAGGATTTGAAACACTGTACAATGAGGTTTTAATATCGTGTAGTTTATTATTGCCCTCATGCATGTCCCATTCAACTTGTGTATAACTTTTTTCTATTTGTGTTATTGTTGATTAAATAGGAAGTGTTATTCATGCCAATTTTGAATAACTTCTTTAGCCAGTATATCCCAAAATGTATTCCCCTTGATACCTACATGACTGGGAACCCACAGAAAGATCAGCCGGTTGCACAAAACTTAATTGCTGTTTAGAATATTTTACCAAGCTTTCGGATTCGACAAGCTGCTTATAGAAATCTAGGATCTCGCTGTCAAATTTGTCATTCCGTTAAACATTCTAAACTTTAATTGAGCTTTCTGCAACCGGCCGACCAATTTAATAATAATTATTAGTAAGTAATAACACGTTCATTTAATAAATTGTGGATTGACTGTAGTGTTTAAAATAAAGATGTTTGATGGATTCTAACGAAGTTTTAGAGTCCGTTATTATAAGCCATCTCTGTTCATTACAATTTTTTATGTAGGTTAGAGCCATTTCAATAGCTAGTAATTCAGCGATAAAAATACTTAACATTTTATAAGGGCTGTATTTCCTTTGGTCATTTTTTGGAATAAAAGGCTGCTCCTGTGCCTTTATTGGTCTTAGATCCGTCTGTGTTTATATGTGTGTATTCCTTGTTATATTCCAGGAATTCCTGAATTTTATTAGTTATTTTATGATATGTGTTTGCTTTATCTAGCTGAGACAGAGAAAGATCGACTGTTATTGAAGGGACAATCCAGGGGGGAATTTTCTTGGATAGAGGGGATGTTTTGGTGGTAATAATTAATATTTATTTCGCTTGGGTACTTTAGGAATTGTATATTAACTGGAAGTGTAAAGTTAGTGTTATCATAATGTTGTACTGGAATCTTAGGGTTAAAAAATGATGACTTAGTTGGTATGAATGATTTGAGCCATAAACTAGTAGCGTATTTTAGTAAGAGAAATATCCTTTAGCTTTGGATTAGACTTGTACGAAATGCTTCTAGCGCTATCCTTATACCAGTGTTCTGAATAGTATCCATCTTTTAGATGTTTTTCGAGAAGAAGAGTAAACGATACTGCCGTAATCTAGTTTAGATCTTATAGTGGATTGGTATGTTTTTAGAAGAGTCAGGCTATCGGATCCCCATGTTGTATTAGTCAGGTGATTTATGAGGCCTAGATTTTTGGAGAATTTATCATGAATATGTTGTATCCAATCTAGCTTTTCATCAAAAATCATTCCTAAGAGTTTACAGCTGGTTAAGTGGAGTACGACGCTATTATAAAGAGTTATTTCATTTGATCTAGAATATTCCCTCTTGCGGCAGAAGAGAAAGAAATGTACTGTTGTAGATTTATTTATACTCTAGTACTCTTAGAAGAGTAATATATGATCCTGCGGAATACCATTATCAAATACCACATTGTTGGAAATTTCTGATCCCACTTTAATTTTAATAGATCTATTGGATAGAAAAATTTTTACAAAGAATGGGAGATAAACTCAAAATCAATCATACATTGTTTAATGTTATTAGGCCGCCAAATGAAGTCAAAAGCGTTTGTTAAATCCAGAAAGCATGCGAGCATGTGATTTTCAAGAGCGAAGTTTTCTTGGATGTCATTTTCCAGTCCAACTAAGTGGTCGAGAGTTGATCTGTCTTCTCTGAAACCGAAGTGATGTTTATTTAAGAGAATATTTTTCCATGTCCATGTCCATGTCATTCTAAGATTAACCATTCTTTCGAGGATCTTTCCTAGATGGTCTGTAAGGGAAATGGAGCTAGCGATAACTGTTTAGCGAGATACTAGATTTGTTAGGTTTTTTTAATTGGGATCAGTATGGATTGCCTCCATGCCTCAGGAAATATTCCACGTTTCCAAATGAAGTTATAAATGGTAAGAAGAACTTGCAAGGCTTCATAAGGAAGATTTGTAATTATAGGGGTGAGGATTCCGTCGGGTTCTGGTGCACTCTTTTTAAGTCTCTACAAGGCATAATTAAGTTCCATGGTAGAACACGGAAAGTTGTATGAATACTTCCCTGAGGAAAGAAAATTTTTTATATTCCTCTCTTGAGTTGCTGTCATGTTTTTAAAGTTATTGTTGTAGTTGATGCTGTTATAGATGTCGCCAAAGTGCGAAGCAAATTTGTTAGCAATTTCCATTATACCTTCAATCGCATTATTTTCATTTAAGAAGTCTTAGATTAATTTAACAGGTTTGCCCTTTAGCCTATTGATTTGTTCCATGCATCTGCATAGCTAGTTGTCCACCACGGAACAGGAGGTTTACCCCTGTTGACATTGGAGTATGGGATGCTTAATTTGGATGCTTCGTGTATAGAACGTACAAAGTCATTAATTGTCTGGTTGATGGAAGTATTTAGAAGGAGAACCGTATAGACTCTCGATATAAGTTCCAGTCTGCTTTCTTGATGTTAAATATTATTTTATTTGAGTCATGCTCAGATCAGGAGGTAGATTTCAATAGGATAGGTGTATGGTCACTGCCGTAAGTATCATTCATGGTTTCCCATTGTATATCTGTGGAAATACTTGGTGTGCAGAGTGTTTAGATCTATTAAAGATTTTGAGCCCGCTGATGAGCAGATAAAAGTAGGATTGTTGTTGTTCATTAGATTTGAATTGTGTTTATCAATGATGTTTTTTATTAGGGTATCTCTACGATCTGTGTGAGACGAATCCCATAAAATATTATGATCATTAAGATCGTCCATTAGGATGAATAGGGATGAAAGTTGATTGATAATTGAGTCGAGGTGATCTTGTTGTAAAGTGTATGCAGGGAAAATATATACATTACATATGGTTATGGGATTGCATAAATATGTTTCTCTAGTTTACACTTCAAGGTCTGAGTTGATCTGTATATTTGTATATTAATAGGAAACGTGTTCCAGAATGGCCACACCTCCTGATGATCTTTCGACGTTTTCTCGGTCATTCCTAATGGACCTGTAGTTTTTAAGAGGGACATTCTTTGAGGGTTTGGAGTAAGTGTAACAACAATATAGCTCGTTTGTGTCTTGATATTAGCAATTTCAGTTCTTCAGATTGACTGTGAAAACCAATCATATTCCATTGTATGATGGAATGGCTTATTATTTGTTGTTTTTAGATTTTTTTCTTGGATATATCTTTGCTTGTCAATATATCCATTAGGTTGTCTTCCCTTTTTGTGGATATAGAAGACATTGAAGAGCTGGATGATGTTTTTGTTTATTTTAACGAGTGAGGGTTTAATTTTTGTTCTGTTGAGGGTTATGGGCTTGGTTTGGTCTTGTGAGACCTGTTGGTAATATTCAAACACACATTTACTTCCAATCCAAAGTTCTATTTACATTTAGTGTATCCTTAATCCCTCGTATACCGAAAATACGTCTATTCCGGTGCCATGTTTGATACGACTTATTTAATATTATGTAGTATTATAAATACGTTCATATAGAATACAAAATTAGGCATATACTTGCTAAAACTTTACAAAATTAGCTTAATGAGCTGAATTTTGCACCAGTCTCTAGGAGAAATGTATAGTTACAAGAATATTGGAATGCTTTTACGTCATCGAACTTAAATAAATTATACCTTTTTTGCTTAATATTATAACGGCACAAGAAAAAACAGAATTTAGTACAATATTAATTTGCATTTAAAAGTTCCTGATAATTCAGTTCCGGCCTCCTTCGACAGCTGGCTATTAACTTTAATTTTCTAAGCAACTCAAGTGAGTTGATCAATAGCCCAAATATAATTAAGTTACTACAAAAATTACCAGAAGTATTTTGGAGAAATTGTTTTCTATATCCTAGGTTTAAGACCGAATATCTTAGTTGGTGAGTATGTTTAAAAAAAATAGTTCTAACTAACGATGTGTCAAACTGTAATTTTTTAGGCATATAACGTGAAACTCTTAGCATTCAATAGAAATGATTCAATTTAAAAGTACAAATTTTCTATAAAAAAAATCGTAAATTTCCTTTACCCGGAACTCGCCTAGTTATGATTTTTTCCATTTGTTAAGAATAGTTAAGTGTGACTCAATTTAGTTCAGTACATAGTACATAGTACAGTATATATGTTACATATACTGTCTTTTCAACCACTTTTATTGAGCGCCATTTTGTTCCATCATATTGGATTCCAACCAATATGTTACCAGTTTCTTCCTTCCTACGCAACACTTGACTACTGTTGAATTCGTACCAGTTTATTACATTTTCACATCTAATTTTTCTGCAAAATTTAAAGTCAATTGAACAAGATTTTTTTACGTTAATTTTTTAAATATTTTATTCGGCCGCCATTTTGTTTTGCTATCTTGGATTCATATCAAAATGTTACCAGTTCATTCCTGTGAAACATTTGATTTTTGTGCAAATTTTGAGGTAAACTGGATAATTGGTAATAACTTTTTTAACATTGTTCCGCCATACTGGATTTTTACCACAATATTACCAGGTCATCCCCATATGACTCTTAATTTTTGACTAAAATTTGAAGCCAATCTGGTGAGTAGTTTTTAAACTATCCCGCGAACTTACAGACAGACTGACAGACGGACCACTGGAATTGATAAAACATATTTTTTGGCATCTAGGACGCTAAAACGTCAAGATATGTAAAACCTGAGAGGGTGATTTTTTTCACGATTATAAACATTTTATTTGGCCGCCATTTTGTTCAGCCATCTTGAATTAGTACCACAATTTTACTAATTGACTCCCATACCACAATTAGTAATGGCACACAATTTGAAATCAATCCATTAAAAAGTTTTTTCAGGTTAATTTTTTAAATATTTTATTCTGCCATCTTGAACTCGTATCAAAATTTTACCATTTGATTTCAACATTATACTTTGATGTATGTGTAAAATTTGAGTTAAACTGGATAAGTAGTTTTTTTAATAATACTACAGACAGACATGCTGACCGACGGAATTGATAAAACATATTTTTTTGGCATCTAGAGACGCTAAAGCGTGAAGATATGTAAAACCTGAGAGGGTGATCTACCACAATTAGTTATTGCACACAATTTGAAATTAATCCATTAAGCAGTTTTTTCAGGCTGAATTTTAAAATATTTTATTAAACCGCCATTTTATTCCGCCATCTTCGATTTATACCAAAATATTACCAGTTGATTCCAGTCTAATAAGTGATAAATTGGATAAGCTGTTTTTTTATAATATTTTTTTTACAATGTTACTAGGCCGCCATTTTGTTTCGCCATACTGGATGTTTACCAAAATGTTACCAGGTCATCCCCATATGACTTTTTGACCAAAATTTGAAGTCAATCGAGAAAGTAGTTTTTTAGCTATGCCACGAACAGATAGACAGACAGACCGACCAAAATGTTTTTCAATATCCAAGGATCCTGAAACGTAAAGTTCTGAAAAAATCTCGGAGAGTGATTTTTTTACGATACTTCTCTTTGACGAGGGAAGTAAAAAGATATTATTAATCAAAAGTTTTAAGACAAAGCTTGAACACAGTGAATATACTTCTGCATTTCCATTTGCCATTCTATAACGCATGTGTATGTTCCGATATTCTATATTCGAATGTCATTTTTACTTCCCTCGTAAGAGAGACTTATTGATTTTGAATATTTTTGATTTTTATTCTCCTACAAAAACTGTACGTATATCAAAAATAAAGCACCTTGGCTAAATGGAGCAATAAATGTTTTTAAAACTAAAAGAAATAAAGCACCCTTTAAGAAAACTAGAATTGCTATAAGATTTTACAAAATAAAACAAACTATGCTATTAAAGGGAGAAAAAGTCATTCTTAGAATTCAAAATTAACAATAGTAGTAAAGACAATTTTTGGAAAGAACTGAAAAAGTTAAATATAAGTAATAAAAACAGCTTTATATTTACTGAAAATTTTTGCGACCCACAAATAATAAATAACTATTTTTTAAATTCTCAGTCCAATAGTAATCCAGATACGCGCTTTTTAAACTTTCTCTCCAGTAATAAACCCAATAAATCCTCTCAGGAATTTAAATTCGAACTAACAAATGACAATGCAGTGTATAATGTACTTTTGTCTACCAAACCTAAATTTGTAAAAAAAGTATCTCAGTTTTAATTCAGGTAATAATCTTTAACGTCTGCTTTATACGTAATACATTTTCCCCTTTTTGGAAGGAATCTCACATTATACCACTCCCTAAAACTTCAAACCTCACAAAATTAAAAAATATCAGACCAATTAGCGTTTTACGCGTTCTTTCTAAAGCACTAAAGAAAATCGCTGGAGGGCAAATGAGAATCTTTCATGATAGAAAAATAGCATACTCCCAGAACATCAATCAGGATTCCGCAGATACCATAGCTGTACAGTGTTTTCCCTTACATTTTGACACTTACAAAGTCAATTATTCAAGATAGAAGAAAATTTTGAATATAAAAGTTAATGGTTTTACCGGAATCATCAGAATCTGCCAACAAAAAAAAAGAAAACAATTGGAAAGTAAAAAATAAAATTATTTCGATATATGGGTATCTTCTTGATGATTATAAAAATACCAGGTTTGATACCTTTATCTTTAAAGACAACCTTGAAAATGGGCAAGAACCCTGCCATAAGATGCTTTTTTCCATTATAGTATTACTTTACTTAAGTGTATGTATTCTTTCTCTTTCTATCACATTGCCCATGGGCAAGGTTCTTGTCGATTTTCTCGGTTATCTTTAAAGATAAAGGTATCAAACCTGGTATTTTTCTAATTAACAATAAACTGCCTATTTATTGCCTAGGCAATAAACTGTCTATTTATTGAAATAATTATACAGGGTGTTTTATTTAAAATAACAAAGCCGATGCTTAATTTTTTACTTTTCAGTTGTTTTTTATTTATTTTGTTGACAGATTCTGAAGCTTCAGGTAAAACCAAATAACCTCTATATTCAATATTTTCTTCTATCTTGAATAATAAACGGGCTCTATTTTGGGACCGCTTCTATTCACGCTGTATACGTCACCATTTCATACTGTCTTACGGCACTTTTATGCAGATGATACTCAAGTTTAGGTACTTCTTTTTCCAAGAAAAAGATCTTGACGCTGCATATGTACTAGTGAATCAAGATTTAGAATTACGTTGTAATATTTCAACAAAATATTCCTTAAAGATTAACCCTTCTAAATCTCAAGTCATGTTGTATGGTAGGGCGGCCACTCGCTCCAAATATTTAAATGGTGTCAGTATTATTTTTAATAATGAAAGACTAGACTTCTTTGATCATGCAAAAATTCTTACTGTTGTAGATTTAAGGTTGAAATTTTCCAGTCATATTACCAATACTACTATACTACCAAAAAGATATTTTATAATCTAAAAGTTTTTTTAAAAATTTCGTGCATTACTTTCTGTTTCGTTCGTATTGTCCTTTCTTAATATGGAGATGTATTCTGTGGTATGCATTTGTTTCATGATGATGTCCGTAAACTTCAGGTTATTCAAAATGCCTGCGTTCGGCTAATTTGTTGCTTGCAAGGGATAGAGCACATTACCGCACATTTGAACTTCTCCTCAGCATAAAACCTCTCAATTTCGTGGGTCATTTTCATATAACGTTACTAGACTATATAACAGGGTTCCTGATTCCATTAAATTTTTTAGGATTGGTAGAATTAAACCAAAAATTAAGCATGTGCTTCTGGGTAATTATATCTAAATTTGTATAAATATAAAGTTTTCAATTTTTACTTTTTTCCCAACAAATGAATAACTAAAATATCGGCATGCATGACAGAAATTAGCAATATTATTTAATTTATGGCTGTAATTTACTGCTGTATTAACTATTATTTGTTTTTTTTTTGGTATTTTCATTTAAATTATTATGTGTTTATGTTTCTTATTAGGTGTTGTCATTAACTTTTGTCTCACTGGTCAAAGGCTAATTCGTCTTTTTAATTAATTTTATCTTGGGTTGAGTGTAAGAGCGCTGTTGACTGGCTTGCCAAGTGAGTGTTTTTTCTTGTATTTTTTTAAGTGTTTTTTTATAAACATTGTATTTTGTCGATAATAATATCATTTATTATTATTATTATCAAAATTGACAATCAATTTCTCAACAAATGTTGGATTCTAAGCTCATCCCGGATGCGTGCATCAAAGGGAGTGGGCTGGTTTCTATTAGTTCTATGTGTTGTCCTGTAAGAATTTTCTCACTGTGTGGCAAGTACTGTTTTAGTATTTGTGGAACTAGCCCAGTTGATGATACGATGATTGGTATCACATGAATTTTATCAGTCGTCACATCTGCTGTATCTCGATGGCCAGCTCCGCATATTTGGCGTTTCTCTCTTGATATTTATGCAACACGTTGTTATTGTTGGGTACAGCGACATCTGGCAAAGAAACTGTCTTTGTTTCCTTATTTAACAGTTAGTTAGTTAGGCATATTATTCGTCACCGGTCTCTCAATGATAACTGCCCGATCGTAGTACAATTTGAAGGCATTATTTTCAAGCACTGAACTTGGTTGGTATTTTAATAGCGCACAAAGGTATTAAGGAGCCCGTATTTATTGGCAAGCTTCTGCTGTATGATGTTACACACCTGGTTATGTCGCTGGAGGTAGTCCGTGTTTGCTAGGTAAGTGCAGCCTGATGTTATATGCTGTATAGTCTCTGATCTCTCGCTACATTTTCGATACTTATGGGATTCAACGGACAGATCTTTGATGATGAATTTAGTGTAATTGCGTGTGTTAATCACTTGGTCCTATATTGCGATCACAAATCCTTCTGTCTCTGGGAATAGTTGTACATCCTTTAGCCACCTGTTCCCATTCCTTATCTATGTGTGGCTGATTCAAGTCATTGTGACGTCGGAGGGCAGTGCTATTTGAGCCCACTGTTCTTGTTTCTCGGGGTCTCAAAGTGACTTTAGGATGATGTCACTTGCGAAATTGAGTGTAGAGTACGAGTTGTCACTTAAGGTCACTATGCGGTGGAGGCTTGATGTTTGTGCCTTGTTGGTGAAAAAATCTCTCAATTTTTGCAGCTGTCGGGAGTGTGAATTGGTCAAGTCAACAAGTGATCATCCACCTTCTCTTCGTGGTAAGGTAATTCGGAGAGTTGACGACCTTGGGTGGTGTGACTTGTGCTTGGTCATCATTAGGCGACTAGTTCGTTGTAGTTCCTCTAGCTCCGTGTTAGTCCATTTCAATATTCCGAAACTGTAGGTCAGCACGGGCACAGCATGGGTGTTAATTGCTGTAATGAGATTTCCGACGTTTAGTCGGAAATATCCTTTGAACGTACTGATCTTTTATTTTCTTGATCTTTCCTTGCTTTTCCTGGAGCAGACCAGCTTGTTCGAATCCTAGGTATTTGTAGGTCTCTCCTTGGATCATTGCTTGAACTATTTCTACTTTGGGGAAGGCTATATCACCATTAATGACTTTGTCTTTTTCGATGTTTAAGGCTTTACATTTTTACATTCCAAATTCCATATGGATGTCTTTCGAGAAGATGTATGTTACGTCAATCAGCTTTTTAGTTGGTTTTATATATCTATATACAGAAGGTGGGACATGGTTCCGGAATGGTCTCTATTGACTTTGATGTTGAAGCCATGTCCTGTATTGTTAAGCAATGTGGAGAGGGGGTTTATCGCTAAGCGTCGAACCAAATTGGACTTAACGAGTCTCTTTGGAAAATTCCCTTATTGATGTGCATCTCATCGGTAAAAAGAGATTGATCGCCATTATAGATCCTCAGGTTCGTTGTACACTAGTGCTTGGTAGTTGCCAAGAAATTGATGATCATAGGGTGAATTTTGTATATTCCTAGTACGTCTATGAGCCAGGAATATGGTACACTATCAAAGGCCTTTTTATAGTCTATAAAAGCAGTGTGTATGTTGTTTTTTCTGGGCCTGCTTAAGTACCGCAGAGTCGATAATAAGTTGTTCTTTGAATCCTTGATGGTCTCGAATGCACCCCTTCTGTTGATAGATAATAGACACGATTTGCAATGCAACCTGCTAGAATCTTGTAGATGGTGGACAAACAGGTGATGGGCCTGTACATGGACGGGTCTTCTGTCCTACTGCTTTTGGGTAGCATAGTTGTAGTGCCTAGTATTAGAAATGGTTATCTCCGGATGATGCATTATTTTAGTAAAATGATGGACCATAGATTCATGGAGGACCTCAAATTTCTTATACGAGAAATTTTGAATATGGTCCACTCCTGGCGACTTCCAGTTGCTTGTTCCCTTAATATAGCTGCTCCTTGGTGATAGAGTCATATTCCATTAGTTGTGTTTGAATCTGATCACGTTGAGATTGTATCCGGTAGCATTTCGGTTATGCTCTTTTCGTTCTTCCTAGATATTCGACCAATACTGGGTCAAATGCTCTTTTCTCTGCAGCATCTTCTCAGTATTGTTTGATCTTTGGCGTTATTGATAACTCGATAAAACTGTCTTTGATTGGTGTTGAAAAGCCAGTTCTGTTGTTTTCTCTTTGAGCATTTCTTGTATCTCTGCAGACGTTTGGCTTTAGCTGATAGTTTTTGCTTTAACGTATCTTGATACTCATCTAGTTTTTGTTGATAGTTGAGATCGGTGGGTTTTGTACCTATCTTCTTAAATATCTTTTTAATGCGCGTCTTAAGTATGCTGGAGGGGTGTTTATTCTTTCAAAAATGAGACTTCCTAGTTCCTGTCTGAAATCGTCAATTGTCTTCTCAAGTCTTTTCTGCCATATGGGTTTTTGTTAGCTCTGTCAAAGTTTATTCCGGACAATTACTCACTGTTGGTCGGCAATGCGTTGCTCGGTGATATTTTGAAGATCCGGGTATTTCTGAAGGAAAGCAATATGAAGGCCGGTGCGGTATAAAAGGAGCGCATTATGAAACAATTCATTTCTGGTGTCTATTTCATACGCTTCATTGGCTTTCCAGCTTTCGTGGTCTGAGGATTGGTCACATGCGTCTCCTCAGAAACAGCGAGAGCTGGGCGTGTAGCGTCGGTGGTGGGTGCCACAAAGGGTGGTGGGGTTGTTGCAGTAGCCATACTCGACATCATGCTGTTTCCGTCGCTAGTCAAGGGAGACTGTAACTCATTTAACACACAGGATCCTCTACCTAACTTCTAAGCGCGACAAGAGGTTATGGTGGTACAATGTCGATTCACCCATTTATTAGATTGTACATTTTCATGAAAGGGTTGCATTTTACCTACTGCCAGGGATTTTTATACTCTGCGAACGAGGTTTGCTCCTCGGGGAATGATAGGAAATATGAGGTAAGGGAGAAGATGTGTTTCGGGAACAGTGAGGGAGTAAGAGGATAAAGGACAGCATAGTGCTGGCTAATGTCCCTCGGAAGCGCCTGCCCGTGTATAGAGAAATATAAAGAATTTCTCTATACCCCTGAGGGTTTATCTATATTATTATTATTATATTATTATTATTATTATTCCACTTATTATTATTATAATTATTCCACTGCTCGAAAGTTGTTAAACTTTGAATTTCTAATATGTGATTAGAAACGTAAACCTTCCATGTGCTAGGTTCCTCAGCTAACCAACAAAGAACTCTTGTGGAATCAATCCTTAAGTTTTTATAACTATACGTTTAATGTATTTGATATTTTATGAAGTCAACAAGGCATCACACAGTTTAAATTTCGGCAATGAAATAAATTTGAGTAAGGCAATGCGTAACTTAGCACACAATAGCTCAATAATTGTATCCACCGACTTCAAATACAAGCAGGCTTCATAAGAGATCTTACTTTCATAACAAAATTCATTTCTACATAAATTTCATCACAATATACTGTCTGGAAATTTTAATACATTTAAAACTCTGTAATTTTGTATATAATTTATTCCAAAGGGTTAACGATCCTAACGGTATAGATTCATCCGATCCTAATTGCAGCTGTCATAATTTCTTAAATAATAACTTTGCTAAGTAGCTCTATTCGCGCACCAAAAAACACATAAGTCTTTTTTGCGTCGTTGTCAGTAATAAAATAACCAAAAATATTATTATTTTTGTTTATTAGAACACCATTTTCTAAAGTTTTGATAATGAGCGCCCTAATTCTATTGCTTAGAGACAGAAGAAACAATTAGTACTAAATCCTCTATATAGAAATAATTCGATATAATTTTACTCAATTCTGGAGATTTGTCGCGCAATTAGCAATGTCGGCAGTTTCGAAATGCTCGTCCTGGATAGTAAGACTGACCTTTAGGACGTCATCTAATGAAAAGCCTGTACTCGATTTTGCCCTTGCGTCGAATACTACGTGCAACGTAGTAGTCGTGCTCGCATCATTCTAAACTGCTTGGTGAGGTAGATAAAATATATTGTGAGAAGTTTCTATTTCACTTTCAGCGATTTTCTCATGTGACCTAAACTACCATACTCTTCGATAAAAACTGGCATATTTTTATTTGAGTGACGAATTTTTAGCAAAATAATCGTTTTTGTGCTCGTTCCAATCATTGATTAAATGTTTAACGTTTTTTTTTAATGGTAAACTAACACAAAATCGACTAGACTCGTCTGTATCTAAAGTTCCTACAAAGTGCCCTTCACACTCTAATTTTTCATGGGAATAAATTATTAGTAGTATATTGTCCAAAATTGCTCTACAGTCTTGAATATTTTGTGTACTTATGTGACAATGCAGTCTGTTTGTGCTTTGATCATGAATAACGTACAAAAATCCTGAAATTACTCATCCAAAAACTTTTCTTTGGAGAATTGGTTTATACTTTCCTAGTCTAATTTGACCTGCTTACTAAATAAATCGTAAAAAAATCCTAAATCTAAAAAAATATCAGTGCATGATGATGTCGAAAAACTAAGGTCTGCTAGAATTAAATAAAAAGGTCTATTGAGATTTGATTTATCAATCGAACATGATGGAATGTTAGTTTTTTCAATAGTAAGAAGGAAACGTTTACCAAATGATTGTTATAAATGGATTTTACTATATTAGCTCCTTGACGATTTATATTGGTGGGCTTTTGATAATTCCTGATATTGGTACGCTTATTTTATTAACATTCAATGCTAGTTCTTTAGCTAAGTCTTCTGTCACAAAAGTAACCTATGACTCGTTATCGAGTAGCGCTCTACACCGAATAAACTCATTATTCCAAGTCCCAATTTCTACAACGGCAGTGGATAAAATTACTTGACTAGGTCAATTCGGATTAGTACAAGAAGTAACAACAATCTTATGAACCATTTTTTATGGTGAATACGTCTATGCAAGCAGGCCAATACTCTTGTTCTACTTCAAGCTCCGATGACTGTTTGTTTTCTGGGTGAAAACAGTGCTGTGTGTGCCGTTGTACTTTTTACGGCCCTTTGACCTACAATCCTTTACAATATGGCTGGATGCAAGGCAATTTAAACACAATCGTAATTTTTTAATCTGTTCACTACGCTGTACAATCGGGGGCAAAAGAATTTTATCGTAAAAATTAGTACCAGTAGAGGGGATTGGGGGTTAGTCTCGCTCCCCCCACCACTTTTTTCGTTGGTCTCCCACTTCCCGCGCCTGTCCCTGCCACGCATACTTGACTATGCTTGATTCTGATTGGTCTTCCCCACTCTTACGTGTGCATCTGAAGGGAGATGTTTTATTTAAGTGTTAGCAGCCAACAGAGCAATTCATTCTTACTGTAGTATCAGTATTTCTAAAAGTAACGAAGTTAAAACATATATGTTAATTAAAATGAGTTGTCGCCACGTTGTTTTGCAAGAATCTAGTGATCTACATTTTGAGCAATTGGAAAAAATGTCTTCAATGTACGAAGATGAAATACTATATTTCACGGTTGGAGGAAGAAACATTTTCGACGTTAAACAAGCATGGTTAGCCGATTTAGATAAGAACAATTTTGAAGAGGTTCAAGACGATAGTGAAGATGAGGGGATACATAATTTCTTTAATGCCGGTTGTGGTGAAATAGGTCTTGTAAATATTAAAAAAATAAGTGCTAGTGATGCTGTTGAACCAAATTATCTACGCCGCGAAGATTATGCCGTCATAATGTCTTCGTTTGGTGGTGCTTATAGTTTGTGCTTACGATGCTATTATTTGCACGCATTAGAAGCACCCCTTGGCAAACACAGTTTTGTGTCTACACATTACAAAAGAGCAATGGAATGTTGTGAAAAAGACTTGCGCTGTACATTGTGCAATGACAATATTTTTCATTTCAGTGCCCCTGAAACTTGTATAGTGTGTAATAAAACTGAAGTGAAAAAAATTGAAAACCATTTAGTGGACAAAAGTAATTTTGAATCAAGTTAAGCAAAAAAAGATACAATACATTTTGAAAAGGATAGAATGATGGGATTATGGTGGAGGACTTGTAAATATATGCAGTAACAAAAAATTACCTAGGAGTTTTTTTTCTACGCACTATAAAAAAACAGTAGAATATGCAGTGAAGTGTAAAAAAAAATTAAAAACCATTTAGTGGACAAAAGTTATTTTAAAAATAAAATTGCAGAATAACCTTTAACATTAATAGTAGGAGACTAATCATGGTCGAGTGCTATTCAGAACTATTCGTGGACATTCAAGGTTATAATTGTTTATTTGGCTTGGTCTCAAAGCATCTATCTACGATGGTTTACGCTGGTCTAATTTTCTTTTTAAGTCACCATTTAAAAGAACCATGTTATCTGCCAAGGATCAAGAAATAGTTGATTGGTCTGGAGAATATCATGGGTAAACCTGTTAAATGAAAAAAAAAATAGATGTAGATTTATCACAAGACAATTTAATTATTACTAAAATATAACAAAATATAATTAATTTTTGTTTAAACACACAATAAAGAATATTATTATAATACATAATTTTTTTTTTAGCCCAACACACTTCCATATTATTTGATATGCTCCTTAATACGTTTTATTACCAATTAAATGCGGACTCAAAAAAAGAAACAAAATAAAATTTAAGAATATATATTATACATCGAATTAATATTACTAAAAAATATATTTAAAATTACCTTTTGTACTTTGTATTGTATTATAATGGTTATTTACATTTAACACTATAAATTATAATAGTCTTCTGCTCCTAAAACTAAAAATTATATTTATAATTGAACGGTCTTTTGTACAACCTTTTGGGTTGTTTTCTCTTGGCACACATTGGGATTGACACTAATGGCACAATATCGATTTCATAGGTCCATTGCTTACCTTTATACCAAATAAAAGTTCTAAATCGTGCAGAAGTCTTAGCACGACCTCATCCACACTTTCTGACCATTCTGATGAAGCTGGGGGTGATGTTTCTGTTTGTGTAAGCTCTGGTGACATCAACTGCTGTTGTCGATGTGGAGTCATGGATACTCCGGCTGAAGTTGTTTCTAGTACCTCTGGTAAACACCACTTTTTCGGGGACATTGGTATTTCGGCAGATGTTCCTGGTTCTTCCTGTGAACACCACATTTTGGGTGATATTGTTACTTCTACTGAAGTTGTTAGCTCGTCCGGTACACACCACATTTTTGGGGACATTGGCACTTCAACTGAAGTTGTTAGTTCGTCCGGTACACACCACATTTCGGGAGACATTGGTATTATGGTAGAAGCTGTTCCTGGTTCCTCCGGTAACCACCACATTTTGGGGGATATTGGTACTTTTACTGAAGTTGTTGGTTTCTCCGGTATACACCACATTTTTTCGGATATTGGTACTTCAAATGAAGTTGTTAGTTCGTTTGGCATACACGACATTTTGATACAAAACAATCTAGACTGAATCAAATGACAAACACTGAATATTGCAGTAGAATCACGAAAATATAAAGCACAAAAGAGACACTCCCAAAACGGACAAGTACCACCCTGTCACTTACCAACCAAGAACCACTGCCAAAATTGGAAAAAAAAGGCGAGTTGAAAGAAAAAAAGAGTCGAGTTGAAAAAAAAATCGAGTTGCAAAAAAAAAAGGATGTATAGTTGTCGAGTTCACGTCGGGAGGTATTTGACACCAGTTGACCTTGGTACCACGCTGTACCAGCCACCAACCTTGCCAGTGGGCGTGACTTAACAAGCAGTGATTTTAAGCGGCTTTGGAGTTTACATGTACCGTCAGTTGAAAGTCGTATTTATTGTATGCCAGTTCCTATCGTGATTCTCAGTGTCTGCGGTGAATTCTCTTGTGTAATTGTGTTTTCGTGCCTTTTAGACTGCAAATCCCTAGTTATCCTGCTCCTAAATTTTATGTTTTGAGTGTTGAAAATTTATCCTACATTGTGTGATCTAGTTTACAGCTTTCTTCCGTTTTGTGTTTTTTGCAGGTTTGTTTTTTATTTTTTACCACTATGAATTCTCTAAATGACTTTGATTTTGAATTTGATTTGGAAGAGACTTGCCCAGTCCATGATTTAATGGATTGTCATTTGTGTCAATTAAAACCGGACGCGTTAGAAAAATATTTTAATGAGAACATGGATAATACTCAATCAGAAATTGGTGGTATCGATGACGCTACAATTATAAACAATTTAGTTACAATTTTTAATAATCAAAATAATGCAGTTCACCCTGAACTGATTTCAATAATAAATTTTGAAGAAATAGCGAGCTTTGGGGAATTTAATTCAGATATTAATCCAGTCAATGAATCATTAGACAGTCTTAAAGAGACCTTCTCAAAATATTTCACTGTTGATGAGGAGGAAATTAATTTAGAAAATCAAAAGTTTGAAATGTTAGTCAATGATGTTTATTCGAGTCAGGGAGTTGAGGGGAGACAGGGTGAAAATGAATTTCAGGTAGAGCAAAATGTCTACTCACCAATTTCTGTTTCATCGTCAGAAGATTCAACAGAGACCGTTATTGAGGTTAAAAAAATCAGGGAGGAATACCAACCAGCTCCTAAATTACATTTCCACCAAAAATCAATAGCGGTGTTCGACCAAACCTGTAACGAAATTGTAGGTGATGTTGAGGTGTACAATGTTGTTCAAAATTGCAACCATAGTCCACTGAAACCTCACCTCAATTCGTGTGAAATTGTCGAATATAAAGAAGTTCCTGCTTCTGAATCTTCTGACGACGAAACAAATGTAATGAAAAAAATCAAAACCGATGATATCGAAAAATCAGGGGCCGTTGTTACAACCCAACCCAGCAATTCATTAAAAACTCCCTACAGAAGTGAATTAAACAAATTTTTAGATTCAAAACCAAAGCAAAATTTATCAAAATCAAAACAAAGACGTGGTTGTGCGACGTTCAAATCAATGGTAAACAACTATTTCAATTTGAATGAATGTAAAAATTTCAGTAATTTTACTTGCTCAACTGTTAAAAAAATAATTCAAAGACAGGGTGAGCTTGTTTTAAATTTAGGTAATATTTTTATGAAAAATCCCTGGTTTGGTGGTAAATCTTAGTGGTAAATATATGTAAAAATGTTTTAAAAATTTTAAAAAAATACAAGACACGTAAGGGCAAACTTTTAAATCCACTATTCCTTATTTAAAGAGAAACTAAACCTATAAATATCCAGTTCAAAATGACCCTTCTCTGCACACTCTGTCTAAAAGAATTTACACAGAGACGAAATGCCATAAGACACATTAAAGAATCATGTTTAAAAAGAGACACGAATCATAATCCGGATGAGTATTTAATCGATAGTAAGTATATTTACATTATTTATTAAGAATTAGGATATATTAAAATATAAGAAAAACAATAAAATTTGTTTTGTGTTATTTCAATGATCTTTTTTGCCTGACTTAGTAAGCGTCCAAGGGCAGCGCAGGTGGTCAGTCCCCTCCCCCACCTTGCTACGCCGCTCATTATGTTATATTGCATATAAATTATAGTGAATTAAAAAAATTTTTTTTTTTTCAGTTGGTGAAAAATTCTTCAGGAATAATGCAACTCGCCATTGCGAAGACTGTAAAGCTGATATTAATTTTAATGTTTGGAACTCTCATCTAAGAACAAATGTCCACAAAAGCAAGAGTACTATTAAATATGGAAATGGAATAGACCTTATTAGAAGTGCTTTTAAGTCTCGAATTGCTGCATACAAGGTTTACTCAGCCAAAATGCATGTCAACTTTAAAACGTTTCAGCAAGAAATTTCCGAGAAAGTCGTAACATTAATTCGCCAGCAATAGCAATTATATAGATGCGTTAAGATAAATGCAGAATTATTTGGTGTCTACTACTCGCTAGTTTTGAAGTCTGCATCCGTTAAATCATTCAACACAGCCTTCCATAACATGACTGAGACAACTGATTTAAATAATCTCTATGACGAACTATTCAAAATTCTAACAACCAAGGCAGATGAACTACCTGAACGAGATTCTGGAAAGTTAATAATTACTTGCAAACATTTTAACATTTCAAACGTTATTTCTTCAATTTATGTTTATTTACAACAGTCTCTCCTAATAAATACTAATTATTTCTTCTTTAAATTGCAGGTTGGATTTTACAACAAATTCTCCATTTAGAAGTAAACATCAACAAGTACAATCCTTTATGTGGCGACTCTTATATTCCAATTCCAGAGTTCCGAGGTAGTTTGGTAAACATTTTGAATGAAGATGATTTCTGTTTTGCATATGCCGTTATATCAGCAATATGTAGACCTTCAGGTGACCCTAGGAAAACTTCCTCGTACCCGGACTTCAGAAATATCTTTGATTTTACAGGTATTAATTTTCCAGTTAAATTAGAGCAGATAAGTACTTTTGAAAAAAAAAAAATGTATCCATAAATGTCTATGAGGTTGAGAAATTTTTTAGAAATGGAGTATATGTAAATGAGATTATAGGACCATTACACTATAATAGACATAAAAAGAATGTACATATCAATCTACTTTTAAATACTTCTGATGACGGTAATAGTCATTATTGTTGGATAAAAGATTTATCTAAATTACTTTTTAAACAACTGTCAAAAAAGAAATGTAGAAAAAATTTGTGTGAAGGATGTTTACAATATTTTGGTAGCTATGCAAAATTACAAAGACACTTAGAATATGATTGCACATCTGTTCGAATTGAATATCCTTCAGATGAACTTATTTTAGATAAGTTTGGAAATCAAATTCCAGAAAACATATTAAAGTTTCAAAATATTCAAAAGCAGTATAAAGCACCTTTTGTAATTTATGCTGATTTCGAGTGCTATTTAAAAAACGTTGAAAACGAAAAGCTTGATCCTACAACTTCCTATACAGTTAAAACTGCTGAACATGTTCCATATTAGTTCGCTTATTACATTAAATCATCATTTGATAAAAATCTCACATCTTTAAAACTTTATCGTGGAACTGATTGTGCTGAAAAGTTTATTGAATATATTGAACTTAATGTGAAAAACCTTTATAACTATTATTTTAGAAATCAAAAGCCTATGAATAAGTTAACTAGTTTGCAACAAAAAGAATTTGAAAATGCATTTGTGTGTTATATATGTGAAAAACCTTTTTCAGACGGAAATTTTAAAAAATGTAAGGACCACTGTCATTTTAGCGGTAACTATAGGGGCGCGGCTCATTCTATTTGTAATTTACATTTCATACCTCCAACTTACATTCCAATAATTTTTCATAATCTAAAGAATTACGATTCTCATCTATTTATTAAGTCATTATGTAACAATAAATAATCAATTAGCATTATTGCTCAAAACAAAGAAAAATATATTTCTTTTAGTAAAAAAATTATGGTAAACACGTATGACTCTAAAAAAAGATAGTTTACTTGAATTTACGATTTATAGACTCATTCAGTTTTTACCAGAATCTCTTGAATCACTATCTAATATTTTAGATAATTCTCAATGTCTTGAAATTAGAAAACATTTTTCAGACACAGAGCAATTTAAATATGTTAGGCAAAAAGGAGTTTTTCCTTATTCATATATTGACTCTTACGAAAAGTTGGATGATAAATCTTTGCCCGCGATTGATAAATTTTATAATGACTTATTTGATGAAAATTTTAGTAATGAAGATTACATTAGAGCTAAAGAGGTATGGAATGTATTCAATTGCTCCACGATAGGTGAATATTCAGATATATATTTGAAATCTGACGTTCTCCTTTTAGCCGATGTTTTTGAAAATTATAGAAATGTTATAAAACTTATAAATTAGATCCTGTGAACTATGTAACAAGCCCTTCAATGTGTTGGGATGCTATGATGAAATTTACAAGTGTAGAATTGGAATTATTGACTGATCCAGATATGCTTCATTTTTTCAAAAAAGGGGTTCGCGGGAGAGTTAGTAATCGTTCAGCTCGAAAATCGGAGGCAAATAATCCTTTTCTTGATAATTTCAATCCTAAGTATCCAACAAAATATATTGCCTATTTAGATGCAACAAATTTGTATGGTTTTGCAATGAAACAGTATTTGCCAGAAAAAAACTTTGTTTGGCTATCTGAGGGTGAAATTAATGAACTTAATATTTTAAATATTTCAGATACATCATCTACGGGCTATGTATTTGAAGTTGACTTAGAATATCCTCAGAATTTACATGAAAGCCATAACGACTTTGCGCTCTGTCCCGAACAATTTAAGCCACCAATTTCCAAGTATTCTAAACTAATTCTCAATTTAAACAATAAGTACAATTATGTTCTTTATTACAGTGCTTTGAAGCAAAGCTTAAAATTTGGACTTAAACTTCTCAAAATACACAGGGGAATTAAATTTACACAATCGCCAAGGTTAGCTAAATATATTTATTTGAATACTAATTTACGAAATGCTTCAAAAAACAAATATTAGATAGATATTAAGCTAGTAACTCAATGGGAGAGAGAGCGAAACAAATTAAGTGATGAGAAATTAATTGCAAAACCTCAATTTAAAAATTTAAAATTTTTTTCAGAAAACCTAGTAGCTATTCAACTTCAAAAGATATGTATCGAATATAATAAGCCCATTTATGTTGGAATGAGTATATTGGATATTGCAAAAACTGTAATGTATGATTTTTATTACGGATATTTAAAATTAAAATATGGAGATAATGTAAGTTTATTGTACACTGATACTGATTGTTTAATATTAGAAATTGAAATGGAAAATTTTAATGAAGATATGAAGCAAAATATGGATCAATTTGACACCTCTAACTATCCTGAACCAAATATTCATAATATGCCGATATCCACATCAGTGGTTGGTAAATTTAAGGATGAATATAAAGGTGTACCTTTAGAAAGTTTTTTGGTACCGGTGCTAAGGCATACTGTGTAAAAACCAAAGATAGTTTAGATAAAAAGGCAAAAGGTATTCGTAAATCGGCCGTACAAAAACAATTAAACTTATCAGATTATAAAGATGTTGTGGAAAAAGGTCAAAAAGTATACTGCACAATGTATGTTTTTAAGTCACATCTACACAATATTTATACGAATTTGATTAACAAACTAGCCTTGACAAGTCATGACGATAAAATATATCGTCTTTCAAATACCACAAAAACTTTAGCATTAGGTCACAAAGCTATTGTCCATATCGAATCAATGATTAAAAATTTATCTATTTTACAATCTGAACAAGAACCCAAATCTAAAAGACGATGTTTAGAAGAGACTCGCAATAAAAGTGGTTTTGATACACAATTGTTATCCGGTTTTGAAATTGGGAAAGGAAGTTAAAGTTGTCAAGTATTATAAAATTGGTTTCATTGATGATCTGTTTCACTAATTTGTGTGAATATATAAAATGTTGTAACAAACAGTATTATTTAGTTGCTTTAGAACAATGACTGCTACTTCATTAGTCGTGTTAGTCTCCCTTGTTGGCAGAATACTATATGTTAATCATATTCCTAACACAATTAGAGCCGACGTGTGCATCAATAAGAATAAAAATGAAACTGATTGTTATAAGCAAATGAGAATGATTTACATAGATGGAAACTTACATTTGTTTACTTATAATATTTCAGAAAATGATTTAAGTGTTAATAATTATATGAAGATTAAATATTTCTTTGATAAAAAGCCTGTCATTTATTCAGAATGGATAGAATTTGTTCATAACAAACATAATTGTAATTATGTATATTTTTATATAATATTATTGTTTCTGACTTTAATATCAATTATTTCATCTTACGTTGCTTTTGTAATGTATTTGAAAACCTGAATTAAAAGTTTTAGTATTTGATTTTTTGTAGTTTAATTTTTATCTCCTCCAACGTTAAGTAATCTCCCTCCTCCATTTAAGTGGAGGGGACAGTAGACTATAAAAATGTGCCGCAAATCATTATTTAGTTAGTTTCTATATTCTACGGTCTCATAATGTTCAGCCCTCAGAGAGTAACGTCCAATGTGTTTAAAACATCTATACATTCTATCGAAAAACAAACCATAGTAAATTCTAAACAGTACCCTTTAAATAAATCCAAATCAAAGTTTGTGAATATTGGTTTGTGTTTAGAAAGTGATTTTACGCCATGTGTTGAATTTGGTGGAAACAAGAACCAATCTATTGTTCTAAGTAAGGATGATTGGAAAGACCTACTAAAATATCAGGGTGTTATAACAAATTACTTTTTCTCATCAAACGCCTTTCAAGAAACTATATTTTTGAAAAATATGTCCATTCTTTTTGAGAAATTTGGTGAAATGCCAATAGTGAGGATTACAAAACATGATGATTACGTCTGTCTTGGAAATGAAACTGTGTGCAGATTATGGAAACAAATACCTTTAATCGAATACAGATTAAATATTTTACAAAAACAGCAATTTAACAGTTACTTCGACATTTTTAAGAACAGTCTGTTTTCCGAAACCAATTGTCTTCAAAAAGTATATGATACTCTGTCGCCGAGTGAAAACCCCAATAGTGAAAATGTTTGTACTATGCTGGAATTATTACTAATGCATCCAATCCAGCTCGAACAAAAATTAAGAGAAAGAAAATATTATGAAGAAATCAGTAAGTTTTGATGAAAATAAAAATCAACTTCATACGATGCATGCATGGACGTTTGCATATAGAAAATCCCGTATGTCGCCTCAAGAGTTTGTAGACCAACAACATTTTAAAAGACGAATTGAATTATGTGAAATTATTTTAAAACCTGTTTTAAATAATATGTTAAATAGGATTATAAAATAAAACAATATTAATATAAAAAAATGTGTTTTATTGATGAATATTTTATCCTTTTTTAATATTCATGAGTTATGTGTTTTTTCTAATCCCAACCATTTAACTAACACCTTATTTCCTTTTCTTATTACTTTTTCCATTAAGTATATGTCTGAATGTCTGACTTTTTGTAATTCTTTTCCGTAAAAGCCTCCTTGAATTTCTGATTTGTTTTCATCTTCAAGTAAATAGGTTGCAGGATTTATAAGTTGTAACTTTTTTATTCTAAAAATTTCATTTGACCAGTTGGGTGTGTACCATTTAGAAAAAAATTCTCTGTGTTTGCTTATATGAACAAAGTCACCAACTTTAAATTTTTTTAAATCAGGATCAACTGTTTTCATATGAATAAATGATGATTTCAATATATTTTTTTCATTTCCCTTATTAACAGCATTAGGTTTTTTACCAATTGTATAGTGTACTGTATTATTGTACACACTAACGATATCAGGCAATATATCTAACCATTTATAATTTCTTTGAAGACTAAACTTTTTCCACATTTTATTCTTTAATGTTCGGTTAACTCGCTCAACGATACTTGCTTTCAAATTGAAAAAGTACTATAGTGATTGATTTTAAACTGTTCCATTAGCTTCTGAAAATCTTTGGAATAAAATTCTGTTCCTTTATCTGTTTGTATATTTTTGGAACGCCTTGCAGGTGTTTAGGGGCTTCTTTTAAGTCTTTGAGAATTTTTTTTTCATTGCTGCAGTCACCTCTTTACCAGTTTTTGTTTTAATAGGTAGTGCCCAAACGAATTTAGAAAAAGTATTGATTACCACTAATATATATATATATATATCTATATCCTCTATTAAATTTTGAGTAAGGTTGCATTTCAACTAAATCTGCTTGAAACAAATCATTAAGCCCTTTTACGATTACTCGTCTTCTTTTAAAATTTCTTCTAGCGGGTCTACGTAATTCATTAACGACATCCTCCTTATTTTATTTCATTTCAGTCTTACACTTTAATACCAATCCTGCGTATAACACTCCAGGTGATGCAGAATATTTAAGAGATCTTACAACAGAAATATTATCACCATTACCGAGTTTATGACCTAATAGTTCAACCGAACTAAATATGTTGTTATTTATGATAAAATCTATGTCCTTACTACAGTGAACTTTTATCATTTCTGCTTGGTAATGGAAACGCTAAAGTAGTTTCATCGCCGCTAATAGTAAAACAACGTCTTGTTTCACCATTCGGTAGATTAATTGATTTGGTCGAATGTCCAAGAACCATGGGAAGGATGCAAAAGTAATATAAGTCTTCATTGAGCAGTTCAGGATATGAGTTCCAAATTTATTTACCAACATACTCAATATATAATATGCAACTGTTGCTTTTTACTTCAAAAACTTTTATTTATAGAATTATTTTGGCTTCTGGTCGTTCTTCAATAATTGAGATTATTTCATTATTATGTCCAGTATTTCATTATTATGTAAAGTCTAAGTCTCTCAACAAGTTCGTTGATGTTGTCCCAATATACATAGTCCGTATCTGTTTTGTTAAGTTTCAATATCCCTCTGCCAGTTTCTGCCTTGTTTGCCTATATAGAGCCTTAGGTCTACTAAATGCTTCTATGAGATTTTTTGCAGGTGTTTTAATATTTTTTGTTTTCGTTACCCCTTTGGTTTGTAAGTACGGTCCTATAATAGTTACATCTGACTGAACCGTTACCTTGAACTTGCTCATCACGATCGTGATTTCTGCTTCTTAGTTCTTGATAGAATGTCCATATACTGATCTAAGTCGTCTTTCTTGTAACCAATAGGTTGTTTTTTAAAAAGTAGTTCATATAAACCTGGAGTGCCTTTGTAGGTTACGCCCTCAACTTTTATATTTTATTAATAATTTCAACTGGTCCCTAAAAGAAATTGTTTGTTTGCAAATCATGAACAATACCATAATTGTGATCAAATATACGTCTTGTATCCCTAACTCCTTCATCGATATATTTTCTTTTCACAATCATCAAAATCTTCCAACCAATCTTTATATCCGGAAGTATCGACGCTGTTGTTGAATTGTTTGTCTAGTTTGCTGAATACTCAGAGATATTTCAAATTCTCTACAGTACTACCACCCGATGGGGGTGTAGTTTCAGCTACTTTGTTTCTTGAGTGGTAGGGAAATTACTAATCGATGCAATACTCCTATCAAAAAATGATGGTAACTCAGCGGGTAAAACGGGAGTTCCCGGTTTTTCTCTTAGCTGTCCTTGTTGGAGTAGAAGTATTATAAAATTCCTTAAAAGTATGAGGTTCTTCTTTTATGTCAGTTGGTTCCGTTTTTGCAGTATTTGAAATTAATTGCTGTAGTGGTTGTGTTATCGGTTGATATGTTTTTTCTAATTGGCTTTCATCGTTGAGGCTTCTGACTTTAATGCTTGATATTTTTGTTTTACTGCTCTTCTTGATTTAACTAACTCTCTTGCTAGTCGTTTATCCATGTTTATAAGTGTATGAATGAATCGAACCTGCTTCTATATCTACCAGAATTTATTAAGGGACAGTCCTTATCGATTACAACGAAACCGTAGTTTTTTTCCAACAGTGTTCACAGAGAGCTTAAAATTTCTCAAATGTCATATCCATCATGCAATGGTCATTATATATGTGTTTTAAACTGGTTAGGTCCTGTTTAAATAAAATTAAGAGATTTGCATTTTCACGTATAAGCCTCTTGAGAATTGATGAATAACCTTGAAAAATGAAAAAGCAATCCGTATTTTTATGTCTTCCAAAATGTAAAATAGTCCCTTATAACAGTTTGATTCTGACATTGATTGTCATCAAATATAATAACTGAATTTGGTTGATATTCGTAGAGGGATATAATATTTTCATCATTGTCATATTCAAAATAACCAATTTCTTTAATAGGTTTTAGCAAATTTCTTAAATACTCGTACTTGGGTTGATGTAACGATTTTAGTATAAATAAATATTTTCGAATCTTATTCCGTTTGGATGTTCAAGTAACGTGAGAATGGAGTTCGTTTTGCCAACCCCTGATGCTCCTAGCACAAGACATCTCTTTGATTCTCCACCAAAGAGATCACCATGTTTCCTAAATGGTTTGTTTAAGATTTTTTTCATCATGGTTTTTAATAGGTAAAGAAAAAGCTTGCTTTTCATTCCACATTGTCAACAATAACTGACATAACATTCTAAATAATATGTATTGATAAAAAAAACAGCCGAGTTAATTTGCTGCCGTTTTACTATTTATAGAAGACGAGCAGCTCTATCGACTCAGTTTACAAAAACTATAAAATGATCATACTTACTCCTTACTCCTTACTCGATTACATCCAATAAGAAGAGCAAGAAGAAAGGTACGGGTTTAGTAAATAAACTTCCCT
Organism: Kuschelorhynchus macadamiae; assembly: GCA_030620095.1. Lineage (NCBI taxonomy): Eukaryota > Metazoa > Arthropoda > Insecta > Coleoptera > Curculionidae > Kuschelorhynchus > Kuschelorhynchus macadamiae. The sequence goes on from JAUTXW010003267.1 coordinate 550,643, forward strand.
TATAGAATAGTCTACCTGTTGAACTACACATTCCTGGTTATAACTATTGCGGTCCGGGAACAAAGACTTGGGAGAAAAAGATTAGTAGGGGGGATAGTGGCGTCAAATCCTTAGACGATGCTTGTAAAGATGATGACATAGCGTACTCGCAATCTAACGATTTTTTATCGAACAGACACGAAGCAGATAAGATTCTAGCCGATAAGGCTTGGCAAGGAGTAAAGGCTAAGGATTCATCGCTGGGTGAAAAAAACCGCAGCTTTGATGAACTAGGTTCTATGAAAGGAAAAAAAAAGTTTGGTATGGGTGTTAAGACATCCAAACGGAACCGGGTTAAAAAAACACATTATG